>JAWDGP010002132.1:280000-290000 GCA_033675545.1 Elysia crispata | reverse complement strand
TCCCACAATCTCTAGCTTCTCGAATCTCGTGCTGTCTTATCCCTCTGTGACACCCCGAGAGTTCCCACAGTCTCTAGCTTCTCGAATCTCGTGCTGTCTTATCCCTCTGTGACACCCCGAGAGTTTCCACAGTCTCTAGCTTCTCGAATCTCGTGCTGTCTTATCCCTCTGTGACACCCCGAGAGTTTCCACAGTCTCTAGCTTCTCGAATCTCGTGCTGTCTTATCCCTCTGTGACACCCCGAGAGTTCCCACAGTCTCTAGCTTCTCGAATCTCGTGCTGTCTTATCCCTCTGTGACACCCCGAGAGTTCCCACAATCTTTAGCTTCTCGAATCTCGTGCTGTCTTATCCCTCTGTGACACCCCGAGAGTTCCCACAATCTCCAGCTTCTCGAATCTCGTGCTGTCTTATCCCTCTGTGACACTCCGAGAGTTTCCACAATCTCCAGCTTCTCGAATCTCGTGCTGTCTTATCCCTCTGTGACACCCCGAGAGTTTCCACAGTCTTTAGCTTCTCGAATCTCGTGCTGTCTTATCCCTCTGTGACACCCCGAGAGTTCCCACAGTCTTTAGCTTCTCGAATCTCGTGCTGTCTTATCCCTCTGTGACACCCCGAGAGTTCCCACAGTCTCTAGCTTCTCGAATCTCGTGCTGTCTTATCCCTCTGTGACACCCCGAGAGTTCCCACAATCTTTAGCTTCTCGAATCTCGTGCTGTCTTATCCCTCTGTGACACCCCGAGAGTTCCCACAGTCTCTAGCTTCTCGAATCTCGTGCTGTCTTATCCCTCTGTGACACCCCGAGAGTTTCCACAATCTCTAGCTTCTCGAATCTCGTGCTGTTATCCCTCTGTGACACCCGAGAGTTCTCACAGTCTTTAGCTTCTCGAATCTCTTGTGCTGTCTTGTCCCCTGTGACACCACGGGAGTTCTCACAGTCTTTAGCTTCTCGACTCTCTTGTGCTGTCTTATCCCTCTGTGACACCCCGAGAGTTCTCACAGTCTTTAGCTTCTCGACTCTCTTGTGCTGTCTTGTCCCCTGTGACACCCCGGGAGTTCTCACAGTCTTTAGCTTCTCGACTCCCTTGTGCTGTCTTGTCCCCTGTGACACCACGAGAGTTCCCGCAGTCTGTTGCTTCCCAGCATTTATGGAGAGCCAAACTTAGTAGGTTGAGGTACAAAGCAGCGACTATCAAGCGAAAGAATGTACTGTTTCCTTTCGTCAAGGCTCTTTGCAACTTCATAAAGAGAAAAACAACAAATGGAGAAGACCAGGCCAGGCAGCCAGCCTCAGCACTAAATCATTAAGAAGCCGCGTTGTTTGGAAAGGTTTACAGGCTGGCTGCTCATGGCCAGGCAACAATGCTGTAAACGTTACCTCAGCCCATCAATTCTAGCACCTGTTGAGACTGTCAGCGAGGACCTGGTGTTATTATAGTTGTCCTGGAGATCAGTCGAGATTCTTGCTTGACGTTGTTTACATAATGGGAATTAAGGGAAGATTGGACATGGTTATTAGAAAGAACATGTAGTAGTGATGGTGGCAATAGCAGCATCAGAAATAGAAGTAGTAGTAGCAGCAGCAGCAGCAGCAGTAGTAGTTGTAGTAGTAGTAGTAGTAGTAGTAGTAGTAGTAGTAGTAGTAGTAGTAGTAGTAGTAGTAGTAGTAGTAGTAGTAGTAGTAGTAGCAGTAGTAGTAGTAGTAGTAGTAGTAATGTTAGTGGTAATAGTGGTAGTACATGTTGTAATTGTAACAATATTAAGATAACAGTATATGTAGCAGTGTAGCAAGCCGTACTTCCAACCCTTGAGCTCAAACTATTTGAAGTAACTAGGTTTCTTTCTGATAGACAAATCTCGAGAGACTCCAGCAGGACGGCCGCGAGTTTCTTGACATCACCACCCAAATAGGTCTCAGCTCCACTCTTGCTTGAGGCTATCCGTTCTTCACCCATTTTCCCGAAGCCTAGAGGGCCAAGTTTTTTGTTGTTGTTTTTCTTTTTTTTGTATTTTAATTTCGTCCATCACCAAATGTTATAAGGTGTTCGTGAAAAAAAAAAAACAAAAAAAAACATGAATCTCTTTTGTGGATTCATTAATTTGTTTGACATTTTGCATTCCTGGGGGAGGGAGGATGTCACTACTTCAGGAAACAGTACAAAAGACGGACAGACTATCGCTGGTTGAAACAAGCCTTTCGACTGATTTTGACTACAAGCATCAGAAATCCTAAAAGACTTTTGGTTGTTTTTTTTTTTTTTTTTATGTGCGTCAAAGATTTCTCTCGTAAACCAACCCGGCATCAATGTGATCAGTTTCAAGGTTCTACGCCTGTTTTGTTTACACGTTCTCCACAAACAGCGTGTGGTATTAACATAGATGATATGAGCAACTTTAGGGATGCACGAAAAAAAATTTCATTTTATGTTTGTTCGTTTTTATCCATTATCAGAGCGTAAACAAAATAGCCGCGATGGTTGCGTTGATTTTGGCAAGTTTGCGCCCTGCTTGTTCTCGATCAACTTTGAATGTTGTTGAAGAAAAAGCCTTCCAATTGGTTGGTGGTTGGTTTTTTTAAGCGGTGTGAGTGCGCACGTGTGTGTGTGTGTGTGTGTTTGAGGGGGATGGGGTGGGGGGAAGGGGGTCTGTAAAATTTCTGGTTATCTCGTCAAAGAGTGAGGCATTGCTTTTTTTCTGTAGTCTGTTTACCTGATGTGGAGCAGAGGGAGAGAAAAGACAAACTTAAATTAGATGCAGGCCAAGCCTTTGATACGCAACCAAGATGAATAAAGAAAAGAGAAGAGTTTTGTTTCTAGTGGACTGGAAGAAGGCATGTGCTTCAACCTTGGGATCTTACGTCATATGCGGCGCACTGAAAGATAAATCTGTTTCGACTTCGTTTCTATACAAATTCATATCGTTGGAAGGATCATGAGGAGAAGCACATAGAAGGTGAATTAGGGAAGTTGATGGATAAGAAGTAAAAAGTGAAGGAATAAAGATGAACAAAAGAGAGAACTGAGGTGTATACCGGCGTGATGCTCTACAGCTTTTGAAGGAAGCTCTCAATCCTCGATGCTGGAAATCTCATGACAGTTTGTCGTCTCGGTGCGGAATATGTTGAGAGACAGACAAGACAAACAAACCGAGAGGTCAGAAGAGGTGGAGAAACGCGAAGATCCTACTGGTAGAATTGTTACATGGCCCGGCGGTAGACCATGGCAGTATCCTGTCGCTACTAGCATTGCAAGCACCCGACCCGTGTGTGCCGCAGACTAGACTGGGCTGGTGCTGTCTCCACACATCCAGAGTGTGGGGACACCTGTACTATCCCCCATCAGTGCTAGATGATAGCGAAGGGGCGAGAATTTCACGCATTTCGCCAACTGAGTTCTGTACGGCTGAAAATTGATCGACAATGTACAGTTTGTTAAGTGACTGCAAATCTTATCTATAGCATAAATTGCAACAAATGAGAAGGCCGAACTCTGGCGGTCTGTTTGTTTTTTATACATATATATTTTTATACACATTATAATTTCGAAATCGGTAGCCGTCGAACACAGATATCTCTTTTGAAAGAAGTGGCAGCGAAAGATTTGTTTTCCCGCTGGGAATTTTTAAACGGCCAACCGAGTTTTCTTTGTATCGGGAAAGTTAGTTTTTTTTTTGTCCGCGCTTAGACAAAAATAATAATGTGACTTACTTTGATTCCTGTATCGTCTGATGTATCCCGTCCACTGAGCACGATGTGAGCTTCTGACCCTTTAGAGAAGAGGGCGGCTCTCCGTCTAGCTAAAGATACGACATTAGAACCAGCTTTGGGATCTCTTAACTGGTACTCGACAGATCTACCGACTGGACAGGGCGGCTCTCCGTCTAGCTAAAGATACGACATTAGAACCAGCTTTGGGATCTCCTAACTGGTACTCGACAGAATCTACCGACTGGACAGGGCGGCTCTCCGTCTAGCTAAAGATACGACATTAGAACCAGCTTTGGGATCTCCTAACTGGTACTCGACAGATCTACCGACTGGACAGGGCGGCTCTCCTTCTAGCTAAAGATACGACATTAGAACCAGCTTTGGGATCTCCTAACTGGTACTCGACAGATCTACCGACTGGACAGGGCGGCTCTCTTTCTAGCTAAAGATACGACATTAGAACCAGCTTTGGGATCTCCTAACTGGTACTCGACAGATCTACCGACTGGACAGGGCGGCTCTCCTTCTAGCTAAAGATACGACATTAGAACCAGCTTTGGGATCTCCTAACTGGTACTCGACAGATCTACCGACTGGACAGGGCGGCTCTCCGTCTAGCTAAGATACGACATTAGAACCAGCTTTGGGATCTCCTAACTGGTACTCGACAGATCTACCGACTGGACAGGGCGGCTCTCCGTCTAGCCAAAGATACATTAGAACCAGCTGTGGGATCTCCTAACTGGTACTCGACAGATCTACCGACTGGACAGTTTCTGGCGCTCTCCTCGCCGAATTGAGAGAGAAGCGTTGAATTAAAGATTCTGTTTTGTTTACTTTTATGTTCACCCAAAACCAATATGAAGTGTCGAAGTCAGGGCTGTGCAGCTGTAAGGCTTTAGATGCCTGAACCATTCTTCCACTGAAGCTCACCCGCACCATAATGGCCAGGCTGGGTGATGAAACCGGTATTGTTGTATTCTGTTTAGATTTTAAATCTATTTTGCTTTATTTTCATGGTGTTACATTTTTAAATAAATTCTAGATCGAGACTGACAGAGGCAACATTACTAAGTGGTGATAACATGGACGGTAAACTTATATATCAGACAGAGAGAGAGAGAGAGGGGGGGGGGATAGAATATTGTGCAACAAAAGGGCGAGATGCCGACGAGATGTGTTTTGATGAAGAGAGGAAAGATAGTAGTGTGAGAGGGGGGGGGGGGGGGAAGGAAAGAGAGAGATTGGAAGAGAAGAAAGGGAAATTGTCCGCGTTATGCCTCTGGATCAAAATATTCAACATTTTGAAAAGATTAGGGACTCTCGCTTCTATGACTCATGGACTGAAAGTCAGAGGTCACTGGGGGAAAGGTCACTGTGTCTGGTTACCTTGGTGACGGAAATAGTGCTTTGTTTTCCAGATGTTATGCTCCTACCAGCCCGCACGAGTATTTTTGGGTAACTCGTAAATCTCGTCAGGAAAACTTGTCGTTCGTTGTGTGGTCAGGTGTGTAGCGCGTCGCTCAACAGGTTGGAGATCGATCACTTTCGGATTCCATCTTCTAATTTAGATTCTTTTGACTTAAGGGCGGTGTGTTTATTGACAGCTGAGTATAATGCCACTATAGTGCTAGCAATAGTGCAAGGCATTTTAGTGCTAACAATAGTACAAGGTATTTTAGAGCTAGCAATAGTACAAGGCATTTTAGAGCTAGCAATAGTACAAGGCATTTTTAGTGCTGATAAAAAAGATGATGTCTAGAGCCGTGCTTGGGCAAGTGATAGTGAGGCTTGACAGTAATTACAAAATCTCTTGATCTTCTTTGTTGTTTTGGTTGATGGCTGGGATATTTTATCCAGTTTTCTGTGGGGCCATGTTTTTTTATAAGTAGGCTCAATTGTTAACTAACTTATCATTTCTGGCCAGACGGTATGCTGATCAGACAGATTGTTATTGCTGGTGTGGTTTACTACAAAAGGACATAAAAATTTCTACGTGTCCCCTTGGGTTTTCTGATTTGTTGTTTCCTACGAAGTATCGCACAACTTACATGTACTACTTAACTTACCACATTCTGGTTCTGCTTCCAGTTTGTTGGTTCCCCCGAAGTATCGCACAACTTACATGTACTACTTAACTTACCACATTCTGGTTCTGCTTCCAGTTTGTTGGTTCCCCCGAAGTATCGCACAACTTACATGTACTACTTAACTTACTACATTCTGGTTCTATTTCCAATTTGTTGGTTCCCCCGAAGTATCGCACAACATACATTTACCACTTAACTTACCACATTCTGGTTCTGCTTCCAGTTTGTTGGTTCCCCCGAAGTATCGCATAACTTACATGTACCACTTTGCTTACCACTTTCTGATTCTGCTTCCAGTTTGTTGGTTCCCCCGAAGTATCGCACAACTTACATGTACCACTTTACGTACCACATTCTGGTTTTGCTTCCACAGGAGATGAGTGTCCGCAAGGCGTGTGACCCTGACAACCCACGGATTAGGCAACCCAACCCTGTTTTCTGCTAGTGACAACCATCATCGTGCATGCGACGCTCCCGTCATAATCATATTTGGGCTCAGCGTGAATCAAAATTGTTCGCTTTCCTTGAAGCATTTTACATTGTACATTATTTCATTGTCAAATCTCCTAGGATCATTTTATTTTTAGTACATGCAACGTGCATTATTGTTTGTATAGATTGCATACATCATTTCAATGCTTGCAACTGATGGATGCTACTTGATCTCCTTCCTCAGTTAATGTACATTCCTTGCTAGAGAGAGCTATCTCGTGGCCGTGAGAGACCAGCCCATATGCGGCTGTTGACACATGTTGTCGGAGATTCTCCTGCAACTGTATAGCATCATTGTTGTGTCTGTCACTGCTTTATCAATGTGTGTTTCTTTAAGAGTTTACTAGAGGTCAATATCTATCGTGGGGTTCAGGCGGGGTCATCTTGATGAGGAGTAGATTGAGAGACTGGGCATGCGTAGGCAATGGTTTCCATTCGAAATGATCCTACACAAAACACACAACTAGCAACCAGTGCAAGACCTGGAAGGGGAACGGGACTGGGCCTGTGATGTTTGGATTACCGGTACCGGGTGAAAGTTGATTTGGCCAAGTGTGTACATGATGCGGTGCTAGATGTCCTCTCACGTTGGAGGATGACACGTTCTAAATCCAAGCACTGAGGCTCAAGCAAAGCTGTTTTACCTTTGGCTGAACGGATTTTTTCTGAAAACACCAAGGAAATCTCAGCTATAGAGGGAATGGCAGTAATAGCTGTGGTTGTTGTGTACGGTGCTCTTGGCTTCAGTTTTACAGGTGGACAGACTGAATCAGCTGCGAGCTTGGTCCTTAGTATAGCAACATGTGGGAGTCTCTAGCCTGGGACTGAGAGAGAATTCTCGCATGGATTGGCTCTGTGCAGCAGAGAAGCGGTTAGCAACGGTTTTAGCTCACATCGCAAAACAATGTGAAGGCAGCAAATACCGGTATTTTTCTTTAGGGCCTAGCTGTGCCATGAAGACCAAGTAGACTTTTTTTTGAACATCCTGTAATAGCCAGGGTCAGAATATCACGGCAAAGACCGCTGCCAACTCAGTGCAGACGCCCCCTGTTTTGTACTGTACAGGTCGCCAAGACTTAGCCTTTACTTCTGAAGACGATCTTTCTCTTCTGTCCGAGACGAGACAGTGATGTAGCGCGCGCGAGTCGACCCTATAAAAATGGAGATTCTAGGGGTGATTAGATAGCTGCGGCAGTGACTGTCGACCTGTGCTGGATGGAGAGGGGGGGGGGAGGCGGGGCTGCAGAAGACGGACCTCACAAGTGGCAGGATGAGCAGGTTGAGAGCATCTTTACAGTTGCTGGAATTGTCGCTATTACAATGAATTATCTCTAATTTGTTCAGGTGGGGGTTCCGTATAAATCTCTTACAGCTATTTTCAAACAATATAGAACAAACAGTGTTGATGTAGGGTAAGGGTGATCTAAAGGGCCGGAGATGTTGATGTAGGGTAAGGGTTATTTAAAGGGCAGGAGATGTTGATGTAGGGTAAGGGTGATCTAAAGGGCCGGAGATATTGATGTAGGGTAAGGGTGATCTAAAGGGCCGGAGATGGCCAGTCTACTTGCCGGAGGATCTCTGTGTAAGGCAGACAGACCATCGCAATGTCGGCCTAGTTTGTCTAGTCCTCATGAAGATGACCTCAACCTTAGAGTTAGACTTCGGCTGAGTTGAACTTTACCCAGGACATGTGTCTCACCCACGGTACGTGCACATCCATACAATATGTTTTATCAGAATTGAGTTAAAGGTGGAGGAGGCCGGTATTTTTTTAATGTACATCTATTTTTGTGCATTGTCACTGTAACGTATACATTGTGTCATTGTGTTACTCAAATATTAAAGATGTTCAGATCTTAAAGTGATGCAAACTATTGTGTGTCTTTTTATCATTGTTTTTTTTTCTCTTGAATAAAATTTTATTGTAAAGTAATTAAACTTTTAAAAATCTTTTTTCTACAGTTTTTCGGTTAAATGTGTGTGTGTGAATTTTTTCTTTGCGTCCGCTTCAAAATTTACAGGTATCTCGAAAGAGCGCAACAGATTAATAGATTATGATGTATACAGCAATGTAAGAGATGAGAAAAGGTCAAGATATTTATAGAAATGAAAGAATGAAGAAAGATAAATATATTTACAGCAATGTAAGATAAGAAGAAGATCAGGACATTTGTAGCAATGAAAGAGATCTAGAAAGAGAAAGATATTAGCGTGTATGTTACCGTAGGTTTTGTAGAGAATAACCAAAAGCAGTCGTTACAAAGACTCCGGAATTCTCCAAAGACTTACCGAGACAGCATTGGAACATCAAGTTCCCTGCAACAGTCTCTTGTTGGTTTGCAACTCGTACATTGCAGCAGGAAAGAGGAATGGAGAGACCATTTGGGTTCGAGAGTTGGAAAACTTACTCGGCGCTAGGCGGCTAAGAGCGAGGTTCTTCACTTCCTTTTACTTGACTCTTATTGACCCTCAGTAGTGAAACTTGGACCACTGTGAGGATTTTGTCTACACTGCTCGTGACATGTGATATTGTGGGATCTGAATCACAGCCTCGTGCCTCTACAGCGACTCTGTCATACGATCAGCCACAAGTTCCCTCCGGTGATATTAATGGACATGAAAAATATTGTAATGCTTTCTAACGTTGGACCTTCAGAAAGTCAAGTTTTAATATTATCGCCCTATGCCAGCGGTACTAAAGTTTTACCAAATTGTCAACAATCAGTTCGTGTGATGATTATGACTGTGTGAAGACTTAAGAGACCAGAATTATGAAGGGTTTTTATCGGACTTTCCACCACATACCTGGCAACAGGTTGGTCCACCAATCTTACCGCTGCTCAGCTTTAACAAAGAAATCAAGTCATAATTATTATATTATATTATAAACTTTCTGTGCCACTCAGAGTTATTGTCTGATATAATCAGTCCATTCTAGGCCATACAAGGCCTCAAACTTTCAAGCCTTTTTGGAGTGTAAGACTGGACATGAGTACTCTTTTCTAAAACAAACAAAACAAAAAAAAGAGCTCAAGCTTCAGCTCCTCACTGTATGTTTCGAACCCGACATGAAGACACACTAGATATCAGGGTGAACGTTTCACCCATCCCCACCAGGACTCTTGAGTGTTTCCAGCCGAGATGTTGCGAAAGTCCAAGCAGGCTGTCCACAGAAGCTGGTAAGCTCCACCTGGAGCAGCCGTTACCTGGGCAGCTGGAAGATTTCATGTGGCACAACCAGAAGGCTCCCAACCTCCCGCCTCCAGCCAGCTCTTGCGCCACTCTCTAAGTCTCTTTATTTGTTGCCAATATCCTGTTCGGGAATCTCCAAACACGCGGGAGTATCTAGCAGTGAGCACGGTCGATTTGTTTGTCAGGCCCGAGACCTCGGAAATGTGCAAGTTTATCGGTTTGTTTGGATGTGTTGGCAGATAAGATTATGTTGGTGTACAACCAGGGGCGGACAGCGTTCACTTAAGTGCTTATTTCTGCAGGCTGAGTAATTGTATACAGGCTCTCTGGGAGGGAAAAAGGAAGAACGAGAGCCATATTTATCTGATAAAGTTTTTTTTTTCTTCCTTCGTGTTTAGTTGAGACTATTTCATCCATTATGTTAAAACTTTACTATAGTTTGAACATCTCTGAGATAAATGGGCTTCAAATTCTTGTGCTGCACACCCTATATTTGCATGGTTCAGTTTTTTATCTTCTCTA
>JAWDGP010002132.1:247500-272500 GCA_033675545.1 Elysia crispata | reverse complement strand
TCACGGCCAGGCTACGTTACTGTAGATGCTGTGCATGTATACAAGAATCCCTGTCACGGCCAGGCTACGTTACTGTAGATGCTGTGCATGTATACAAGAATCCCTGTCACGGCCAGGTTACTTTACTGTAGATGCTGTGCATGTATACAAGAATCCCTGTCACGGCCAGGCTACGTTACTGTAGATGCTGTGCATGTATACAAGAAATCCCTGTCACGGCCAGGTTACTTTACTGTAGATGCTGTGCATGTATACAAGAATCCCTGTCACGGCCAGGCTACGTTACTGTAGATGCTGTGCATGTGTACAAGAAATCTCCGTCACGGCCAGGTTACTTTACTGTAGATGCTGTGCATGTATACAAGAATCCCTGTATCGTGAGCTCAAGAAAAACCAAGATTTGTTTCGGCCCCAAAGCCTTCATGACTGTATTTGTCCTCATCTTCTTATTTGTTCCTTCCTACCAAATTAGATAAACCCAGACGTCATCAGTAACTTAATACAGTTGTTCTAGCAAGCAAAGACAAGGATTCCAGGAGAAAATTCCTGTACGTCATGTTGTTTTAACAGAAAGGATTTTATTCTTCTGGTGCTTACCTTTGTTGCGTGCCGACTGCTTGTTTTGTGTGACATTGTCGTCATCCAGAACCCAACAGCTCTGATCCTCATGCACGTAATGAACGCCGTGCGTCAGCACATTTTTGCACTTTTAATCGGTTACTTCTTCTCTCCGTTGTTTAAAATCTGTGTGTGGCGGTGCGATTCTGAGAAAAAGATCTGGCTCTAGTGCGAAATATGAATTCAATAGAAGGAGAATGTGTATGGATGTGATGAGGCTTAAAACATAGGGGGGAAGTGGAGGTGCAGTTATGCAGTTTATGCCCGTTGCAAGTGCAAACTTCTTAACTGTTATAAAAAAAATTGAGATGAAGAAAATAGTCTTTTTTAAGACCTAATACTAGATCTCGCATACTTAGAACTAGCATCACAAACCGGATGTGGTATATTTGTTCTACCACCAGTTGGTTTTTGTTTTCAGTCAGACACTTTTAATGCAATATAGTCTTTTGTCCTTCGAGAGATAATTTTAGGGGAAAAAAAACAAGCAGAATCCACCATCAGAGTATATTTATACATTTTGTAAATCATATTTCTTCTCCTACTATAAATTTTAGCCTTTGGTACCTCCATTATGGACAATTCTATATCTATATCAATTTTATTTGAAATATTTTGAAAAATTAAGCAAAACTCTACACAAAATTAAAAACCTTGTCAGTTCCGGTGAAAAGACTCAAACAAACAAATCGGAATCAGTCGGTTGAAGAGAGTCGCCCATTCCGTGAAGAAACCAGAGAGACAGAGGCGTCCAGTTTGAACAGCGCGGTCACTCAAAGTGAAGTGACGGTTCATGTTCTGTTCGAAGGTTCAGCTGCCCTGCGTGCTAACATGTAAACCTTGAAATCAGTTGGTAGTAGTCGTGCTGTGTGTGTGTGTGCCAAATTAGACTAATTCTTTGTTCATGATCCGATCTAGAGGATGATCTTGTGTTGACATGGTAGTCTTGCCCCAAACTAACGACTTGTGTGGTGATCCTGTTTATCAGGTTGGTATCGCCGTTTGTTATCGGTTTCATGAAAGCACTTGCTTGGCTAGCGAAAACAGTGTTCAAACTGAGACCACTGGACGCAAGAGGAGATCATTTAGAAATCTGGTTCATCTTAAATTGACAGATATTTCCTTGAGAGAAATGTTTCATCTGCAACTGTAGAAAAGACGAGATTTATATAGAGCTGGGATTAATGTTAGAAAGGCTTCGCCTTTTTCTCCGCAAGCAGAATTACTCAGCTGTGACAAAATAAGCTGTATCTCACAATGATTGAATCTTAAACATTCAAATATTTAACATTATTGATCAAGGCGAAAACATAGGAAACCGTAACCATGTATTGCAGGGTGGAAAACTCTTTGAACAAAAAAAGCAGTTTTTTTACTATTATGGATTTCCTTGTACATGATTAAGACTCTCAAATATTGTAGTAGCTCTTAAAGTGCCGGCGTGTTAAGTCATTGGGCGGAGTGAAAATATCAGACAGAAGCAATACATGTTAGTCTCTAGAGTAGATCAAGACCTAGCACCGATCTAACGATGTGCTGCTCCAACTTCCAACCCTGGGCTTGACCTCTTCTAGCACCAGATTCCAACCCTGCTCAGGTAATCCTTGGCTTAGAGAAGAAAACAAGCACAGGGTACATTGCACTGTGACCCCCGGATCTTTACCCGTTATCCTTTTTGAATTACCTTGATCAAACCGTCTTGAGATGAGGAGGGTGGAGCTACGTCAGCTACACGGATGATGTAAAGCTAGCCAGATCTGTGGAATCACGACACGCGACTCAAAATATTTGCCAATTTTTCGAAGCTATTGTTTGGAGTAACAGAGTATTTGTTTTGGACGAGAAAAGAAACCTATCTGTCAGCACAGACCCACATGGAACCATAATATTCAAACTGTTTATAGGGGGGGGGGGGCATATTTCCACTGAGAGGTCGCTATAGGAAACCTGATGAGTGAAACATTCTAAGCGGTCCAGGTTGTAGAGATGGTTCCCTCGCTACTTAGGCAGGTCAGCCAGTGAGAACCAAGGTCGATCCAGGTTGTAGAGATGGTTCCCTCGCTACTTAGGCAGGTCAGCCAGTGAGAACCAAGGTCGATCCAGGTTGTAGAGATGGTTCCCTCGCTACTTAGGCAGGTCAGCCAGTGAGAACCAAGGTCGATCCAGGTTGTAGAGATGGTTCCCTCGCTACTTAGGCAGGTCAGCCAGTGAGAACTAAGATCCATCTAGGTTGGAAAGATGGTTCCCTCGTTACTTCTTATGTCAGGCAGGCCAGCCAGTGACAACCAAGGTCGATCCAGGTTGAAGAGATGGTTCCCTTGCTACTTAGGCAGCTCAGCCAGTGAGAACCAAGGTCCATCCAGGTTAAAGAGATGGTTCTCTCGCTATTTCCTTTGTCAGATTTGCCAGCCAGAGACAACCAAGGTCCATGCGGGTTGTAGAAATGGTTCTCTCGCTACTTGCTCTGTCAGACAGGCCAGCCAGTGACAACCAAGGTCGATCCAGGTTGTAGAGATGGTTCCCTTTCTTCGTGCTCTGTCAGGCAAGCCAGCCAGTGACAACAAAGGTCCATTTGGGTTGTAGCGATGGTTGTCAGCATCATATCTTTTGCATTTTTTTGGCAATTTTAGCTTCAGGGAGAACAGATCTGATTCCATGACAGGTTAAACACAGCTCGGTTAAAATAAGAGTCAGATGTACCAAAACTGTTCAATCAGTAGGAAAGAAACGTGCACCAGCTAACATTCATAACGAGCAAGACGGGTCAGTCTAAGCTCTTAGGTTTTCTCGTACAATTCGGAAGAGTCACTTTAGTAGCTGGATACGCGTGCACTTTGCCAGAGATTTTCTTATTTCTCTTTAATGGGTTGATTTTTGATGAGTTTGACCTTTGCCTATCAGCGAGCGACAGGTGTAAACAGAACAGTCTTAGATATTTCTTCTGTTGCCAATACCTGTTCCATCCTCTAAAAGAAAAAAAAAGAGGCGAATGAAAACAGCTTAGACGTTTTCCCGCAACTCTTTGTGCTCTGTTTTATTGGATAAATATCGCAACAGTGAGCTAACATTACAGTAATGCTGCATAGAAGCAACTTGAACAGTAAACGTGAATCTTGGATTGCTGATCTGAAGGCAGCTTGATGTAACATCTGATCTTCATGTGCTCCCCTTGTCGTCCTGTGTAGCTCTCTGCCAAACTTGACACGAGATAGAGACTTTGACATGCTGCTGTAAGAGTTTAAACATGGGTTTCTTCTTGATGATTAGCGGACTCCAATTTTACTAATTCTTTCCTGCAACAAGAGAGAGAGAGAGAGAGAGAGAGAGAGAGAGAGAGAGAGAGAGAGAGAGAGAGAGAGAGAGAGAGAGAGAGAAATGTTTCGGAAACTACACAGGTGTGTGAGGAAACAAATTTTAGTTCTCCGCTCAGATTTAAAACGGTCTGCACTACACCCGAGTTGCTTATATCAGTGGTTCTCTATACGTGATGTGCCAGTATGTGACTCCAAGAAATAGTAACATGCAACCTAACGTATAAACAACTTACATGACCATCTCGCCATAGTAGATCTTCTCATTGTTGTTCTTCATCCAAAACATCTGGATATCAGGCTGGCCACAGTGACTTTCGTGTGATCCAAGTACAGGTCAACGTCCTCTGGAGAATACAGAATCGAGACAAAGAACAAACATATCCAAGAGCTTCAATTTAATACAGGTGAGATTGGAAGAGTGGAGGGAAAGGAGGAGTCACTGCAAGTTGTGCTGGGGATAAGATGCTGGCAGCAAAAACAACAGCAAAAAAGTTCAACGGTTTGTTTTATTGTTTGTTTGTGTGGAGAGGAAGAAGTGCGGTAACTCTCCGTGGCTCACGTTGAACTGATCAGTGAGAGAGATAGAGGGCATGTCCGAGCCGGAGTTCTGCCCCCCCCCCTTTCTACTTCCTCTCTCTCCACCCACACACACACACACCATGATCAGTGAGAGAGATACAGGGGATATCCGAGCCGGAGTTCTGCCCCCCCCCCCCTTCCATTTCCTCTCTCTCCACCCACACACACACACACACCATGATCAGTGAGAGAGATAGAGGGGATGTCCGAGCAGGAGTTCTGGCCCTTCACTTCCTCTCTCCACCCACACACACACACACACCATGATCAGTGAGAGAGATAGAGGGGATGTCCGAGCAGGAGTTCTGGCCCTCCACTTCCTCTCTCTCCACCCACACACACACACACACACACCATGATCAGTGAGAGAGATAGAGGGGATGTCCGAGCCGGAGTTCTGGCCCTTCACTTCCTCTCTCTCCACCCACACACACACACACACACACCATGATCAGTGAGAGAGATAGAGGGGATGTCCGAGCAGGAGTTCTGGCCCTCCACTTCCTCTCTCTCCACCCACACACACACACACACCATGATCAGTGAGAGAGATAGAGGGGATGTCCGAGCAGGAGTTCTGGCCCTTCACTTCCTCTCTCTCCACCCACACACACACACACACACCATGATCAGTGAGAGAGATAGAGGGGATGTCCGAGCAGGAGTTCTGGCCCTTCACTTCCTCTCTCTCCACCCACACACACACACACACACCATGATCAGTGAGAGAGATAGAGGGGATGTCCGAGCAGGAGTTCTGGCCCTCCACTTCCTCTCTCTCCACCCACACACACACACACACACCATGATCAGTGAGAGAGATAGAGGGGATGTCCGAGCAGGAGTTCTGGCCCTTCACTTTCTCTCTCTCCACCCACACACACACACACCATGATCAGTGAGAGAGATAGAGGGGATGTCCGAGCAGGAGTTCTGGCCCTCCACTTCCCCTCTCTCCACCCACACACACACACACCATGATCAGTGAGAGAGATAGAGGGGATGTCCGAGCAGGAGTTCTGGCCCTCCACTTCCTCTCTCTCCACCCACACACACACACACACCATGATCAGTGAGAGAGATAGAGGGGATGTCCGAGCAGGAGTTCTGGCCCTCCACTTCCTCTCTCTCCACCCACACACACACACACACACACACCATGATCAGTGAGAGAGATAGAGGGGATGTCCGAGCAGGAGTTCTGACCCCTCCACTTCCTCTCTCTCCACCCACACACACACACACACACACCATGATCAGTGAGAGAGATAGAGGGGATATCCGAGCAGGAGTTCTGGCCCCTCACTTCCTCTCTCTCCACCCACACACACACACACCCATGATCAGTGAGAGAGATAGAGGGGATGTCCGAGCAGGAGTTCTGGCCCTTCACTTCCTCTCTCTCCACCCACACACACACACACACACCATGATCAGTGAGAGAGATAGAGGGAATGTCCGAGCAGGAGTTCTGGCCCTCCACTTCCCCTCTCTCCACCCACACACACACACACACACCATGATCAGTGAGAGAGATAGAGGGGATGTCCGAGCAGGAGTTCTGGCCCTCCACTTCTTCTCTCCACCCACACACACACACACACACACACCATGATCAGTGAGAGAGATAGAGGGGATGTCCGAGCCGGAGTTCTGGCCCTTCACTTTCCGCTCTCTCCACCCACACACACACACACACACACCATGATCAGTGAGAGAGATAGAGGGAATGTCCGAGCAGGAGTTCTGGCCCTCCACTTCCCCTCTCTCCACCCACACACACACACACACACCATGATCAGTGAGAGAGATAGAGGGGATGTCCGAGCAGGAGTTCTGGCCCTCCACTTCTTCTCTCTCCACCCACACACACACACACACACCATGATCAGTGAGAGAGATAGAGGGGATGTCCGAGCAGGAGTTCTGGCCCTCCACTTCTTCTCTCTCCACCCACACACACACACACACACCATGATCAGTGAGAGAGATAGAGGGAATGTCCGAGCAGGAGTTCTGGCCCTCCACTTCCCCTCTCTCCACCCACACACACACACACACACACCATGATCAGTGAGAGAGATAGAGGGGATGTCCGAGCCGGAGTTCTGGCCCTCCACTTCCTCTCTCTCCACCCACACACACACACACACACCATGATCAGTGAGAGAGATAGAGGGGATGTCCGAGCAGGAGTTCTGGCCCTCCACTTCTTCTCTCTCCACCCACACACACACACACACACACACACCATGATCAGTGAGAGAGATAGAGGGGATGTCCGAGCCGGAGTTCTGGCCCTCCACTTCCTCTCTCTCCACCCACACACACACACACACACCATGATCAGTGAGAGAGATAGAGGGGATGTCCGAGCCGGAGTTCTGGCCCTCCACTTCCTCTCTCTCTACCCATACACACACACACACACCATGATCAGTGAGAGAGATAGAGGGCATGTCCGAGCCGGAGTTCTGCCCCCCCCACCCCCCTTTCCACTTCCTCTCTCTCCACCCACACACACACACACACACACCATGATCAGTGAGAGAGATAGAGGGGATGTCCGAGTCGGAGTTCTGGCCCTCCACTTCCTCTCTCTCCACCCACACACACACACACACACCATGATCAGTGAGAGAGATAGAGGGGATGTCCGAGCCGAAATTCTGCCCCCCTCCCCCCTTTTCCACTTCCTCTCTCTCCACCCACACACACACACACACCATGATCAGTGAGAGAGATAGAGGGCATGTCCGAGCCGTTCTGCCCCCCCTCCCCCCCCTTTCCACTTCCTCTCTCTCCACCCACACACACACACACACCATGATCAGTGAGAGAGATAGAGGGGATGTCCGAGCCGGAGTTCTGGCCCTCCACTTCCTCTCTCTCCACCCACACACACACACACAGACCATGATCAGTGAGAGAGATAGAGGGGATATCCGAGCCGAAATTCTGGCCCTCTATTTCCTCTCTCTCCACACACACACACCTACACACATTTTTCGCTTACCTTAGAGGATCGAATCAACTGAAGAGACCATTACTATAGCAAACATTACCGTAAGAGCTTCTGTGATCAATTTGAACTATTACACACAACATCAGCTGTTTGCTGCATTTAAGTATGCCTCTCAATACTGGAATACTCGAATATTATAATTGTGTATAAAAGCTGTTCTTAAAATCTCCTGAATGATATATCCATTACTTTGAGGATACATATCCACAATTTTTTTAAATATATACTCAGTGTTTTTTTGGTTTGTTTGTTTTTTTATTTTGTGTGTGTAATGTTTTGTTTTTGTTTAATCCAATGTCTGTATAGTGCGTGGATAGTAAGTTTGACTATCATCAATAAGCGAATCTTTTTCCTCCAGATCAGCTCTCTCTCTCTCTCTCTCTCTCTCTCTCTCTCTCTCTCTCTCTCTCTATCTATCTATCTATCTATCTATCTATCTATCTATCTATCTATCTATCTATCTATCTATCTATCTATATCTATATCTACCTCTCTCTCTTCAGTCAGAAGTCTCTGAAGATTGGACGGAGACCTACTATAAATTAGAACATTTATTACAAACCTTACTCGCTCAACGGCCTGTCAATCTTTGAGCTGAGAAAAAGATTCTGAGAAACATATTATAGATGAAAGATTTTCAGAAATTTATTATAAATAAACGATTCTGAGAAACATATTATGAATAAAAGATTCTGAGAAAAATATTATAAATGAAAGAATCTGAGAAACAGCATATTATAAATGAAAGATTCTGAGAAACATATTGTAAATAAAAGATTCTGAGAAGCATTTAATATATGAAAAATTCTGAGAAACATTATAAATGAAAATTCTGAAAAAATGTGATAAATTAAAGATTCTGAGAAAAAATATTATAAATAAAAGATTCTGAGAAACATATCATGACTAAGATTCTGAGAAACATATTATTAATAAAAGATTCTGAAAACATTTAATAAATGAAAGATTCTGAGAAACATATTATAAATGAAAATTCTATGAAAATATGATAAGTAAAAGATTTTGAGAAACATATTATAAATAAAGGTTCTGAGAAACATATTATGAATAAAAGATTCTGAGAAAAATTTTATAAATAAAAGATCATGAGAAAGATATCACAGTGTATAAATTAAAGATTCTGAGAAATATATTATAAATAAAAGATTCTGAGAAAAATATTATATGATTCTGGTGATTGTACCAAACTAAGGGCTTCAGCATCTATGACTGGGATGGGAGATATGACTTCGCCGATATCTCCAGAGTTTGACCGGTCTCTCAAGCTTCGGGGTCAGCGACCGATCACAATTTTATTGGTGAATTCTATATTATGGTTATCATTATGTAGACCCTGGTGGTCAGTATCATGACCTGCTGTAGCCATCTTATATACCCAAATGGTCAGTATCATGAACTTTTGTAGCTGTTGTATACACCCTAGTTATTAGTATAAAGACCTGCTGTAGCCATCATGAATACCCATGTGCCAGTATCATGACCCGTTGAAGAAAATCTTGTTTACCTCAGCGGCTATGACCATGACCTATTGTGACCATTATTTAAACCCTATTTAGACCTGATAGGGCCATCATTACAGACACAAGAATTCCCTTCATCTTTAATTGCTTGTATCATCTTCAGTCAGTTCTATCGTTCGGCACTGATGGCGACACGCTTCCAAACTTGATGTAAAGTCCGTGCAGGCACAGAGGCGAGTAGACTTGCCTATCTGTTACAGTTTTTAAATAACTGCATATTGGTCGACGAAACAATAGACTTAAGTCACAAACGTCCAGTGCTAGAGGAATGCAAGAGAAAAAGTAGAGAGAATTCGTGTCTTGTCCCGGAGCTCACACCTCAGTAGCAGCTTCAGGTGATTTGTTTACCTTCCTCTCTCCGTCTCTTCGTCGTCTGGTCCAAGTCCGGGTTACAGAGCTGATCGATACCAGCAAAGGGCGATAATCAAAGCCATCAGTGAAAGTGACAGGCGAGAGGAAATTGATCAGGTGGTTGCCATGAAGCCGATCAATCAATGGAACTTTGCTGTGAAACGACTCCTAAATATTCCTGTGTGGTTCCTCATAGCCAGTTGTGGTGCAGAGCTCAGGGTGGCAGGTTAGAGTTAGATGCTTGTTGACTTGATAGTCAATTGAAAGATGTCAGTCAGAGATAAACAACGATAAACTTTCCTGGTTTTTTACTGTCTGCTTCTTGTGCTGAATATTCTGTGACATCACTTTTAGTCAACAATCGATATCAGACAATAAACCACTCAATCACATACAGACTCGACAGTAGAGAAGAATTCCTTCAAACTATATGTACTTTACCGGCACACACAGGTCATTGCCTTTTTAATTATAATTTTTTTTTGCGTGGGGGACAAAAAGGGGGGGGGGGGGGGTTAAGCGGGGATGGAGGATGTTGTTAAATGATTTAATGAAAAGAGGAATCGTGTAAATCGAGAACTGTTAAAATGTTTTCTGTGCAAGCAAAAGTCCAAGTTCAATAATTTGTATTCATTGGCCATCATGAAACCAGATTTATCGCAGATCGCTCCTCATTTTCTCCCTGTCTCAGGTTGCTGGACCTGGACCAAGGCTAGCAAATCACCTGTGTGTCCCAGCTGTCTCGCAGTGACCCACTCACAGGTCAACACTCGCTAGTTGACACAGGAACAAGGCTTGATTGGTCATAACGTAACGAGACCAGTTGACGATATGAACCAATCATAACAATATTTTGGTAAAATAGTCGGTTGCTACCAGTCCTCCACAGACACGGAGATCACTTGCTACTGCTGTAACTACCAACATTATCATCACTAATACTAAACTAGTGCCGGTATGAAAATTACTACTACTACCACTACTACTACTACTACTACTACTACTACTACTACTACTACTACTACTACTACTACTACTACTACTACTACTACTACTACTACTACTACTACTACTACTACTACTACTACTACTACTACTACTACTACTACTACTACTACTACTACTACTGCTGCTGCTGCTGCTACTACTACTACTACTACTACTACTGCTGCTGCTGCTGCTGCTGCTGCTGCTACTACTACTACTACTACTACTACTACTACTACTACTACTACTACTACTACTACTTCTTCTGCTTCTGCTGCTTCTTCTTCTACTACTACTACTACTACTACTACTACTACTACTACTACTACTACTACTACTACTACTACTACTACTACAACTACTACTACTACTACTACTACTACTACTACTACTACTACTACTACTACTACTACTACTACTACTACTACTACTACTACTACTACTGCTACTACTACTACTACTTCTTCTTCTTCTTCTTCTTCTTCTTCTTCTTCTTCTTCTTCTTCTTCTTCTTCTTCTTCTTCTTCTTCTTCTTCTTCTTCTTCTTCTTCTTCTTCTTCTTCTTCTTCTTCTTCTCCTCCTCTTCCTCCTCCTCCAGCTCCTTCTCCTTGTGCAATGACTTCTTGCACTACCAGAGTTGCACAAGAAGATCACATCTTACCTGGTCCTCTACTTTGCTGCCCAATCATTATAGCACTGCATGGAAATTATCGTATTCTCTTCTTACAATTTCAATAGCAATTGATTCTTCACATTTATTCTGTGCTTATCATGATATACACTGTTTTAAAAAACTTTGCTTTATTTTTATGTGCCAGATATTTTGTATTTGACATTTGAGGCGCCACATTTCTATTCTGGGCTTGTGTGTTGTAAATATTTTCCCCATTGTTTCCAAACAGTCCGAGGCTGGCTGTTGCCAGCTAAGTGTCTCTAACGACATAGAGAACTTGATGTTTACAGAAGATGTAAACACTTCTAAGATTGCTGGCGAGGATTGTCCAAGGGAATTCGGTGATCAAAATAGCTGACCTGCACAATGCAGGATGAGAGGAGAGGGGAAAAAATCGTATTCTCTTGGACTGGGCGAATGTAATTAAATAGAATGTGCGTGTGTGTGTGTGAGAGAGAGATAATTATAGAGAAAGACAGAGAGATAGGCAGACAGACACAGAGAGATTGCAAATGATGAAGAGCTAGATTGAGAGGAAGAGAGAATAATAACTAAAAAGAGAAAAATACAGAAAGAAAGATACAGAGAACCAAAGAGAGAGAAAGAGAGAGAGAGAGAGAGAGAGAGAGAGAGAGAGAGAGAGAGAGAGAGAGAGAGAGAGAGAGAGAGAGAGAGAGAGAGAGAGCTTCTGAAGACAGTCGGATAAAGAAGACTAGTATACAATGTGAACTCTTTAAAATTCCCTTCTATTTATTCTTTTTGTAGTGATAGCTGTTAAGTAAATCAGTTATCTCTCCACAACGGAAACTTACCAATGAGTCTTTCCTGAGCAACTTTTGAGAATGAAAGTTCAACTTATATTTTTTATTTCTTTGCTGTTTTATTAGAATACAAATCCACAGGAAGCAAAGAGGAAAACAGGAGACTGCACTATATTCTTTTTTTGTTTTTTTGTTGTTTTTTTTTGCAAGTTTTTGTCTGTTTTTTAACTGCAACAGAGTTGGACTTCACATTAGACTATCCGTTACTAGCTGCCCGACAGAGTTGGACTTCACATTAGACCATCCGTTACTAGCTGCCCGACAGAGTTGGACCTCACATTACACTATCCGTTACTAGCTGCCCGACAGAGTTGGACTTCACATTACACTATCCGTTACTAGCTGCCCGACAGAGTTGGACCTCACATTACACTATCCGTTACTAGCTGCCCGACAGAGTTGGACCTCACATTACACTATCCGTTACTAGCTGCCCGACAGAGTTGGACTTCACATTACACTATCCGTTACTAGCTGCCCGACAGAGTTGGACTTCACATTACACTATCCGTTACTAGCTGCCCGACAGAGTTGGACTTCACATTACACTATCCGTTACTAGCTGCCCGACAGAGTTGGACTTCACATTACACTATCCGTTACTAGCTGCCCGACAGAGTTGGACTTCACATTACACTATCCGTTACTAGCTGCCCGACAGTAGCTGGCTGAGAGGAAGAGGAAGTTGTGTTTATCCTGGTCTCACCTGGTAACCATCTCAGAGAGCAGGCGTGAGGTGACAGTTTTCACCTTACACGGTCTAGAGAAGACAATAAACCGCTCTGGCACTTTTACAATCAGTTTATCTCTTGTTTCACATCGAGGATCAAGTTTACTTCTCATCACCTGTTGTTTGAGAATCTTGCTACAAATGAAAAGATGAAAAAAAAATGGCTAACAAGAACTTGTTGCTGGGATATCATATCTTTATTTGCTTTTCTTTTTATTTTAAAATGTTCCCTCTTTGTCTTTGTTTCTGGTCGCTGCTTGGTATTATAGGGATTGCAGAGAAAATAACCGTTCTGAATTTTTGCTCTTTTTCTTTTTTCAAAACAACTTTTTACCTTTGCTTACTTGCACAGAAAACGTCTACATCATATCATTTCGAAATTATCGAAGGCAATAAATTGCTGCTGTTGCTTCTTTGTTGCTTTTTCTCATAACAGTTTTGCAATAATTATTGTCCGCAAATACAGATGTTTGTGTTGTATATACATGTAGCATAAAAGTCTCCCTGTAGAATGAGTTCCTGTGTCTCAAAGATAAACCCAGTTTATTGACCAGTAGAATCTGCGCGCGGTCATCAGGCGCCCATTACGCTAATGGAATCGTTATGATTTATTATTCATTGGACTGTCACAGCGCGATAAGAACTGGCCGCGGTAGGTCTCTTGTCGGAGGTTTATCAGTACCAGCTGGGAGCATCACAATGCTACATCGTCTGCTCCTGTGATTAAAGCTGGAAGGCTGTGGGATAAACACTAAAGCAACAAACGGGTGGAAAATACGGAGAAAGATGGCTGCCGAAAGACATAGGGACCCCCCCCCGATTCTGAGGCTGAGCGAGACTGCGGTGTGACCAAACAGTACACTCATACAAAGCCAACACATTGACCAGGCAGCACACTCATACACAGCCAACACATTGACCAGGCAGCACACTCATACACAGCCAACACATTGACCAGGCAGCACACTCATACACAGCCAACACATTGACCAGGCAGCACACTCATACACAGCCAACACATTGACCAGGCAGCACACTCATACACAGCCAACACATTGACCAGGCAGCACACTCATACACAGCCAACACATTGACCAGGCAGCACACTCATACACAGCCAACACATTGACCAGGCAGCACACTCATACACAGCCAACACATTGACCAGGCAGCACACTCATACACAGCCAACACATTGACCAGGCAGCACACTCATACACAGCCAACACATTGACCAGGCAGCACACTCATACACAGCCAACACATTGACCAGGCAGCACACTCATACACAGCCAACACATTGACCAGGCAGCACATTCATACACAGCCAACACATTGACCAGGCTTTAATTGCTTTTTGTTTTCATTTATTTATTGAAATTCGTGCAGCTTATTTACATTTTTCTGAGTTGCGTGATTAAAACAGGATAAAATACGTTGGGGAAACATTTCTTTTTTTTCTTTTTTTTTTTTTTTTAGTTTTTCCATACATCCGTGCGTTCATTTTTCTAATTAATTATCTGCTGAAATGTTCATCATTCCACCTCTTTATAGAGCCACCCCCCCCCCCAAAAAAAAAAAAAAAAAAATCATTACAACTTTAGTCCGGTACAAAGAGTTCTTTAGTGTTTCTTGGGAAAAAGTTGTAATGTGGTATCGGAAAACAAGCACTCAGTTCTAATGCCATTGGTAGACAAAAGTTAAAGAAACAGAAAGTTGGAACGAGATAGAGAGAGAGAGAATGAGATAGATAGATAGATAGATAGATAGACAGAGAGAGAGAGAGGGGTGGGAGAGAGAATATATAATGACATGACAGTAAGATAGATAGATAGA
Source organism: Elysia crispata (assembly GCA_033675545.1). Classification (NCBI taxonomy): domain Eukaryota; kingdom Metazoa; phylum Mollusca; class Gastropoda; family Plakobranchidae; genus Elysia; species Elysia crispata. The sequence goes on along the minus strand of JAWDGP010002132.1, from coordinate 258,025 downwards.
GAGAGAGATAGAGAGAGAGAGAGAGATAGAGAGAGAGAGAGAGAGAGAGGGGGGTGGGAGAGAGAGAGAGAGAGAGAGAGAGAGAGAGAGAGAGAGAGAGAGAGGGGTGGGAGAGAGAGAGAGAATATATAATGACATGAGAGTATATCATCTAGATTTACCTATCCCACCGTATCTCGGGATATATGTCACTCAATCCTCCTCCACCTCTATCAACCTCCATTTACCTATCCCACCGTATCTCGGGATATATGTCACTCAATCCTCCTCCACCTCTATCAACCTCCATTTACCTATCCCACCGTATCTCGGGATATATGTCACTCAATCCTCCTCCACCTCTATCAACCTCCATTTCGCGCTCGAGCTCTTCCATCCCATTTAGCCTCCATCCCCCACCACAAACACACACACACACACACATGCACCTCTATCTCACTTACTCTCTCTCTCTATCTCTCTACGTATCCATCCATCTATCTCTCCTTCCTCTATTTACCTCTCACCTTGTTCTCTGCCAGTTTGTGTTTAACTCATGAGCCCCCCTCCCCCCTTCTATTTCTCTCAGTAACCCAGTGTGTCCACAGGACAGCTGCTGTTCTTCTGTGGAGTCTACATAGTGCAGAATTAGGAAATCCAATTAATTTCCTGACTATTCCATTCGTTTACCTAGAGAGAGCTCGGCCAATGATGTCATCAGCCAATTTCACGAAAGCCACATACCTTCTAATTATCATTCTGTAGACAGAACAACCTTTGTTAAAAATATATATATTTTATATTAGTTACTTAAGCGGTTTCTTACAACCTGGCACTTCCTCCTAGGCTGCCCTGGCCATGTCTGTGGCTCAGAAGACTTCATCGGTTTATTTCTTTGCTTATTTTGATTGCAGCTCCCTGCTATAGAGATATGCCTAGACAATAAGGCCTCGATCTACTCTCGCATCTGTCTACCTGATTGCCTTTTGGACTCTTTTCATTTACGGGAAGTTATACACATTTATATAAGCTACAAAGCACATAACTTTTATATCTTTCTCTGTTCGCATCAGAATTTTTCTTATCGATTACATTGTGCCTGTTATCTCATTCCTTTTTTTTTTTTAATGTATATTTGTTATTAATTAACAATTGATTATTTGGTTAGCTTATTAATTAGTTAATTAATTGTTATTATTATCATAATCGTTATGAATATTGTGATAATTATTATTATTATACTTTCATTATTTAAAACACTATTTGTGGTACTTGGCTTCTAGTCCTAAGAATAAATTTGTAAGAATAAGCTTACTAGTTCTAGCTTTAATGTATTTGTATTACCGACACCCAATTCGGTTAAATGCTGTACGTTACCTGCTCATGGGCGGGTCGACCAGAGAGGGGCGATGCTTGCTTTGGGTTTACATTACACAGACAATGCGCCTTCAAGATCTACAGGAATCCTATCACTGCGATTGGACCATTCTTCTGATCAGGAAATCTCTCCAATGTTTATATTGGTTTGCTGACGGTACGCAGCACAACTTGCATGCGTAGTTAGTTGTTTGATAAAACGTCAAATTTCGCTGTTGAGCGCCTCTTATGTGATAAGATCACAAGATGATAGTCTATCATATCTCGTCTCTCTTTTCATATCAGAAAGCCGTGACAGAGCTCCATAGAAGTCCGGCATCCGCCGAGATCCCAGGGTGTTGCCCTGACACTGCAATGTTTATATTGATCACTAAAGATCTAGATCTTGGTCTAGGAGTGGGGGAACTCGTTGAGACAAGACAGTCTGATTTTCATTCTAGTCCAAAGATCTTTAGTCGATGTATCTAAAAGTTTTAAAGCTAGAGCAATGATCTGTTATTGCTTGTAATACATCACTGGGCCAGAGAGAGAGAGCAAGGCGGGGACACAGGTATCTGAGGACAACTGGTAAATAATAAGAAAAATAGAGAGAGAGAGAGAGAGAGAGAGAGAGAGAGAGAGAGAGAGAGAGAGAGAGAGAGAGAGAGAGAGAGAGAGAGAGAGAGAGAGAGAGAGAGAGAGGGAGAGAGAGAGGGGGAGAGAGGGAGAGAGAGAGAGAGAGAGAGAGAGAGAGAGAGAGAGAGAGAGAGAGAGAGAGAGAGAGAGAGAGAGAGAGAGAGAGAGAGAGAGAGAGAGAGAGAGAGAGAGAGAGAGGAGTGTAGGAGGAAAAAAAGAAAAGAAAGAATGATGAAAAAAGAGCTATTAATCTCTGCCTTAAGTTAACTTCCCGTTGCTTCAACTTGATTAACATCATCACCATCATCATCACACCCATCATATCTGATATGAAATTAGTCTATCAATTTCCACCATCATCAAAACTACTACTACTACTACTACTACTACTACTACTACTACTACTACTACTACTACTACTACTACTACTACTACTACTACTACTACTACTACTACTACTACTATTACAACCACTACAACAACAACAACTACTACTACTACTTCTACTACTACTACTACTACTACTACTACTACTACTACTACTACTACTACTACTACTACTACTACTACTACTACTACTACTACTACCACCACCACTACTACTACTACTACTACTACTACTACTACTACTACTACTACTACTACTACTACTACTACTACTACTACTACTACTACTACTACTACTACTACTACTGCTGCTGCTGCTGCTGCTGCTGCTACTACTACTACTACTACTACTACAACTATTTTATCTTCTACTCGTCCACCTCCTCTTTCTCCTTCTCCTCCTCCTCCTCCTACTTCTTCTTCTTCTTCTTCTTCTTCTTCTTCTTCTTCTTCTTCTTCTTCTTCTTCTTCTTCTTCTTCTTCTTCTTCTTCTTCTTCTTCTTCTTCTTCTTCTTCTTCTTCTTCTTCTTCTTCTTCTTCTTCTTCTTCTTCTTCTTCTTCTTCTTCTTCTTCTTCTTCTTCTTCTTCTTCTTCTTCTTCTTCTTCTTCTTCTTCTTCTTCTTCTTCTTCTTCTTCTTCTTCTTCTTCTTCTTCTCTTCCTCCTCCTCTTACTTCTTCTTCTTTCTCATACTCATCCTCCTCTTCCCCCGTCTGCGAATGTCTTTGATATAATATTCCTAACAAATTAAGACCCTCGAGACAGGCAGACCAATGTACATAATAAAATATTATGAATAAAAAATTCTTCGGTTGGTGGTTTTGTATGTTAATTTCAGGACAAGGTGTTCGAGCATGAAGAAAAGATTCCAAACGACCTCAAACTAGTGTTACAGTAGGCCTAAGGAAGGGCAGGAAAACGACACGTGGATGGCTTGGCGAAATTTCATGCTTTCAACACTCATGCACTGTCAGGCGCACCGATCTAGAACATTGGTAGATCTAGTGCGACCGTATCGCTTCTTCATAGATCTAGTTCTATTGATATTCAGGGGCGCGAAATCGCATCCCGATGGTGCACGCGACGTGGCACAACCACGACAAGGCAGACGACAGTTTCATCAGCTCACTTAGACTGTTTACTTATCTTCTGCATGTTATAAACAAATAAACCAATGAAACGAATTGTGTTACCTTGAACACTCGAAGTCGAAGAGCTCTTGGTAATTAATGTTATAACCGAAAACGTGTTTTGACTGAATGTTTACAACCAATAAACCTCGGCCTTGTTTCTAAATATACATTATCCATTATAATGACGTGTAACTGTTGACTAGGTTACTATATTTAGTGACGGTATAGCGCGCCCTGTGAATGAACCCCGAGAAATACAGAGTATAAAGTGTTTCAAGTGGGCTTTCCAGGCTACTATCAAACACGGCTAATCTGAAAACAGGAACACTTTGCGACCGTTGCATTACCGAAGCAAAAAGTACATTATTGTTTGTATAGTTGTTTTAAATATAGCTCAAGCACAATGCGGTGACTTTAGATATCAAAGAAGCCTCCGTCAGGCAGAACAGACCTTAAAAGATGAGATCCCAAAGTCATCGACCGACGGCCAGCGTATCGAGCTCGAGAAAAAAATGTCCCCACGTATATCAGTGGCGTTTCTGAAAACTGCACTGTGTGCATGTGAAACAAGTCAATTAGCGTTAAAACCAAGTCACACTGAGAATTTATTGTTAGTCGTGACAGTTTAATCTTTCGTTTACCGCATAGACTTTGACGGAAAATATTTCAAGTGGGTATAAGATTTAAATAAGACCAATATTAAGCCGGTATTTTATTTCCTCCCAACTAATTTTCACAACTCCATTTTCCTTTCCTCCTTTGGTGCCGAAAGAAGTTAGAAAATTAAATCCCGCTGATTTCCACGAGAGGAACGACTAAGTTCAAAGGTCACAGTTTCATGCACCGACCATTTTTTTTAAAGGAAAGAATCGAAGCAAAGTTCCTTACTTTTTGAAGTTTCTATGACTGAAACAGAACTAGTTTCCTTACGATGAGCAATATCTTGTCATTGGTTTTATTTATTTTTCGGCCTGTTGAAAAAAAATACGGAACTAGAAATTCCATGGGATACATGACAAAACTAACAGTTTTTGTATTTGCCTGATTAATAGGGCTGTCAGGGTAGTTCTACATATGATTATAATACCAGTAATGACAACTGTCTTTTTCTGGCACTTTTTTTTCTTTTTTGTGTTTTGTTTTGTTTATAGGCATTGCTCAAATTTTAATGTTAATCAACCGGAACTGGGTCTGTATTTAATCCATCGATTACCTTTAACCTTCCGTTATGATTTGCGCACGATCAACTTATATTTTACTCACAAAACAACAACAACAAACAAATAAAAAAAAAACCTCTGTGATATTAGGTTAGTCTGCCGAGGATCGAAGGTATAACTATTATATTATTAATCATTCTTTTACTGACACGTGAAAACCGCACGAAGATTCTGTCCCCTCGCCTTGCTTTCACTCGTTACGGTTCGTGTTGACTTTGCCTGCGCGAACATGAGAGCTACATGAAATTTCAGCCAATCGGATTGGCCCACATCGGGTTCATGAGTAATGGCGTAGGGAACACGGGATATTCCATTATTACGCTTCAAAACTCCTCATTACGCATTGATGTTCCTCATTTGAGTAGTGTATTACCTTTTAGGTCCATATAATTGAATTTTTTCTGGATGGAATAAATAAATTAGGCAATTCCTCAAGTCAGTTTTACATCTCTACTACTCCTAGTTTCGTTGGAAACACAAAAGAGCTACTTTTCGATAATAAGACGAGCCCATAGCTTGTCCCCCCTCAAACCAGTCACTGAACGTTCTTTTCATCCTCACCTGTGTAAAAGCGTGTGGCACTGTGTTCAGTGGGGCTACTTCAGCTAGACTAGGAGACGGGGCTTTTTGTGCCGTGGCTGGGAGTGTGGATCTACCTGATTCCTTTCCTTTCGGATTTAAGTTTCTTTTTTGTGATTGTACAAGGATTACCATCACGGGGATTTAGATTAACATTGTGTTAACTACGGTGACACGACTATCCGTGTCCACCACCGCCATTCACGATGGATATCGCATTCTCAAAGACAACAGAGGAAGTTGTTGCGTATTTTGGTGTAGATGAAAGGACAGGATTAACAGACGACCAGGTCAAAAGAAACACTGAAAAATATGGACCAAATGGTAAGATTTTCAGTATTCTCATATTTTGTAAACAAATGTTTGATAGCAACGTTGAAACCTCTTTTGTAACTTTGGCTCGATTCGTAAGAGCGATGGCTGCCATCATGGAACAGGCAAGAGTAGTCGATAAAATCGTTTTTTTTTTCTCTACTAACTAGAATCTAGATCTAGATATCCAGATCTAGAGAATCAAGATTCTACAGATTCTTGTACATGCTTAATCTAGGTCTAGATCAATTTTCTTCTAAAACTATCATGTTCACTCACGACAAGCATTTGTATACATTCGATCAAATCTAAATCTTGTCGAACAAAGAAATGTACGTAAAGATCAAGCCTTGATAGATTTTTAGGCCTGTTCCGGATCTAGAATCTAGATCTAGAATCTAGATCTATGAAGACCTGCGCAGATTAAAAAAAAAAGAAAAGAATTAAAATCTAAAAATCTAGATCTAGATCTAGATCCATAACCCAGAATTCGTCTTTTCTACTTTTCTTGAATAATCTAATGTGTGACTGTTTTCTTTCTTTTTCTTTTGTAACAATTTAACTAAAAATATAATAAATGTTTTCCGGAGCTTTTTGTAATTTCCATACAAGTAATATATATATATTTATATCTATATAAGTTAAATAGAAATGTGTAGCATTGATTGCACAATTTGGAAACTGACACCAGTGACAGTCCCAATTTGAATTCACCACACCTCATCACAACATCACCAATTTTAAGCAGCTTTCTCGGCGTTTGATTCACAGACTAGAACTTGATCAATGTTTAGAATCTGCCCAACTGTACAACGTTGTTTTTAAAGTAGAAAAAAGAAGACAGCATTGATGATACTTCAACTTTTCAAGATCGCTGTGAAAGTATAAGCAACTGCATGTAGGCGCTAAAAAGATGGTATTTAATATAAAAGCCGTAAGCACTGTTGGTTACATTAGTATGATTAGAAAATAGTATGTTTATAAAAATGAATATGAAATTTAAAATGATTTTGACTTTTTACCCAATGTTAAAGATATAGTTTAAAAGTTTGATAAAAGGCCTACTCTACTTTCCAATATAATTTATCAAATTGTCTAGATTAGGCTGTATACATTAATATAAATAATCTGGTGTTGTTAAAAAAAGAAGATTATAAACCAAAATAATTTGAAAGTCTCCTGAGCTCCTAGACCTTAGGCCGTTGAAGCAAAGACTTTCTACAGTGGCTAGTTGCAACATTGGTTGGGAATATTAGATTTTATCATTATTTTTGAGGAGCAGCAAACATCAGATCTTTTATGCTTTTATCTCTTTTTTTTTTCATTCAAATCATCTGCTTTCGGGTAGATTGGTTTTGATAACCCTTGTATTTAATGAGTTTTGTGTTCTTACAGCAATTTCATGACTAGTGGAAATCGAGTTAGATCTGTTATTTAAAGTAAATTTACTTTCTTCAACAAACTAATCCTTGATTTTAAAAATTATATCTCTGTGGGTATACAATTTTTGCATCAAATTTACAAAACTTTTAGACTGGGTCTAAGCACTGCAAAAGCAATTTCATAGAAAAAGCATTATTTCATAGCCTTTGGTGCACTGAGGGTAGCAATGCAATGATATGTATGTATTTCAAGGAAATGAAAGTTAAGTTGTTTTTAAAACGAAAGTGCAGTATGCTGTAGGTATCTGCTACTATAAAGAAATGAAAAACTTCTATCGAAGTATACAGATGAGGGGTACTTATGAGATAAATCCATCTCATTAACCAAGAACAATGGAGCTGTTCAGCATTACTGCTGGTTTCATTTTTGCACATTGCTATTTTAAAACACCTGATTTTCAGAAAAATGGTTTAAGGGAAAATTCCTTCAGTGACCTCTTGATGTGTTTCATAAAACATTTAAAAGCATAATCATTGCACAAACCGCTTCAGAGGGTTCCAGCACTGGCTCTAAGTGGACCGAAGTGTGGCGGATTGTGAGAGTCACTTGCCTCTTTGACTCAAAATTACGGATCAGATTCTAACATGGAAAAATTAAATTTTTTATAGACTTGAAATCCATGTTGGAATTTCATTGAATCATTCTCACATTTTTATCTTTAGAAGTGAATACGGGTTCATCAATACAGGTGCTATTGCATTTTTTAAAATCTTTTAATTGGAATTCGGGACATCTGACTAATATTTTCTACCAGCAGGTATACTGATATACAACAATAATATTCATATGGGTAAATGCAATCAGTAACATGTGAAATTTGCAGAATAATTGGTTTTCTTGTAAATTTGTAAAATGGTCATTTGACATTTAAGATAAGATTTTCTAACCAATTTATATGGGGATTGAAACAAGATACTTTTGACATCTAGCTCTGCCCTTTTTGAGCTTTACTTATTAAAATTTTCTTGCTATAACTTAAGGCTATTTTTCTCCTGATTTTTACAGAAAGCGCTTGTTTTATAACCATGTGAATGTTTTAACCATTTCCTTTTGTGTTTTTTTTTTTAATCTTAAAAGCATTTGTTTTTTTTTACAACACAGTTATTGCTTGTAACTAAAAATTCAGCAAGTTAGTTAGGAATAAATCACATACTTTAGTTTTACCTCATGGTATTCATTTAATTATTGCTAAATGATTTCATCACAACAGTTTTGTTAACTTCACCTAATCACTTGGAATTTTTAAAACTTAAAATGTTATTTGACAATCAATTAATTTTGTCAGCATTCGGATTTTTTACTTCAGAATATTTATTTATTTTTTTTTTTGCTTTATGTTTTTGTCGCATGTAATTTTCCAGGAGAAAATTATTCTTATGATTTGCCTTTATAAAAAAATACATTTAGGTTTATTGAAGTTTTTGATTGCCACAAACCTAGTAAATGAGGTCCTGATATGTTTAGATTTTTTATTCATGCTTTTATAAAGTCCTTGTTGCCCCCAAGAATATTTGATTCATGGCTGATGTTTGTTAACAATTAAATGTTATCTCATAAAATGGGAATTTATACTCACTTCAAATGGAACAGATTAATCAACTTCTATACAAATGTCTTTGCTAATTAATGAAGCTTTTTTTTTAGTCTGAATTGAATTTTTAAAAAATCAATTTGGATAAAAAATGTTAAATCCTTTTCTATACTAGATATATTATATTGTACACATTTGTATGATCTAAATATTTGTGTAAAGTTTTGACAGGAATGTTGACATGTGGCATGTGCTGTTTTTTTTGTAAATGGTAACATAAACACAGAAACTGATGTTGCAATATGGGATGCTAAATTTCAATGGATCATAAAATAATGAATTAAAATAAAGTCTTGGCCACTTTTCTAATTTTTGCTGGCGACCTGATGTTTTCCAATGATACAATTTGAAACCACTTAAAAAATTTGCAAATAATACTCATTTTCTTACCCTTGGAAAATTAAAACTTGACAAACTTTGACCATTGGAACTGTTATAAATATTGTCTGTGTCATAAGTAAGTTCTTACATTGCAATCATCATAACCACAAGTACAACAGTTACAATATATGAGGTTAGAGTTAACAGTAGCTGGAATATCTTATTGTTTTGCAATTTAATGGAAATCCGTGCAAATTTTGAACCCTTTGTTTGCATATATAAAAATATATATGTGTATATATATATATATATATATTTTTTTTTTTGTATTTTAATGTTGGCCTTTTTTCGGTCTGATAGGACTAGGAAGGCTTTCAAAGAAAAAAACATTTCTGACTCTGTAAATCAACTTCTGTCAAAACCAGATCGAAAATCACCAAAATGTTAGCTTTCTTTGTGTAGATGGTTAATTTTCCCAACAGCTACCTGTTGGTTTTGACCTAAGATCATTCCTTATATCAGAGCTACTAAGATTGTCTACTGTTATACTCACTTAAGTTATAATGTGATGGCTTGAATGCAGTGCTGAAAAGCCCTGGGACTTGCAGATTTTAATGGTTTCCTTCATGGTGTTCACATTATTTTATCCTTTTTTCAATTTTGAAATTTTGACTGCTTGGAAACAGTGAAGAGTACCCTCTTAAATACTCTCGTCTCATTTAGGAAATTCAATCTGTCACTTAAATTAGTAATCATAGCATTGGTCATTCTCATACCTTAACAGCATTAAATGTACACTAGATGGTGCAAGTACTTCAAAAGATCTTTGCACAGCACTTTTCTGTGTTCATCCATAATAATTATAATAGTTTTAAACTTTTCTAATCTTTATTCTCTCTTTTTTCTATTTCAGAACTCCCAGCCGAAGAAGGTAAGAAAAAAATTTAGTTGCTGTCCATGTCACTACAACAATCTTAAATCTAGGTAGCTTTAAGCTAAGAGTTAAAACAGAATATATTGTTCCACTGATTTAAGGTCTTATTTGTGGATGTTCACAATCATGTAACAACAAGTTAACAATAAAGGAGTTTTAAAGAGAAAAATTTATTATTCAAAGTTAAATTTGACGTATATATCTTTTGCTTTTAATAGAGCTTGTTTGAAAATCTGAATGACGATTATACAAGACCAATGAAGATTATTAAATGGGCTAACTATGAGTAGGAAACATAAATAAGGTGTCAATTAAACCCATTTCCTTTGTTGCTGTTGGTTCTAAAACCTTGCTATCTACACCACTCATGTGGGACATTAAAGGGGAAGAATTGTGACTGAGGAAAGTGGGAGAATTAATTTACTTGAAGTACATATAAGTTTCTGAAATGAATATAGTTTGAATTTTTCCATAAATTTAAAGCATTGAAAGTTTGTGATGCACTTTAAAATCTGCACCCCGAGCAGTTTGCTCTTGCTGCAAGATTAATTACTTTGCAACTGCAAGTATTTGTCGAACTATTTTTTCTCATTTTTTTTTAAAAATTTTTATTTCTCCAGGCAAACCTTTATGGGA
>JAWDGP010002132.1:97500-242500 GCA_033675545.1 Elysia crispata | reverse complement strand
TTTTTTTTTTAAACCTTATGCTGGTTTGCTCACAATCCCTCTTTTCATCTATCCATATCTCTCTCTCTCTCTCTCTCTCTCTCTCTCTCTCTCTCTCTCTCTCTCTATATATATATATATATATATATATATATATATATATATATATATGACACATACATACATGGCATGCACCCCCCTCTGAAAAAGAAACTTAAAAAAGGAAAAAGCCAAACACACACATACACACACTTGTTCTATCTCCCGAGTCTGACGAATTCTCGGCTTATTTTTTTCTCTCTTTTTTTTAAAGATTGAATATGATTGTTTGTCTAAATTAAATTTGTGGTTGTGTGTTTAGTCTAGCGCATATATGCTTACACTACCGACATTATTTAACTCTCGCTCTTCCTCTCTGTGTCTCTGTGCCAGCCTCACTAGCCCTATCGATCTACCAATCGTTTAGCTATACTATAGGTCCCCTGCGATACCAGCACGCGCCATAGCGGATCTCTTGCATATCAACAAGAATCAGTTAGAGCTGTCGTTTTTTAATCACCCTTAGATCACCAGACTTAACGGTGTCTACCTATATTGCAATATTGTGCATGTAGTTTTCTGTTTATGTGAAATTAAAAGAATTGCCCCTGCAATAACTCGCGTCCTCGATATGAATGAGATGAACGTGATAATAGATCTAGATCTATATAATAATTGAACCCGTTCTTTTCTAAGGATGCCGTGTTCTCATTATACAATGATGAGGTTACTAGTGTTACACGACAATGGCACATGTGGCTATGTAGGTTTTCTTTCTTTTGTGATTGAATTACAGATTTAAACTCCTCTCGTTCTCTTTCTCAACTCAACTTGTATTTTCAAGATGTCTTTTTTATCTTACAAGCCTTTTCTGGTCTCTCTATCAGTGTGTGGCCGACTACCCCCTGCCCCTCCCTTCCACTCTAATGTTTATCCCACGTGTCGTATGTATCTGGGACGTAACAGTGCCATTTATAGTAGTTAGTTATTTTCAGATCAGTTCACGTGTACTTGTACATGTTGAGTTAAACTAACATGAGTCAAACCTGGCCTTAAATGGCCGCACACTTTACCAACTTGTACCTTTACCTTTAAACCACTCTATCAGTTGTGAGAAATATATTGAAAACTTTTGTCTTGTTCCTCTGTCTGTCTGTCTCTCCCTCCCCTTCTCTCTCTCTCTCTCCTACCCCTCTCTCTGTCTGTCTCTGTATGGGAGGTGAAAATATAACAGAACCTCCGTTCTGCGTGAACTATAACCTATGGCCCTGTTTGTAAAGCACCGTGTTCACGTGATCCGAGAGTTCCAGGTTCGGATCACTTTGTGACATTCCCTCATCCTCGAATTAGTCAGTGTCAGACAGTCTCAGTCCAATGACACTCACTGTCGCAGGGTGCTGAGAGAGAGAGAGAGAGAGAGAGAGAGAGAGAGAGAGAGAGAGAGAGAGAGAGAGAGAGAGAGAGAGAGAGAGAGAGAGAGAGAGAGAGAGAAAAGGGGGGGGGGGGGTGCAGCACGTTTTAGAGGAAATGAATAAAGCAACAAACTTTATATATGTTTTCCTAACTGTTATCTATAGTCCTTGTATAAATTAAATGTTGCCATAGTTTCTTCAGTAGGCAAGTTCAGATATCGGGGAGAGGTAGAATAATGATGTCCACTGACATCACAAGGAAAAGTGCTGTAATAGTTACGAGTTGTTTCTGGTAGAATAATGATGTCCACTGACATCACAAGGAAAAGTGTTGTAATAGTTACGAGTTGTTTCTGGTAGAATAATGATGTCCACTGACTTCACAAGGAAAAGTGTTGTAATAGTTACGAGTTGTTTTTAACCGTAATAGTTACGAGTTGTTTCTGGTAGAATAATGATGTCCACTGATATCACAAGGAAAAGTGTTGTAATAGTTACGAGTTGTTTTTGGTAGAATAATGATGTCCACTGACATCACAAGGAAAAGTGTTGTGATAGTTACGAGTTGGTTTTAAGTTTTTAGTTCTGTGAACGTGTGTCCTAGCAGAATCGTCCCCGAATGGTTGATGGTTTCATGAAGAGATAAACAGAACACAGTTTTATGCCCCCACACCCAGAATTTGCATATCTCTTCGATCTTCAGACAGCTGGAGGGCTGTCAGGACGAAATGGTAAATAAAAATCTCGAACATCGGTCCGAAACAGACCTCAACCCGCTGAGTCACGAGTAGTGTCGAGAGTTCATCACACCTGAAGCTCCTCTTGTAGAACTTTAATGTGTCCGTAGTAATAATGCTTCACCACCTCTCATCTTAGATAAGTGAGACGTGCGCCCGGGTAACGTGTAACAACAACAGTCATGTATGATATATGGCGAAAGACCCTCTCGTCTCAAGAGCTGCAGCCTCGCGCCAGCCATTATTGTCACTATGTGCTGAGAGTGGCAGCCCCAGACCATAGAGTGAAGTAATATCTGATCCGAACCATGTTTCGGGCTGCCCCTCATTGTCAAGCTGTTCTTTAGCTTTGATCCTCCCAGGTCGAGAGGGAAAAACAACTTGTGAGGACAGCGGGAGTGAGACCAGAGAGGAGAAGCTTCCTACCACATTGATTTTTAAAGCAGTCCTGCCACAGCGCCGCCTCTGTCATAATTCTTGCTCCTACTTGTTTTCCCTGGGGTTGGCTACTTGTTCCGACTCTGTCATACTTCGCAACCTGGTGTGAGCGGCGCGGCGCGTAATTTGATCTTTTTTCAAACAATTTCTCGTTATTTTGTTGTAATGCAAGATCGTCACCAACATTGGTTTCCTAGCCTCAACGCTTTTCCCTGGACATTCTGGCAGAGTTTTCAAGTCAAGGCTTGTGATGTCAGTAAGCTTTCGGTTGTCCCACTGCATCGCTTGCCTTCTGCGAGTTGTGTAGCTATAGACAAAACTGTCGCTGAGACGGGTGGACTGCCTAGCGAAGATCATTGGTTGGTTACAGTGCAAGCTAGATCAGCCTGACAGACTCACAATAAATGGTAAAGTGCGGTTTGAAGGAATTCTGTAGTATAATTTTACTTGAAATAAACCCAAAAAATGGTCTTGCTCAGGTGAGCTAGTGTTGACAATAATTATCTTCGTGGTAATCTCTACTTCTTGTCTGTTCTGTGTTCTTTCTTTTCTCCCGTCAGACGTAATTTCCATGGTGGATTGGGCCGCTGGAAAAAAAAAACACTCACCAAGTCAATGACAGGGTGGGGCGAACCAACAAACAACAGACAGATGTGCTTCTTATTGCTCTGTTCCTTTCCTCTGGGTGTTGCAACATTGGGGAGAAGCAAACCAGCGCTTTGACAAAGCCCTTAGAAATAAAAAAAAGAAGTACTAAGGATAGACATACAGTGGTTTTATTCTTTTTTCCATCACTTTGTAGTGATTACACCCTTATCTGCCAGTGTTACTGTATTGATCTTCTTATGCGTTATGCGTTTAACATTATTTTATGCACTGAAAATTGTTTGCTTCTCGCAGTCAATCTCGTTTCGTGACGCCAGTGACATAAACCAAAATGTCCCGTTTCAGTGGACGCAGCATCTGTTGTCATCAGGCGATCACGGATGGTTTTACTGAACTTCAAGCAAGCTGTTGCATAATTTGCACTTCAGCCGTTTTTTTTTAAGACACTGATAGATCTCTCTCTCTCTCTCTCTCTCTCTCTCTCTCTCTCTCTCTCTCCCTCCCCCCCTCTCCCTTTTTTTCTGTGTCCCTCTCCTCCTCTGTCTCTCTACATCAAAATTTTCCCCCTCTCCAACTCCCCCTTTCCCCCCACTTTCTCTCTCCCCTTCTACATTTAAGTCTTCTCCACCCTCTCCATTTCTTCTCTTCCTCTGTCTGCCTGTCTTTCACATGCTCTTCACACACTAATCTCTGTCAATCCCCCGCCTATCTACAACCGAAACTTGGTTTTCACTCTTTTTTTCCTCTTTATACTTTTGAAAACTGTTGTCGATATTCTCCCTTCCCCATTAATATTTCTCGCCCCCTCTAGTTCTTTCCCTCTCATTGACTCCCTTTATCCTTTTGTCTATGTTTTCACCACCGGTGTGTGACAGCTTAGTGATCTGATTTAAGTGAAGTTCCAGCAGTTAGCTGTGTTTATTGATGTGGATACCTCTGGCCAGGCTCTATGCAAATTAGATCATATTGATAAGTTACCCATGTTTCGATTCTTTATCAGATTGTTTCACTTTTTAGCTTAACCTTTCGTATACTTGGTTGTTTCTCCATCCCCGTCTTTTTTCCCCCAAAAGCCCCACTCAATCTTTTATTGTAAACAACTCCGTATCTCATGCTTGGTTTTCTTCTCTTCCTCAGGTTTTAGCGTGGTTTGAAGAAAGTGAAGAGCAAGTGACAGCCTTTGTGGAGCCTTTTGTAATTTTAACCATCTTGGTATTAAACGCTGTGGTGGGAGTGTGGCAGGTTAGTGCAGCTGGGAACTCTTACAACCTGAACTGCAGTATTTATAAATAAAAAAAATTATAATAAACTAATCAGGTCTAATTTAGAAAGGAGCTGCTGGGAGCGGTAATAGAAGAAGCGTTTGGATTCTAAACTCTTAACCTGAGTCTCTCAACTTAAATTGCTGACATGATGCTATCCTTTTTTTGAATAACCGGAAACTCATTGTCACTTCTGAGGCCATTGACACAACATAATTGTGATATTTGCTAGAGTATTGTTGACACGTGTTAGCCTTCCTGCAATGACTGCCACCACATTAACAGTCTAAGTATAGGGGGGAGATCAGAAATATTTTATTCCTTAAATGATGATTCATTGTGATGGTGCTTTAAATGACAATATGAGCAGTCAAAGAAATTTTTTCTTGGTTTGGGCTGAGCTAGAAATAAATGTCAAATTTGCATGACTTTACAGATCAGGAAGTATGTATTTTACACGAACTGACATGATTCAGCTGGATTTCTATATGTCCCAAACCTTAGTCTAATGTAACAGTGGCAGTTTGGGTCACAAGGTTATTCAGTTTAACAGGCACATTTTCTTCTGATTTTATTACAAGTTTTATTGACTAGAAGTGTCTCACTCACCTTACATCAACCAGTTTTCAGTGCTTGTAATTTATAAATGTTTCTTCAATTGTTTCATCAAGGTTTTGTGTTGAGATTGTTTCTCAGACTTTGTTATAAATATAAAGCAGTTCACTCTTTAGGTTATTTTACATTGAAACAGTAAAGTTCACCTTGAGTTGTGTCCAGTAAGTTTGGTGAAGCCTGTCTTTATACTCGACTTTCCTGTAGGCACAGGTAACAACAAGCCTAGGAATAGTGTGGTGTTAATCTTGTTTCTCTATTTTTTGTTTGGGTAGGAACGCAATGCGGAATCTGCGATCGAAGCCCTCAAAGAGTACGAGCCTGAGATTGCCAAGGCGATTCGCGGCTCCAGCAAGGGTGTTCAGAAGATCCGGGCAAGCAAACTTGTGCCTGGAGACATTGTGGAAGTTGCAAGTGAGCAGTTAACTTTTTAATGTTTCTTTTCGCAAAATTGGGGAAATGGGGGCAGATACATGTTGGCATTGTTGGTGTGTACCGGGGAGGAGGGGGGGGGAGGTAGAGAGAGAGAGCGTGTGTGTGTGTTCTGGAGTGGAGAAAAGAAGATTTTGGAAGGGAAAGCTAGGATTTGATGCATTTTAGACTGAGTATGAAACTATTTATTCACTCTGAATGTTTTTTTTTTTTTTTTTTAATTCTTTTCAGCTGGTGACAAAGTGCCTGCTGACATCCGTATCCTTACAATCCATTCCACGACCCTGAGAGTAGATCAGGCTATTCTCACAGGTAAGTTTGCAATTCAAATCACCTTGAAGGGAAAACTAATTTGAACTGTTTTTTTTAAAAAGTCATACTTCTTCCTTGTAGATAGTTCTCCCAAGCAAGCTAAGAATACTGGTAGGATTTTTTTTTTACAGCAAAAGTTGAATATTGAGGATTTTGAGGATCGTTTATTTGTGAAGAAATGGGAGAAATGAATTTTTATCAATGTTTAAACTGTTTTGTATTGACAAAAGCATATACATCAAATATCTTAACAGAAAGTTTGTAAAAGATAATGAGTAGCTCTGTGAAAATTAAAATCTAATAATTAAAAAAAAAACAATGTTCATATAGATTTATTCTAATAACGGTCCATCAAACATTGACAGTAATCAAAGAAAGAACATAAAGGAGCATAGCATTAGTGATGGATACACTATAATCAGATGCTCTCCATCCCAGTCCTGTATGTGATGTTGAAAACAGGTGTAATTTATTTGGTTCTAATGTATGGTGTCTCCCACCCAGGTGAGAGTGTGAGCGTTCTGAAGCACACAGACGCAGTTCCTGACCCAAGGGCTGTCAACCAGGACAAGAAAAACATCCTCTTCTCTGTAAGTTAACTATTACTGTTAGTCAGATAACGTTACACACAAACAGGAACAAAACCTGATAGTTTTATTGCTTTGTGCCCACTTTCCTTTTCTTTAACCAAAAAAAAAAGTAATAAAAATAAAATGTCATATTAAATTTTCACCTTGACTATTTTTAAGACTCATGCTTAGGATAGTGTGAAAATTAAAATAATGATAAAGCTTGGTATTAAATTTAATCTATCATAGTTCTTCTATAGGGACCCAATTAGCTTTAACTATCGGTAGTTAAATTGCCTCTTTGTCTATGCTACATATTTTTTTTTATGAAAACTCATTTCTTGATCTCTTTCAGGGAACTAACATAGCCACTGGAAAATGCAAAGGAGTTGTTATCGGAACTGGTCTGACCACAGAGATTGGTGAGTTTTCTAGATACTACCATTAAATATGGTTTGTTGCTTGTCGAATGGTTTGATATACAACGGTAATCTTGCATGGTTCCTAGGATCGCTTGATCAAGCTTATACCAAGTAAATTTGAACTAGATAAAAAAGTTAAACACACTCACACACACACAAAAGAAAGAAAAGGAGGTCCCAAACTCATTGGGGCCCGTAATGAAATGCTCATATGGGAGCCAGCGTTGAACTACACATGTGAAAGAAAGAAAGTTTTTTTATGGAACGGCTCTCAAGATTTTCCATGATATTGTATGTGCAATTAAATATTTAAACTCGGAGAAAAAAAAAAAAAGGGAAGGCTCAATTATTCTGATTACTAAAGAACAATTCTTTTGGTAATCCAATCTTCCATACGGAGAAAGAGAGCGAGTAGTTTTAAGTTTCTCTCATGTTTCTATCAAATACCTTATTTGGGGAAAGGACCATTTTCATGCATGAGGGGTTTTCAAATGTGATTTATTGTCCTCTTCCTTCTCTCCTGGTGTTAAGTCTGGGGACTAATGGATAAAAGCCCTTGAAGCATTTTCCTGCTTGATCTTTTTTCTTTCCATTCTATTTTGTTTGTGTGCGTTTTCTCTTGCTCCTCTCCTGAATTTATTAATGTAGATAAATACTGCTGTTTTTTTTTTTTTTATATTTTTATTTTAAAAACCTAGGTGCGAATAGGGCTGATGATTTTAATGGCTGCCAAAAGCAGAAACTTTAGTGAAAAACAGGTAAAATAGCCAGTGAGAAAAGCAAACCTTGAGAACCATTGGTTGAGAATGAAATCATTGTTGGAGAGTCATTGGTTGAGAACCGTTGAGAATTATTGGTTGAGAACCGTTGAGAGTCATTGGTTGAGAACCATTGAGAGTCATTGGTTGAGAACCGCTGAGAGTCATTGGTTGAGAATGAAATCATTGTTTGAGAGTCATTGGTTGAGAATGGAATCATTGTTGGAGAGTCATTGGTTGAGAACCGTTGAGAATTATTGGTTGAGAACCGTTGAGAATTATTGGTTGAGAACCGTTGAGAGTCATTGGTTGAGAACCATTGAGAATCACAAATCCTTCGTTTAGAATCATTGCTGCTCCAAAATAATAAGCCACCCCTCAGAGTTCCCCCTCTCGATTCTTCTATCTTAGAGCACGTGATGTTAGAGACAAAATGTGTTCCAGAACTAGTCAGTGCGGCTACCAACACCTAAAGGGTTGTTAACCACAGGTACCTAACCCAACACCTAAAGGGTTGTTGACCACAGGTACCCTAACCCTAACCCAACACCTAAAGGGTTGTTGACCACAGGTACCCTAACCCTAACCCTAACCCAACACCTAAAGGGTTGTTGACCACAGGTACCCTAACCCTAACCCTAACCCAACACCTAAAGGGTTGTTGACCACAGGTACCCTAACCCTAACCCTAACCCAACACCTAAAGGGTTGTTTACCACAGGTGCTCTGTCTCGAACACACAGTTTTTGATAAGAACTTTAAGGCGAACACATGCACGCACTTACACACACCTCTACTCTAACTCTTTGTTCTCTCTCCCCCCTCTCTCTCTCTCTCTCTCTCTCTCTCTCTCTCTCTCTCTCGCGAAGCAGCCATACTCACTACTCACACCCACTTTGCACAACTGAATTGATGCCTGTCTAAGCAGCAAAAAAAAAAAGCAAGTGAAATGAATGAACGAGTACATGTATGCCTGCTCAAACACCGGGTTCCACCAGCGCTCCTCGAGGCCCGGTCAGTCGGTCACCCCGGATCAGTGTGATGTGTGTTTACTGTGTGTGTGTGTGCCGAGCTGGGAATGAAAACCTGGAACTTTGCTGATCAATTCCAGCCTTAGCTTGAGCGTTCCCGACCTGAGTTCAATACACAACAAGCCTTTGGCTGCATAAAAACAAATCGCCGGCTATTATCTTCTTAGTCTAAAAACTCCATGCAGTATTGTATCGGTAGCTTGTACTTGTCTTGTCTAAAAAGTGTTGTCTTCCTCTACAGTCTTCTGGAATACAATCTGTTAACCCTCTGCAGGAGGACTTTAAAGCTAGAGCAAAGGGCTTATGATTTATAGGTGGACAATGAAATCCTTGGTGGAGCGGCCTGCCTTGGTCCACCTTTCAGTCGGCCGATAAGGGAATGATCGTAAATATTGAATCTTCGTAACACAGTCATGCTTTAGCTGAGTAGAGGAAAGTCGTTCATAGTTCTGACCATGTCCACTCTTATAGCCACCATACACACAGAGGGAATGCTAGGCGTTGCACAAGATATATGTGCAAGGCATTCTGCGCTGTGGTTTTACATGTCACACACACACACCCTCAATACCCTGGTTTTTCATGCGGTTTTCCCATACACGCAGTGGCTCAGCGCTGGACTCGTGGAATCTGACTCTGCGCTTCGCGCAACCACGGTGTGTATGGTGGTTTTTAGACTTGTAACGTAAAGTCCTACAGCATATTTTATGGTCTAGGCTATATTTTCCCATTATTCATCATATTTATATGATTAAGAAAAATATGTGATCCAGCGTGGGGCTTATCTCTCTCTTTCTCCCTTCCTTCCTTCATGAAAGAATTCTACTTACATCTGTTCTGCACCTTTCATGGTTCATATTTGAATCCTCAAACGCGCTGTTCAAAGACATTTAAATAATGCACGTAAGGCTTAAGATACCTGTGGTACATAAAGAATGGGAGCGGTGGAAGCTGGTGCGCATTTCTATGTTGTTAACAACTAATGAGTAGTGAGAGTTAGCAGGCGAATCCCTAGTGTGTGCTCAACCCCAAGCTCTCCTATAAATATTTTATGGACGGCCATTGACGTCGCATTGACTCTGTGGAGAATTGTGGACTCGAGACTTGTTTATGCCGGAAGACGAATGAGAATCGAGAATCTATCGATCACATGTCACTTAAAGGACCTGAGCATGCTTGGTCCAAGAAGATTAGCAGAGCAGTTAGCACGCGCCCCTGACTGCCGACCACCGTACCGTTGTGGCGGGCAGAGCAGTTAGCACGCGCCCCTGACTGCCGACCACCGTACCGTTGTGGCGGGCAGAGCAGTTAGCACGCGCCCCTGACTGCCGACCACCGTACCGTTGTGGCGGGCAGAGCAGTTAGCACGCGCCCCTGACTGCCGACCACCGTACCGTTGTGGCGGGCAGAGCAGTTAGCACGCGCCCCTGACTGCCGACCACCGTACCGTTGTGGCGGGCAGAGCAGTTAGCACGCGCTCCTGACTCCCGACCACCGTACCGTTGTGGCGGGCTGCGCAGATAGCTCGCGACACCGACTGCCGACCACCGTACCGTTGTGGCAGGCAGAGCAGTTAGCACGCGCCCCTAACTGCCGACTACCGTACCGTTGTGGCGGGCAGAGCAGTTAGCACGCGCCCCTGACTGCCGACCACCGTACCGTTGTGGCGGGCAGAGCAGTTAGCACGCGCCCCTGACTGCCGACCACCGTACCGTTGTGGCGGGCAGAGCAGTTAGCACGCGCCCCTGACTGCCGACCACCGTACCGTTGTGGCGGGCAGAGCAGTTAGCACGCGTCCCTGACTGCCGACCACCGTACCATGGCGGGCAGAGCAGTTAGCACGCGCCCCTGACTGCCGACCACCGTACCGTTGTGGCGGGCAGAGCAGTTAGCACGCGCCCCTGACTGCCGACCACCGTACCGTTGTGGCGGGCAGAGCAGTTAGCACGCGCCCCTGACTGCCGACCACCGTACCGTGGCGGATATCCCTTCTCCCGCTTCCGATACTTTTTTAATTGTTAGAATTTTTTTTTTTTTTTTTTTTTTTTGAGGGTGTGTGTGTGTGGGGGGGGGGGGGGGGGGGGGGGAAGGGGGGAGGGGTGTCCCAGGCAGTATTAAGAATCAAAATTTACTGACATGCCACGGACATCCTGAGAACAGCCTATGCGTGTCTACAAGAGGAGAAAGGTAAAAAAAAAACAAAAAAAAAAAAAAAACGAGTACAATCCCTATCTTTATCCTTATGACCCTGAGACCCCTGCACATTCCTCTCTCTCTCTCTCTCTCTCTCTCTCTCTCTCTCTCTCTCTCTCTCTCTCTCTCTCTCTTTCACACACTACGTCAAGAGAAAAGGCCACTTGGTGTGAGGCGTATTATACAGCTTGTATGTCATTCTGTATCAGGTTCGTCTCACCGTACCAGAGTAAGCGCAGCTGAAATCTAGTATCGAAAATTGTGTCAACATTGCACGGGGTGTTGAATAATGCACCCGTACAATAGCTTGAAGTCAATATCCCTGGAGCCTAGAGCGTTAACGTATTCAGTTTGTGCGGGTCTACGCAATAAACCGACATGTGTAAGACCTAGAGAAGGAGAGTCTGTTATGTGACAGCGAGTCAGCGAACTATTACATGTAATATACTGTTACTCACATTTTCATTAAGAGCTAAAAACACCTTTTATATGTTGCTCGATGTAACTCACCGCCAGAAGTCTGGGGCTGTAGCCGTCTGTGTGTAGTCAACTCGAGGGAGTAGAGAAGAGACTCGTCGATGTGTGAAGCCAACTTGAGGGCAGTAGGAGAGACAAGTCGGTGTCTCTGAGTGTAGCCAACTCGAGGGAGTAGAGCTGAGACTCGTCGATGTGTGAAGCCAACTCGAGGGTAGTATGAGAGACTGGTCGGTGTCTCTGTGTGAAGCCAACTCGAGGGCAGTAGGAGAGACTGGTCGGTGTCTCTGTGTGAAGCCATATCGCGGGCAGTAGGAGAGACTGGTCGGTGTCTCTGTGTGAAGCCAAATCGAGGGCGGTAGGAGAGACTGGTCGGTGTCTCTGTGTGAAGCCAAATCGAGGGCGGTAGGAGAGACTGGTCGGTGTCTCTGTGTGAAGCCAAATCGAGGGCGGTAGGAGAGACTGGTCGGTGTCTCTGTGTGAAGCCAAATCGCGGGCTATAGGAGAGATTGGTCGGTGTCTCTGTGTGAAGCCAAATCGAGGGCGGTAGGAGAGACTGGTCGGTGTCTCTGTGTGAAGCCAAATCGAGGGCAGTAGGAGAGACTGGTCGGTGTCTCTGTGTGAAGCCAAATCGAGGGCGGTAGGAGAGACTGGTCGGTGTCTCTGTGTGAAGCCAAATCGAGGGCGGTAGGAGAGACTGGTCGGTGTCTCTGTGTGAAGCCAAATCGAGGGCGGTAGGAGAGACTGGTCGGTGTCTCTGTGTGAAGCCAAATCGAGGGCGGTAGGAGAGACTGGTCGGTGTCTCTGTGTGTAGCCAAATCGAGGGCGGTAGGAGAGACTGGTCGGTGTCTCTGTGTGAAGCCAAATCGAGGGCGGTAGGAGAGACTGGTCGGTGTCTCTGTGTGAAGCCAAATCGAGGGCGGTAGGAGAGATTGGTCGGTGTCTCTGTGTGAAGCCAAATCGAGGGCAGTAGGAGAGATTGGTCGGTGTCTCTGTGTGAAGCCAAATCGAGGGCGGTAGGAGAGACTGGTCGGTGTCTCTGTGTGAAGCCAAATCGAGGGCGGTAGGAGAGACTGGTCGGTGTGTCTGTGTGAAGCCAAATCGAGGGCGGTAGGAGAGATTGGTCGGTGTCTCTGTGTGAAGCCAAATCGCGGGCTGTAGGAGGGGCTTGAGAGTCTTGTCGGTGTCTCTCTCTGTGTGAAGCCAAGTTGCGGGCTGTAGGAGAGACTGGTCGGTGTGTCTGAGTGAAGCCAAATCGAGGGCGGTAGGAGAGATTGGTCGGTGTCTCTGTGTGAAGCCAAATCGCGGGCTGTAGGAGGGGCTTGAGAGTCTTGTCGGTGTCTCTCTCTGTGTGAAGCCAAGTCGCGGGCTGTTGGAGGGGCTTCAGAGTCTTGTCGGTGTCTCTCTGTGTAGCCAACTCTCAGGCTATAGGAGTGGTCGGTGTCGAACATAAGAGCTGGAGGGCAGTCTCTCCTGTCGCCTTGATCCAGGTAACTGGCGCACCAGACGCCCAGCCAGGTGTGCCCGTTAGTTTACAGGCAGGATCCAACAGGAGAGACATTCTCCCGCGGTCTATTTATGTGTATGAACTTTTTGTTAGGAAGGCGCCATATGGCAGCAATGATCCTGGTTAAGACAGGAATTTGGTTCGCGATAAAGGAGGGGATGTAGTGGAGAGAGGAGGGGAGGGAGGGGGGTCCTATCTTTGGAAGCGGCATCTTCTGATGTGCATCGTCTGTGGACTTCACGTGTAGATATGTGCGCCTGGAACTATATCTTGTATGAGTGAGTAGAATCCTCACACAGCACAATAAGGTGGTGAGAGGTGTTTTGCTCAACTGGGTTATCATCATCATCATAGCTTGATTCTGTCTCACTCTCTCTCTCTCTCTCTCTCTCTCTCTCTCTCTCTCTCTCTCTCTCTCTCTCTCTCTCTCTCTCTCTTTCGATGGTTTTGAAGTTAGAACGTTCACCCTGATACCCATACAGGCATTCTTCGTAGGTTCGGCCCCCAGACTGTGGATGCGGGATCTCAGGTTCCCCGTGCCTGACGACGGTCTTTTTTTTTTTTTTAATATACAGAACCGCCGTGGAAACAGCTTGTTGACTATTGGATCAAACAAAAAAAAAAAAAAATGCCTGTCACTTAGAACGTAACTCTACCCACAGTACATGGAGCAAACTCCGCTTTGTGGACACGTCGCTATTTGTCCCCAGGATCAGTACAGTATTAAAACACCGCTCAGCCTCTGTCACACTGCCTCTCGCAGCTAACAGCGAATGGGTATGTGGAGAAGCAAGCGTTGAGTAAGATTGGGAAAGAAAGAAAAGAAAATGTACACCTTATTAAAATCAAGTCGCCTCGGAATAGGTCGATAGCCGCATAATGGGTAGGGCAGACTTCAGAACTATTGTCTGTCGCCATTCCTAGCGAGTTGTCTGCTAAATGCCAGGGTGTTGATTGATCTGTACACTGTTTACCAATCGATCAAAGCTAAAAAGAACTGATGGGTGGGCTTAAATTCGATTGTACTCCATGAAAAACGTTAAACATTCGAGCAAAGCGCAAGGAAATGTTTTCGGCTGATTTAAATTATGATGAAAGCAAAATGAAATATCAAACGCATGTTAATAGCAACTTATATCTATTCCAAAAATCGTTACACCAAATATTGCCTTGTAAAATATATTGCAATGGCGCAATACAAAAATGAGAATCTGTCTAGGATAGTTTAGTAAGAAAGATTTCGAAATGTCCATTTTTTGACAGATGTGAAATCTTCTGAAGAAAATATCAATATGGAGCATTAAAGATTAATTTTTATAAGAATCGCGTTATCTCCTTCCTAACCGAATCTAGTTATCTAGTAAGCTGCTAACGTATAAAAAGTGGATCAGTTTCTCATCCGAGTGTAATCTTTGTGACCAGTCTAGGTTGCAATTCGAGAGTGAAGGCACTCTGTCCTCAGTGGCTTATTCTAGTCTCTAGTCTGAGGCGGTGTGTCTCACACGCTCATAGGTCTAAAAAAACAACTAAATAACGAAAACAGATTCTAAATCTTAATGCCGCTTTGGCCTTTTGCTTTTTCCTGAAATAATTTGGACATAGTTTGACAACAACACGACGGTATGGTCTCTCTTAGGGGGGGTTCTTATGCCTCTTATTCCACTGAGGCAGGCAGTACTCTAAGCCGCTATCGCCATGAAGCTCAGATAACCCTGTTAGGATCATAAAGGTCACAAGGCAGGATCTTACGGAGGTCAATAGTAAGTTGTCAGGCTGCTACCTCTATTATTAAACCAGTGTCAGGTTCTGTCTTTAATGACTGGTGAAGTCTTCTCTAAGCTATAAGAACCCCAAACTGTGTCGTGTGAAATGTAGGGTCTCGGTTGGCCTCATCAGCGATGTTGTCGTGTCGGGACTCTCTCTCTCTCTCTCTCTCTCTCTCTCTCTCTCTCTCTCTGTCTACCTGTCTAGGAAAATCAGAGACATGATTTACTAAAACCACTCCCGCGCGGACATAGACGAAAGGTACAGGAAACTGCAAGACGGGCAGATCCCATCTTCCTCAGACGACAAGCTCACCTACTGGCCTGCATGCATGAAGTAAATCAGTTGTTCAAACTTGCCGACTCTGCTTGCTTCTTGAGTGTCCAGCGTGATGGCGTGTGTGTTATGGTGTCTGTCACGGCGAGACGAACTCTCGAATCAGGTTTTGTCAGCTACAGCCTGGCGAGGCGCATGGACTGTCGCTTCTCTCCCCAGACTCCCACCTGGGAAGCTCCTCACTCAGATGCATCATAGCCTAATGGAATTACTGATTTAATAACTCGCACACACAGATTAGACGCGCCGCGGTCGAGCTCAAACCTATTTTTGTGCGTTGCAAACAGCAAGGAATGTACTTATTCTGTGATACAATCAATTATTGCAATAAAGTTGAGCTTATTATAAAATTAAAATTGTTGAGAGAGAGAGAGGGAGAGAGAGGGAGAGAGAGAGAGAGAGAGAGAGAGAGAGAGAGAGAGAGAGAGAGAGAGAGAGAGAGAGAGAGAGAGAGAGAGAGAGAGAGAGAGAGAGAGAGAGAGAGAGAGAGAGAGAGAGAGAGAGAGAGAGAGAGAGAGAGAGAGAGAGAGAGAGAGAGAGAGAGAGAGAGAGAGAGAGAGAGAGAGCGCGCACAAGCAGTAGATGAAGACCATAACTACAATTGTTTGACATCATCCGTTATGACGTGTATGTAGAGACACCGTGTATTGACAGGCTCTCGGTCCAGTATTCGAACGGCCGACATTGTAGCCACATCCTCCTTTACCGACAGCTGCTGCTGTTTTTTAAAACTAGCCGTCCGCGCAGTAATCGTCTTCCCAGTGTCTCAATGACACGAGCTCTTTACTGCACATTGCACACATCTTGTTGTTTTCATTTGTCTTATCTGTCGCATCCTTAGTGTGAAAGGCTTGTACTTGCCTTTCGTGATGGAAAAAGATCTTATACATCCCTCGATCTCTCACTCTCGCGCACGGGGTATTAAAGGTAGTGCACAGTGTGTTGGCGGTTTTTTTTTAAATTTATTTTATTTTATTTTATTATTTTGTTCAAATGAATTACTCGGAGCACTTCACCCCTGTTTCTCTTTTCCTTACTGTTGATAAGTCAAGCTCTGGTGTTGACGCTGACATTAAGAAAAAGAGTAAAATATCTCTCTCTCTCTCTCTCTCTCCCCCCTCTCTCTCTCTCTCTCTCTCTCCCCCCCCCTCTCTCTCTCTCCCCCCCTCTCTCTCCCTCCCCCCTCCTCTCTCTCTCTCTCTCTCTCTCTCTCTCTCTCTCTCTCTCTCCTCTCTCATTCCCGTGTTGTAATAACCGCTAGCCTGAACACACAGAAACTTTGGACGTATTAGTGAAGTGCTAGGGGTTACATAGTAAGTTCTAGAAATTGAGTTCTATCAGGTACCTGCCAAGAGAAGGTAACCAAGCATGCCTCAGGGAAGGAGGGGGGAAAAAGTAGGCACCTCTGAACTATAGAGAAACGGTGGCAAGTAAGAGTTGAGTCTGTTCTAGAGTTCCAGCCGTCTAGATCAAGTGTGGCCGCAGGTGCTCCCCGCGCGCTGCACTGACGTGCCCGGGCAGTTCTTGTTTTGCCTGACGCTCTCTACTGCTCACCTTTTCTCAGCGATGGGGGAATACCATTTTAGGCAGAGCCGCTGAGGCGAGCAAAAATAATTCCGACTCCCAAGAGAACTCTGGATCTAGGTCTGCTTTGTTCGACCAAGTTTTACCTCCCTTTATTTCAGGATTACTTTCCTTCCGTCTTTTTCACCTTCCTTCTAAAGGTCTGTTCCAAGTAACACCTGGCTGTATACTTAGTCCCCCCGCCTCTATCTCTCTTTCCCTCCCTCCCGCATCTATAAGGTTGATCCAGGGTCAACATCTGAAAACCCAGGCTGCTGTGCCGACTTTGGATCCCCTTTTCTCTGCTGCGAATGTTATTTTCTATCTTGCATAATAGTTTCCAGTGCTAGCGATCATCTCATCCCGATTGCTCTTGTTCCTCAGTTATTCCCCCCCCCCCCCCCCCACTGGATAGTTGTGTCAGTCAGCCGATTTGGATTATTCTTTGTTCCCATCACACTTTAAAACTATGTCAAACCACAGCCTCTGTGGCACGGGCTCGTAAGGTCTAATTGATTAGTCGGCATCCTGCTCGCCCTGTCGGTTTTTTTTTGTTTTGTTCCTTATCTCCTTTCTTCAAAGGGCTGGGTTTTTATTTCTCCCCTTCTGTTCCCCCCACCATCTCCTTCCTCTACTCTATTCCATTCACAACAATCACGCTTTTAGGCACACCATCATCGTCTCCTCCTCCTTACGTTCCTTACCACCCCCCTCTCTCTATCTTTTTCTCTTGTCCGCCCCTCCCTCACAATCTTTATCCCTCTTCCCTCCTTCCCTCCCCCCCCTCTCTCTCTCTCTCTCTCTCTCTCTCTCTCTCTCTCTCTTATATTTGAAAACTTTCCTTTCCCCTCATTTCTGCCTTGTCGTCTTCCCGAAGAAACTTGATTGAAATGGAAGGTGAATGCCCGTATCGCTTCGTTCTGTTTTTTCCTAGACAGTGTCATGACTCATAGCACTGATGGATAACGTAAATATTTAAAACGATCAAAGTTTGAAGAAATTACACAGAACTAACGTTATTAAGAACTGAACGACATCACGGATTGCTTACCTGAAACATTTTCTTGTACACTTGCTTCTCTCGGACAACCACACTCACACACTCTGAAACGAATAAAGGCAGATACGATTGGGCCATTAAGAAACGTATCAGAGATAAATTAGAAAGTGAATTTGCTTTATCATCCTCAGTTTTTTTTTTTTTTTACTTTACGCTCTTTGCCAGAATTTTTTGGTGCTTTTATTATTATATAGAATGTCATGTTATTTTACTAGATAAACTGTATAGTACCTGTCCAAGGACAATAAAAGTTACCCATATCACCCAAGCCTTGCAGCAGCTTGGATTTTCCTTCAACTTTTTTGTTTTGTTTTGTCCTTTGTTAGGCAAAATCCGCAACGAAATGATGGACACAGAGACAGAGAAAACCCCACTGCAGCAGAAGTTGGATGAGTTCAGTCATCAGCTTTCCAAGGTGATTATGATAGCAAGGGGTGCAGAGAAGTATGATAGATGGGGTACAGAAGAAGAATGGCAGTAAGGATGCAGAGGAAGTATGATAGATGGGGTATAGAAGTGGTGCTGAGGAAGTATGATAGTAGGGGTGCAGAGGAAGAATGGCAGTAAGGATGCAGAGGAAGTATGATAGATTGGGTACGGAAGAAGTACTATAGTAGTGGTGCTGAGGAAGTATGATAGTAGGGGTGCAGAGGAAGAATGGCAGTAAGAATGCAGAGGAAGTATGATAGATGGGGCACAGAGGAAGTACTATAGTAGTGGTGCTGAGAAATTATGATAGTAGGGGTGCAGAGGAAGTATGATCATGGGGATGCAGAGGAAGTATGATCGTGGGGATGCAGAGGAAATATGATAGTAGGGCTGCAGAGGAAGTATGATAGTAGGGCTGCAGAGGAAGTATGATAGTAGGGGTGCAGAGCAAGTTTGATAGTAGGGCTGTAGAGGAAGTATGATAGTAGGGGTGCAGAGCAAGTATGATAGTAGGGGTGCAGAGCAAGTATGATAGTAGGGGTGCAGAGCAAGTATGATAGTAGGGCTGTAGAGGAAGTATGATAGTAGGGGTGCAGAGGAAGTATGATAGTGGGGCTGTAGACGAAGTATGATAGTAGGGCTGTAGAGGAAGTATGATAGTAGGGGTGCAGAGCAAGTATGATAGTAGGGCTGTAGAGCAAGTATGATAGTGGGGCTGTAGACGAAGTATGATTGTAGGGGTGTAGGGGAAGTATGGTAGTAGGGGTGCAGAGGAAGTATGATAGTAGGAGTGCAGAGGAACTATGGTAGTATGGGTGCAGAGGAAATATGATAGTAGAGGTGCAGTATGAGTTTTCTTGACTCACCATCGATAAAAACAAACAGAAAATCACTAGGTTAATTCAAGAGAAAGTACCGAGGATATATGAAATGTTTTACTAATTATAAATAATGATAATAATAATTAACAAAAGAAAAAAAACAAACCAAGCAATAAAAAAACAGAAACACTTCCACTCTCTTCCTCCCCCTTCCCCTCCCTTTCCTTTTAGTTTGAAATAAATTTCTATTCCATGTCGTGTATTTTCTCCAGGTGATCACCATGATCTGTGTGGCGGTGTGGGCCATCAACATTGGCCACTTCAACGATCCTGCCCATGGCGGCTCCTGGATGAAGGTAGGTTTTCCAGGTCTTCTCACCACGCTCAAATAGTTGTCCACACTATAAGGGCCTCTCAACCGGGCAGCACACATACACATACACACACATACACACACATACACACATACACACACACACACACATACACACATACACACATACACATACACACACAAGTGAGGGTTTAAATCTTCAAGTCTTTACAAGCTGGATATGGTAGCCATGTAAAAACTGAAAACCTCCATTTGAAATTTGACTTCCAGACTTCCATTCCTTTCAGAGCTGGAATAATTCAAAGCTGTTCTTAAAATGAGTTGTCTATTTGTAAAGAAAGATCTGTCATGTTGCATATCTTTGTTTTCACATTGATTCTCTAAATTGAATGTGCCTACACTGTTTCCCCCCCCCCCCCCCCAGGGAGCCATATATTACTTCAAGATCGCTGTTGCTTTAGCTGTGGCTGCCATCCCTGAGGGTCTGCCAGCTGTCATCACCACTTGTCTCGCTCTCGGTAAGCCTTGCTTCTCTAGCTTTTGAAACTTAATAAGGACACATTTTTTTTTAAACTAAATCTTGTGAAACTTTTTGATGCATGTAGGCAAATTATTTGTTGAGTATTTGATTTTTGTTTCATTTAAGTTGTAGCTACCATTTTAGCTTCCTACTTTTTATTTTTTTTGTTCAGGTACCCGCAGAATGGCCAAGAAGAATGCTATTGTGAGAAGCTTGCCTTCAGTAGAGACCCTGGGCTGCACATCTGTCATCTGCTCTGACAAAACAGGAACCCTCACTACCAACCAGATGTCTGTCTGCAAGGTTAGGGAGAGAGCAGAGGGCTGTGGATAAATGGTTTTAAATGATGGATATACATGGTTTACTTAGATTTGAGAAATCTTAGGAGCTGAGTTTGCCAGTAAAACAGCAGATAGCACAAAGAATGAGGATTCAGCCCTGATAGATGTTGACATGGTTTTTATTACTCTCCCCTCAAAGACATGAACCCTAACCAGCACAAAGTCACTTCAAAATGAAAGGAGGAAGTTGAAGAATAATAAAATAGAACTTGGTGTGGCTAAATAAATTGATTGCCTTTGCTATTTTTAAAAGCTCTTAAAAAAGTTAATTGTTAGTCATTTTTGAGAAAAACAGTAATTTTGAAATATAGAATGAAATTGTTCGGGCCTGTACATTTCTCACACTAATGTTCACCTCTGAATATTTTCTTTCTAAGTGCTGTTGAAAACTTGCTTATCGATAAATGATTTAAAAGATAAATAAGATCACCTCTTGCTCTGTCTAGCATAGTGAGCTGTGAAGAATGAAGTTTATGATTTGCGATGTGGTCTTAATTAAGAAGCCAACCAAATTAGCATGAATTCTCCTTGTAGCCAGAACTGCTTTATACACTGTGCACATTTCTTTCTCTGTAAACCCAGCCTTATTGAGCTAGACAATGCATCTTTCACATTTGTGTTTTTCTTGAGATCCTGTATAGTAAAAACACATTTTTTTGGTTTGACACATGTCTCATTGGAAGGAGTAGCAATACATTATAATTCTGTCTCCTTGAGAATCAGTCAGTTATCTCCTTTATATAAGCAAAATATGTTCCAGTCATAACAATGAAGGGATATTCTGTATTTTTCTTCTTTTTTTTGTAGATGTTTATCTTTAGCCAAGTGGAGGCCAATACAATCAAAACCCAACAGTTTGATCTGACAGGCTCAACCTATGCCCCTGAGGGAGAAGTGTAAGTTTATAGTAACCAACAATGTTTTGATTGTGTTATAGAGTGAATTGTTTTATGGCACAGATCACTTAGACATGCTATATGAGAAACGATTTTCAGAAAGGCATAAATATCCAGGCTGCTTGAAAGGAATATTTTGTATGTTTCAAAACAAAGTTTCTGTTTCCTCCACCCCTTTCTTGGTGTTAACCTTTCTTGCGTGTAGAATAACATCGCAAAACAGATCAACCAATTCAATGTTACAAGTTTTCTTGTAAGAGTGATGGACATTGTTTGCAAGGACATTGCTTAAAAAAAGAAAAATATGGCTGTACTCTAAAAAATACAATTACATTACTAGCAAAAAGCAGCAGTGAAGTATGTTTTTGTTTTCTAAACAGCTGTAACAAATTAAGAGGTTAGAGCAAATTGACTGTTGCCCTATATATTTTGAAGTCTGTCAAAAAGGTCTAGTGAGAATTGTCTCTTAAATCAAGACCAATTCTGAATTATCTTCGGGTAATATCTCTTGTCATTTTTCCCTTGACTGGACTAAGAGAGGGTCAGGAATTTGAAATGTTCTAAATCTGTTTATTGCAGGCTGGCTAACAACAAACCAGTGAAAGCCAGCGACTACCCAGGACTTGAGGAAATGGTCACCATCTGTGCCATGTGCAATGACTCCAGTGTAGATTACAATGATGTATGTTGCAGCCCTCACTTTGCTTTGTTTAGAAGTTTTACACTGCCTCTTGAATGGGAGTTACTCTAAATAGTTCTTTATTAATCTTTAATAATTCTGAATCCATGTCTTTCATGATTTATGATCAAAGGTTCACTCTAATAATTATTCAAAACTGTTAGTAACAGAATGAAATCAGGTACAGAATACATGAGTACATTGAGCTAAGGTTTTCAAAGACACCTACACCTACACCAACTTTCTCATTGTAAAAATCGCTTATTTGCTGGATAGTTAGTATAGCTTCATGTCCTTTGAAGGGGATTCCTCAATATGACTGAAATTTGAAACTGTTGGAAATTTTAGTCACTCTGTTGGCAGGAATTGCGTTAACACTGCTCAGTATTATTCCTTTTCTGAGATTTTCCTGTATTGGTGACTTGGGACCTGGATACATTAAAAGTATGGCATAGAGGATGGGTCTACAAGAAACATTTTTTCTAATGCTTGAGATCTTAATCGCTCACAGATATTTATCCACTGGTAATTAATGAATATTATTATTTATCTATTTAATTACAATTAGATTTTACTTATCCTTTTTTTATATGTTCAAATCAACCATATTTAAGTTTTGAATTCTTGTAATCTTCCATTCAGGCCAAAGACCAGTACGAGAAGGTGGGTGAGGCTACAGAGACTGCCCTTACTGTTTTTGTTGAGAAGCTAAACTTCTACAACACTGACAAAGCAGGCCTGAACAAGCGAGAACTGGGGACTGTGTGTAACCACGTCATCCAGGACATGTGGCGCAAGGAATTCACGCTTGAGTTCTCCCGTGACCGCAAGTCTATGTCCGTGTACTGCGTGCCAAACAAGCCAAACCGTGCGCCAGGTGGTGCTAGGATGTTTGCTAAGGTAACTGCTTAATCCAGCTTTGTTCATGTTTTGAAATCTCTTTGAAATGTTCTAATTTTTTTTTGAAAAACCCTGGTATTACGAATCTAACATCAAAATATACATATTGTGAAGGAAAGGAAATCTCAGCTGACTGTTTTCAATTCTTCTTTGGGAATTTTTCTTTGTATTCATGTCCTGAGTTGCCTTTGAGAGAGACAAAGTTCAGTATCCAGCACAGGAAAAAAAAGGTCATTGGGCTCTAAAACTTGAGCAAGGAGCATTACATTGTTTATATGAATTTCTGCAATAGCTAATTTTTGTAAGTAATCACCCAAGTTTTGGCAATTTTCTGATAAATGTTGGTATTTTGAACAATACAGTATTCTAAGCCTCTCAAAAAGAAAAGGAAATATAATTTTCTCTAGATATTAGATGTGTTGCCATGGTGAGAAAGTAAAAATGGAGGACATTTTCTGTTTTCAACAGAAGTTTTTCTTAATTTAAACATACTTTTATTTGCTCATTAGAAATAAACTTGATGTATTAAAAATGATCCAAATGATTAATCCCACCAATTTAATTCTCTTAGTGAAATTTTTATCTCTTTTTCTTTATTAGGATAAGCACTTTGGCTGGTTTAAATCACTTCTCTATTGGTACTTTCGCGTATATGTTATTTTACTCCTGTAACACCGATAAATTTCTCAAAGCTTCATTGTTGCATCTCCATGTTGATTTTTGTGTTTCAGGGAGCCCCAGAGGGTCTGCTTGACCGTTGCACACATGTCCGAGTGGGCCAGAACAAGGTGCCTATGTCTCCAGCAATCAAGAACGAAATCATGAAACTGACCAAGACCTACGGAACTGGTGAGACTTTCTTTAAAGTAGAAATCTTGTCATGTTCTGATACTATGGAGAGTTGGACTTTAGGAAGAGCTCTCATTATGGTCCATGTGTAGCACTGGATTCACTTTAGAACATTGAGGCTGTACCAGGGTTTTTTTTTTAATTTTTAAATATTTTGTTTGGATTAAACCGTAATCAGAATTGAGATACTTACGAAAAAATAAACAAAACTAAACAAATTCAAGTGAAAACACTTTTGAGATATCCTAGCTTGGATTATACCTTGAGCTCCCTATTCCCCTAATAGTTTAACAAAATCTACTTACCTTTTTGCTTTAAGTGTGAGAAGAATTTAGTGATTTACATCTTATCTTGTTTTTATCTGTGTCCTCCAGGCCGTGACACTCTTCGTTGCTTGGCTTTGGCCACCATTGATAACCCTCCTCGCAGGGAAGAGATGGACTTGGAAGACTCGAGGAAATTCATTCAGTATGAGGTAAGAATTGTCAAACTCACAACTAGTTGAAGCTTCAAAATTACTGATGTAATCTCAGTGGATTGAAAAAAAAAAACAAAAAAACCAGCAACCAAAGAAACCTATTAAACTGCAAGCACATAATTTTGCTATTATGTTATCAAAAATGCAATTTTTCAGACAGGACAGAAGATTTTTTAAAACCTGAAATTGCCTCATATTTAGATATATTTCAGAAATAATGGCAGAGAGACCTCATGAGAAACATTTCTGATACATGCAGTGGTATTGAATAATTATCTGCTATGAAAACTACTTTGGAAGGTACATCTTCCTACTGGAAAAGCATTTACTATTTACATGATCTTTTATGGCTAGAGGAGCTGAGCAATGCAAGTGCAGCCTGTTTTTGTGCTCTATATTAATTTCGTGAAGGCAACAGAAATGATTTTGGAGATATTGAAATTGCTTTAGTTTTTTAAAACTTTTAATTCTTCTTTAAGATATCTCGTATGAAATAAGATAATGTGGCTTTAAAAAGAAAAACCCTGAGCTCCTCTATTTTTTTGAAAAAAAAAAAAAAAAAAAAAAAACCAATGTTTTTTCTGTACCCATTCTTATTTTAGACCAACATGACTTTTGTTGGTGTCGTTGGTATGTTGGACCCCCCTCGTGAGGAGGTGAAATACTCCATCAAAGCTTGCCGTGACGCTGGTATCCGTGTCATTGTAATCACTGGCGATAACAAGGTAAGGCTTTGGCTCAGTATGTTTTCAAGTCACAAGTTTTTTTTCATTTTTTTCCTTTACAGTGGATAAAAAAATTCTCTTTAAAATAATTAGTGCAATGGCCACTTATGACACTCCTCTGTAATTAAAAAAAAAGAATTTAAGATTTCTCTGATACTTTAACAATTTCTAAGTTTTTAAACATAGCTGCCAACCAGCAGATATAAAACGTATTTAATCTGTAATTGTTGCTAAAAAATACGTATTTGGTAGCATCCCGCCAATTGATGGTAAAGATACATGCTTGATAGACTGCTCTCAGCTTGCATTTGTTAAAGTTATAGTAAGAGCAAATTGTATAAAATTTATAATAACCTATAAGTAACAGGTAACCTTATAAACGTTTGCAGGAACTAATTTTACCTATGTCGCTGAAAATCTGTATTTGCCTTTTCAAAAATTGGCACCTATGTTTGAAGAGTTTTTTTGTAGGAAAAGTCAAACCGTGCGATGTGTTTAAAAAAAAAGAATAAAAATACGATTGTTTTTCTTAAACCATTCATTTATATCCACTCATCTCCTTTACCACACCAGGCAACTGCAGAGGCTATTTGCCGCAGAATTGGCGTTTTTGGAGAGAATGAGAGTACCGAGGGCATATCCTTCACTGGCCGAGAGTTTGATGAATTGGGAACTGAAGACCAGAGAGCAGCTGTGATGCGAGCAAGACTTTTTGCCCGTGTGGAGCCTGCACATAAAAGCAAGATTGTGGAGTATCTCCAAGGAGAAGGAGAAATTTCAGCTATGGTAGGGGAACTTGTTCTTCATGTAAATCAGTCAAAAAGAGTTCAGACAAGGTTAATAGAAATTTATGTATTTGACATAAACCTAAACTTCTGATTTTTTCCCGATTGTAATGCAATCTAATGTTGACCTACATGATACTATAGTGAATGTTTTATATTTTGTTTTAACATCAGACTGGTGATGGTGTAAATGACGCTCCTGCCCTGAAAAAGGCTGAAATCGGTATTGCCATGGGTTCTGGAACTGCTGTGGCCAAGAGTGCATCAGATATCCTTTTTTAAAACTTGTCACTGTCAGTTTGTAGATTTTGAAAGAGAATCTTTTATCAGTAGTCATTAAAAAAAAAGTAATTGCACTGAACAGCCATCAGGTTAAAGAAATTCCACATAGATCTTTCAGGTTGAATTTTAAAAAGCTATTTTATACTTATAATATTGTAAACAGACAAAGAAAAAGTCTGTGAATATAATAATACGGAATTTTATAAATATTTTTATCGCTTGTCATGCAAAATATTTTCATAGTGTTTAGAAAGCCTTAACCTCAGTGCACAGATGGTTTTGGCTGATGATAACTTTTCTACCATTGTGTCTGCTGTGGAGGAGGGCCGTGCCATTTACAACAACATGAAACAGTTTATCAGATACTTAATCTCTTCAAACATCGGTGAAGTTGTGTGGTATGTGCTCCATTGTGTCACCATTCTGTGGGATAACCTGTGTTGTCTTGTATTCGTGAGATTGTTATTAGAATCTTTAACTTTATGTTTTTTTTTTTGTTGAAAGAAGGAAAAATTCAGTCTTAATTTGGTCTCAATAAGGATAAAATCAAAGATGAGTGAACTTTGCTATCTCAGATTTCTTAGTTAAAAAAAAAAACACCGTAGAAAGAATCTGCTCTGAAACCTCTGATTAACCCTTTGCTGTGTAAACTGGCCAAACCCGACCTAAAATGGAACCAAGCCTCCTGTTCAACCGACCAAAAGCAGCCGTGCTATACATATCTGGGCACGGGTTAAGCTGGCCAAACCGGGCCTTGACATTTCCCTTTGTTTGAGGGTTCTATTTTGGACGAAAACGGAGGTGAATCCTTACTAAAAATAGAAAATTTCAACATTCTAAATATAGTTGAATAACTTCCGATCTACGAGGGCTCTTTCAGAAATAACCGAAAAATGCCCATTGCTCAGCAACCAGTGGAGCTTTTTTAATTCTGTAAACGACATGATATTCCTTATTTCCTTACGGATATTCCCAGAAATTATGAAGTGCATCTTTTCGCACAATGAATGTCTAGACGATTTTAAAGATAGCGGCCCACCTTGAAACTTGGTCAAAGGAGGAAATCAGAGCTGTCATACGTTTTTTGAACGCCAAAAGTCTGAATCCTACCGAAATTCATAAAGAACTTCAGAGTGTATATGGTGAGCATGTTATAAGCCGTACACAAGTCTATCACTGGTGTAATTTGTTTTGAAGCCGGCCATTCCGACTTGACAGACAGGGAAGGGAGAGGGCGTTCGATAACTGCGACGTCAGAAGACAATGTGAAGCGAGTTGATGAGCTTATTCGTCAAGACAGGAGGTTGAAACTTCATGAAATCGCAAGCAGTCTTGAGATTTCGGAAACTTCTGCCCATAGAATTGTATTTGATGAACTTGGCTACAGAAAAGTCAGCGCAAGATGGGTTCCTAATCAATTGACAGACAATCATAAAGAACAAAGATTGGACATCTGCAGGGAACTTTTGAGAAGAAGCAAGAGCTCACGCAGGGTTCACGGGCATACTGCCAACGCCGGCGGAGACTTTCTAGGCTACGATGTGACTTTTCTTGACAGCTTAGTCACCGGTGATGAGACTTGGTTGCACCATTGCACCCCAGAAACAAAGCAAGATTCGATGACATGGAAACATCCATCCTCACCTGTCGCGAAGAAATTCAAAGTCATGCGGTCAGCAAAGAAAATAATGGGAACTGTTTTCTGGGACAGTCGTGGTGTTCTTCTGTTCGAAACCTTACAACCTGGAGAAACAATCAATGCTGCCAAACTCTTGACAAGCTTATGGAGGCCATTCGCAGAAAGCGCCCAGGGCAGTTGACCAACGGGGTCATTTTGCAACACGACAACGCTACACCCCACACAGCACGAGTGACACAAGGTTGGCTAGAGAAATATGGATGGGAGATTTTGCCACACCCACCACACAGTCCAGACCTCGCACCATCTGATTATCACCTCTTTGGGCCACTGAAACGTGAGCTGGCAGGAAAGCGCTTTGATGACGATGAAGAGCTTGTTGACCATGTGCGGAAATGGCTACAAAACCTTGACGGAAGTTTCTTCCGAGAGGGTATCTATTCCATGGTACGGCGTTGGCAAAAGTGTGTTGACAGACTTGGCTGTTACGTAGAGAAATGAAGGACGAGTCAAGGTATGAACACGTGCAAGAATTTTGTTGATAGCATAAAAAACGCGGATTTTACAGGCATTTTTCGGTTAATTATGAAAGAGCCCTCGTAGAATAACATGGGATTCCCTGACATAGAAAACTTGGGGAAGCCCCGATCCTCAATTGAAAGAGTATAACTAAGTTGGGGCGAAAATGTCCCGAGTCTGAATCTAGGTCTAGATTCTAGATCCAGACTCCAGTTCAAGAGAATGTAGAATCTTGGCTAGATATTAACAGACCTGCCATTCATACTGATTTAATCTGAATCGTTCCAATTTTTTTATGCAAATTTTGTCCGTTTCTGATTTTCCGAATATTGAGGAAATATTCCGATTTTTTCCCAAACTAAGTTTTCACCTCCACAAATAAAAACATTTTCAGGTTTTATTTTTTTTTAAATTAATCGACAGACAGCTTGCACAAAAGAATAAATATGGACGATATAGTTATAATATCCACATTGATTTTTTTTAAGTGTATATTATCAAATGCGGTGGCGAAATTGATTTTAATATTTTAGTTGTAACCATCCCGAATATTGATGCTGCCGAGTTGTTTACTTTATCTTTTATTCGTCTGCCCTACCTTTACTCTATATTCACATCCGACTTTGCTCTTTCCAACGAAGGACCAACAAAGGATTATTCTTATTTTATCTTCTAAGAGTAATTTCTACTACAGGACAGCACTTTTTTCATCTATATCTTGTTAGTTATCAAGATCGATAGAGGAATCCTAAAACAGAACTTGAGTAAATCAAGATGAAATGACACGAGACTCAGTAATTGTAGGTCTGTGAAAAGTAAATCTGGATCTGATAATAGGCGTAAGAAGTTTTATCTGAGTGCAAACTTTACAATCTGCACAAGATCTATGATTGTGATCATTTTATCTAATGTAGATTTAGATCTAGATCTAAGTTACATGCTATATCATGCTTAACTAGTCTCAACGTCACAGCATAATTTTTGTACTTAAATTGACCTGTTTCTCAATGAAGTGATTTAACAATAGAGTGGATTACGCTCTTTAGATTATTTATAAAATAAAATATTACAACTTTCCAGCAAATTGTCAATGTGCTCCCCATGAAATATCTGGTTACATTTTCAACAGCTGGATCCAGCAAAATTCATAAGATTTTAAATTTTCCGAGTCAAGTGTGAGAAAAGCCTATACACCATGTAGAAAAATTATCTAAAAGCAAGAAAGATCATCAAATATGTCATTTTTTAACCCTTTCAGTAAGAAGTACATTTACTTCTTTTCATATAAAAATAAGCCTTTTGAAGTCGTGTACACTTTCCACAGGAGCTAGGTTGGCAGCTCTGCTCTTTGTGAGTTCATCAAATGCTGCATAATGCCAATGCCATCTAATTTACTGAGTCACTTAAAAGTATTGTAAGGCATAGAGTACTTGATTTAAACTGAAACAGTTATGGAAAAAAGATCATAGGATTATTTAGAATTTTTCACCATCGAAGAATTGCAAGCTAGGAAAACTAGTTTTTATCAGATTTCAGAGCTTAACCGATGAATGAACATTCACCAAAGACTGCATTATATGTGTTTTGTAATATATGCTGAAGAGGGCAAAAATAAAGCTAGCCATTCAGATTTTTTTTGGCAGATTCAGATTTTTTGACAGAATCATTCAGATTTTCTTTTTGTGGAGAGTGGCAGGTCTGTATCAAGTCTGGGGGAATACACTGCTTGGATAACTTATGATATAGGAGAAATAAAACAAAGTAAAACTAAATTAAAGTTAATTTTAAATTATAAATGAGAGATTGGTTCAATTGTTACAGTTGTATGCCAGTCTTAGCCTCTGTTCACATCCCACTTCTGGTCCTACATAGCCTAGCTGAGTTTTGCTCACTTAGAACAAAAAAAAAATCATAGATTCTACATCTAGATCTAAATAGATATGAGTAGATGGAAGATCAAGAATATTTTGCTTTGCAAAGTGCCTTCACTAGAATGATGATGGAAGCTAGATTTATGTATTTCAGGTATGACATCATTTTTTAGTTTCGTGAGCTAGTGTCCTTAAAAAAATTATACTGTGTTTAAAAAAAAAGCAAAAAAAGCAGGCAGATCTTATGTTTATAATGTGTGTGACTGTGCTTGTGAGTAAGATTTAGATAGATTTTTTTTTCGCTTTTAGCTTTTGCTCAGTGGTATCTCTCATGAAGTTCATTTTGTAGGCCTAGGCTGTTTAGTGTGTTAGTGTTTATGTAAGTCATGTTTCGGCTTATGAAAACAAAGACTGAGAAAAGTAAGTTGGACTATTTCCTTTTTATTTACAATGTCTATGTCTTTTTTTTTCTCTTGAATTTGTGTCACTCTGCACAATCTGTTGATATTTTTGTTTTGTTTTGTGATTCTGGTGAATCTGCATGGAAGGGATTCAAATGAAAATGAAAAATGATACTAAAACGTACTGAAAACTCTTCAAAACTAGTTTCAATATTTAGCGCATTCAGTTTTGTCCAAATTATCAAAATTTCATAAGTTTAACAGTAATAGTGGCCTAACTACAGATCATTTTCTAGAACGCCCCCTATAGAGCCCTTATTTGACCAAAAAAGATGTAAACAAACAAGGGTGTCCCTGTTACCAGGGAGCTGAACTGAGCATTCAAAATGACCGCTGCCTAATGTACACACCAAAGGGTTATATTCTTCAGTAATTTAAGGTTTTTCTTTAGTTTTAAGCAAAACATAAATTGTACCTGGATTTTAAATCGGACCAAAAAGAATATTACATGCA
Source organism: Elysia crispata (assembly GCA_033675545.1). Taxonomy (NCBI): domain Eukaryota; kingdom Metazoa; phylum Mollusca; class Gastropoda; family Plakobranchidae; genus Elysia; species Elysia crispata. The sequence goes on along the minus strand of JAWDGP010002132.1, from coordinate 212,012 downwards.
AAACCTATTTCTTAAGAGGTTTTTACACGTGAATTGTTGAACAAGGAACATTTCTGAATTAAGAAGTATATTTCTTTTTCTTGATTTATGTTGATTTGATTTCAGCAAACCTTGGATACGGCAAACTTTTCTGTCAGACATAGCTGATACATCAAGTCCAAGGTTCAATTTATAAGAAAGAATGCTTATTTCAGAGACAACTTATATAAACACAGTACTAGATAACTCATCTTGTTTTTCTGAAATATATGAGCAAGATTTTGATTTTTCTGCCATGCACACACTGATGGCCCAATATTTGAAGCACCTGAAACAGAAAGTCTCTTTTTTTCCTTGTGTGTAGCATTTTCCTCACTGCTGCCTTGGGTATCCCAGAAGCCCTGATTCCTGTCCAGCTTCTGTGGGTGAACTTGGTAACTGACGGTATGCCTGCCACTGCCCTGGGCTTTAATCCTCCAGATCTGGACATCATGAAGAAGCCCCCACGTTCCCCCAAAGAGGGTCTTATCACTGGCTGGCTCTTCTTCAGATACATGGCTATCGGAGGTAGGTCCTGAATCTGTAATTTATTGAGTTATTCATGAGTTAGTTAATGGGGTGTGAAATTAGTTGACAGTTTTGTGAACTATTTGTGAGGTGTTCAGAGCACTTTAACCGAAAGTCACAACTGTTTCAAGCCAGAGCCAATGTAAGATAGAAAGTGGGTTTTTTGATGATCCCTTTCCAATAAGATAACAGTTTACCTAGAAATGTCCTTAAATGGCAGAAGTTTTTTTTTATTTTATCATGCACTTCAAAATAAGAGCTGTACCTGATTCTGCTGGTTGTCTCTAATTTTGTTTCTGTTTCTTTTACAGAAGTGTTATTGATTTCCCCCCCTCTCTGTTCAGGTCTTTGTATGATCACATGATCGCCTTGTTGCACATGAATCTTATCTAGTTTGTTTCCAAGATACTCATTTTGGTGTAATCTATTCCTCATATACATAGTTTGGTTTATTGGATGCGCATTGAAAGCTCGTAATCACAAATTTGTGCATTGTTAAAATGAAAATATCCAAATTTATTTTTGCATTACTATGTCAAGCTGTAAGTTAAACCCATCTTCCAGAAAAAATGTATTTGGCAAGAAATATCCAAACAAACATGCGGTCACTATCTTGTTTTGCTTAGTAGCATAGATTGAGATATTTGAAACGACATTGAGTTTTAAGGTCTTTTTTTGTAGGTTGTCAATGCCTTTATAACAGCTTTGTCATTGAAGTGATGTTAAATGCATGCCTAAGTGTCCACTTTTACTCCCTAGTGTATGTCGGTTGTGCCACTGTTGGAGCTGCTGCCTGGTGGTTCATGCTGTATGACAAAGGACCTAGGCTCAACTACTACCAGCTGGTAACCTCTCTTTTTTATTTAGTGTCCCTTAAATTGAGCACCATTCAAAATTTCTTACAGTTAAGTCATATTTATATACCTGATGCGAATTTTAAACATACAAATTGAAAATGGTTGTTCACTACAAAATCATGCTCTACATCTTTTTTTTTAACCTCCTTTCCCTTCATTTTCTTCTCTTCAAAAACTCATCTTATATGAAGTACGGCCTGTTTTAGTGCAGATTTCAATTAAATCACATGGAATCTGGCTTTGTTTTCATATTTAGTCTGGATGTTTAACTTTTTTTTGTGAATTATATTTGACTGCCGATCTTTATAAGTGAATCATGTGGTAAGGATGATAAATTGTTTCCATTCCATTCTCTTCCCCCACCAGTCATGCATAACATATTAAATGATACAAGGAGTTTTTTTTTTTTTTTTTTTTTTTTTATAAATTCTCTTTTAAGTTGCTTCTCTTTAAGCTTTTAGAGTTATCAAAGAAAGAAAAAAGGGACCAGTAGGGAAAAAAAAAATTATTTTGGTATAAGTGAAGACCCCTTTAAGTGGAAGACCTTAGAAGGGTCATCATTATACATCAAAAGGTTTTGAACCATCAACGTTCCACGCCCCTGTTGACATGGTTAGAACTTGCTTGTCCTCAGACCCATCACATGCAGTGCCCAGCAGAACCTCGTGCTTTCAAAGGAGTCGATTGCAACGTGTTCCAGGCTCCGGAACCAATGACTATGGCTCTCTCTGTCTTAGTAACAATTGAGATGCTTAATGCCCTCAACAGGTAACTTCGACCCCAATACCTCAACGCGCTTCACAATCTTATATTTCTCCCCAGCCTTCGAGGATGTGTACTGCCTGTTTTGCTTTGTGGAAGATGGTACTTTCCCTATCTTATGCATTGGAACTTTCTTTTCAGGCAATTTTGATTTGCTCTTTTGTTTTATAGTCTGTGTGTCTGCAATTACTCCCTCTCTTTATTATTGAGTTTTCCGAACCGTATCTGTCAGGAGAAAGGAATCTTTTTTTTGTTTATTTCTTGAAAGGGCTTTGGAGACAGTCTTTACAGAAACTTTTGAGATTTCCTCCTTTATACCATTACAATGGCCTGCAGCAGCTGGTGAAATTCAGTGCTGCGACCAGCCTGAATATATTCCCTAGACCATTTACTGGGTGTGCAGTGGTTGAAGGTGTTTTTGAATCTTTTGTCTCAAAGTCTCCTGAGATTTTTTTCTTCTTTTTTTCTTCTAACTCAAATGCTGCAGCTGTTCACTTGGTAGTTTCCTCCACCTCGCAAATCTGCCCAAAATTCTATCATTTTAAGATTGTGAATCAATTTCCTGCTGAAGTTGCTGTCTTCCTCTCTTTGTCGATCTTCACAAAGTTTTGACCACGGTGACACACAGTGTCTTGCCATGATGCACCTTCATTTCCCTGCAGTGTCCCCCATTTCCCTTACCCATACCCTCACCTTTGACTTCTGACCTATGACTGCCCAGACTCACCAGTCTCAGTGCCTGGAGCAGGACGAGATGTTTGCTGGAATTCACTGCGACATTTTTAATCACCCGAAGCCAATGACAATGGCCCTCTCTGTGCTGGTCGTCATTGAAATGCTCAACGCTCTCAACAGGTGAGGAGGGGGAACCTACGCTCACATCACACACACACATCAACTTCTAAGATTTGCAGTAACTCCGAAAAAAAGAAAGAGAGGTTAAATTCTTGAAAAGATATCAAGATAAGAAATAATTTAGTAAAGAAAATGACCAAATCAAAGTAAAGTATTTAATTTCTAGTTTTTATAATTTTTTTTATTGTCCCTAATGTTTTCATATCCAAAATATTGTGAGAAATACAACATACAATGATAGTCAAGAAAAAAAAAAAACTTCTTTGGAAATGTTTTCTTGCAAGGATAATCAAAAATAACCATAGACAAATTCAGGAATTCATAACTGATAAGACTTGGTGACTCAACATGGTAGAATAGTGGTGATGAGAAGTGGGTGACAGTTTTTTTAATACCCGTTTTACCCCTCTTGTTTTCCTAATCAATAAATATAAATATATATATATAAATGTATTTTTTTAAATTTCAATATATATAGAGCTTAATAGTCTCAGTGTTTTGTTTTTTTTCTTTTACCAAACTGAATCTAAACAAACAATGTTTTATTGCAGCTGTTATATATCAATATATACTGTTGATATGTGCACAACTGTAAAAAAAACCATTAAGTTAAGTTAATTTTTTCTAATAAAGAAGCTATGCGTCACTGAAAAATTACTTCTTTAATTTTAATTTGAAAATGGGATCACAATTTATTAAAAAGATTATCTAATAAATTTTCTGTGTAGTGCACTAAACTGTAAATCTTGCCAGATAAAGAAAAACAAAAAAAAAACCCACCCAACTATTATAGATGTGTAATTTCACCAAAACCATGAGTGTTAATGCAAACAATAGAAATGACTAGCATCTAGCCAGGAATGTTGCTGCTGGAAGGGTCAAACATTCATAGTTTGTATTCATTACCCCAAATGTTTCCTTAAATATTTGTTTTAGTTATTTTGATAACTGAACATGATTGCTTTTAAACCAATGTCAATATATTCAAATGAGATATTTCCAGACATCTTTTTGTGATGGAATATTTAAGTAAAATTAATAACAGTGTCGTATTGTAACTGTTGTAGAAATATGTCTACGCTAGTTCTAAAGCAATCATGTGTCTGTAAAGGAAACTTTGGTCAGTGAATTGCTTGGGGTTTTGAATGCAAATTATCAGCACCATGCATCATTACAACCTGTGTCCGTATCCTTTTGGATGTCTGTACATTGTTCCTTATCAACACCAGTTTCTGGAAAGGAGGGCTGGATTTTCTCATGCCACAGAGAGAAACTAGAAATATATCACACATAACTATGTGTCTTAGGAATATGCAGTGGATATTTAATGTAAATCTCAAAGAAATATTGAGGTTCAATGGCAAAAAAAAAAAAAGACAAGTTTATTAAAATAGAAGGAAAAGACCTGATCACATGACCACTGTCGGTGTATTTATAAAATAAAGAACAAGCAGCCTTGAGCGCGTGCTTTGAAACTTATGTCTAGACGTAAACCCTGCATGACTCAAGGGCTTCTGATTCGCCTCTCCCCTCCTGGTATCAATGACATGACCATCCTTGCTGTTGTTTGCCTGACAATACCACACAGGGGAAAGCTTTGGTGGACGTTCTTTTTTTAAAAAAAAAAGATATTAAAAAATCCTTGGCTTTTCTTTCCAAAAAGTTTTCCAAATTTCAGCATGGTGAACAAATAAACCAAACATAACAGTCCAAGCGAGGAGTACATTTGGGTTTCTGTAAGTGTCTTTTTTTTTTTCTTCTTCAAATCCCCATATGGTCATGAATTGATGAACTATTTGCGACTTTTTTTTTCTTTTCCCCCTTTTTTTTTTTAGCTTTTGCATGGCTCATTTGGGATCTCTGATACACAGAAAGCCAAGGAAACACTTGGAATAGAGAAAAAAATCTCAACAAAATTTTGTATTTTCTGCAGAAGAAATTATGAGAAACAAAGTTAGTGAGAAACGTCCAGCCAAACTCCCTGGTTTGTGGTGGTGTTGATGAGGAAACTGACGCAGGTTGTCATGGTGTTGATGCGTGCGTGTTTCTGTATTGACTCGGTTGCAACCTTGCTGCATGGTGTGCTGTTATGCTGTTGTGTAGGAGAATAAGATCATTTTTATGATGCCACTCACTCTTCATGAAAGTTCTCATACCACTGAACAAAAAAAAAAAAAAAAACCAAAACAATATAATCCATATTTTATTTCCTCAACTAACCTGGATTCCCTCTCCTTACACTGCCAGCTTGTAGTGTTATATTTTATATTACGCTGTGCCTCTTGAAATTTGCAGTTAAAATATGCTTTAAGCTTTTTATTTTTCCGAACCAGAAATGGTAATTTTTTTCTTCCACGGGAGAGAAATATACTCTAACAACAAGGGTAAAGTAATTTCATTTTTGACCAAACAATTGTTCGATAAATTAAAATCAAATGGCAAGGATAAAAGAATGTTTTGATGAAATGTGTAGCAAATTTCTTCACAAGTTTTTGCCACAGCAAACATCGGTACTGCTCATAGGAGCCAATGGCTGGATTTGGGTTTGGGCGGTCTGACTGGCTGCTCAGTGATTCCTCATCATCAACAATTTGGGTGCTGAAATGGTGGACACTGAAGACCAGAGGGCAATGAAGGACTAATCAGCCTGAACTATATTGGGCTTCACTGACTTGAACAGATGGAAAATATTAACATATGTGTCGCTGCAGCTTTCTCCCGCCTCTGGCTTGCCCCCTGCTTGTTACAGTAGATAGCTTCAATAGCAAGTACATCTTTTGTGGACTTTGTTCTCTCCTCTTCAAATCTGCTAGCTCAGATATGCTTGTCACATTTTAAAATTTGGATTAGATTATCCTTAGTACCATTTCATTCTGTCTGCTCTCTAATAAGTCCTGAGATCAAATCCCATTGTGAATGTGGACTGTGAAAACATTCATTCAATCAATCAATAAGTCACTTCTTTTTTTCTCAGCTCCACATGGAACCTAAACGTCTAGGCACATGCCGATAGCTTGGCTAAACTAATTACGTATACAAATACTTAAGTCGTGTCTAGAAATGTGTTGAAAAAAAAAAAGGCTGAAGTGTGTTTAATCTATTAAGGAACTTTTGCTGACTCTTCTTTGTAGCCAATAGTACAATTCCTTTGGTAACATTCTTAGAGGGTCTTACTGCTCAATCTGTTAATCTTTAATGTCTGTCTTAGCTGAATGCTCTTCTTTTTATTCTTACAGTTTCAAAGTTTTACATAGCAGAGCACTAACTTAATAACACCAGAGACAAGAATATGCTAGCTTGGCATGAATGTTGCACATGTATAGACAAACTTGAAACTTCTTTCATATAGCTGTCTGCATGTGTGAAGTCAAAAACAATTCAAGCTTTTAATCATTTGTAGCTCAAACCTCTCTGATCTTTTTCATAGCTTCAGGCTGTTAATACTTCAATGATTTAGAGCTTCTATTTAACTTTCAACTTTCAAACGCTTTTTGTAGTTCTTTTTTGCATGTATGCAATCATCAATCATAAAAAAGATGGCCTGAATTACTCAGCTGTAGTAGAGTTTTCTTCCCCCTGGTGCCTGTGATGCTTTTGGCTGCTCACTTGCCCTCAGAGCACGCGTAAGAGGTGCTGAGGAGAAAACTAGAAATTGGCATCATACTAAATTACTAGGTGCCTCATATGGTTTTGTCAGGGTTTAATTCTCAAGTTTTGAGGTTTTAGTGATGATGGATTTTTCTTTATCCATCTTTCTCAATTGCCCCAGAGTTATTGTGGATGCCATTGTGGTTTTATTTTATTGCTGGTAATTAACTAAGGATCCATTATTAATGTACTCTTGATTCCTTTGTGCATGCATTTTGTTATGTAAAATTTCAGTTTAGAATTATATTGTATTTTAGAAATAAATGGTTGGGGATGTCTTATAATACATATCAAGCTCCATATATATATATATATATATATATGTATGTATGTATAAATTGTGGTTATTATTTATTGAGAATGGATACCTAAAATGTAATTTCGAAATTCTATTGCCATTATTGAGCAACTCATGCAAAACCTGATTTTGATGTATATGTTCTGTACTTCTCTGTCAGCCTCCACAGTAAACTCGTACATCATTATCAACAATTTTTAAGCCATTTTCATCCTTACACGTTTCTTTGATTTTGAAACATAACAAAGGCCTCTGGCATTAAATTTTTTTTAATAATGCTTATGAAATCATTTAAAGAAACCAAATTGTAAACAAATTTAGATGATTACTGTTGATTTTCTGAATGAAATGTTCATTCCCTTTCCACCTTCAGTTTGAGTGAGAATCAATCTCTGGCTGTGATGCCTCCATGGACAAACAAATGGCTGCTTGCTGCCATCGGTCTCTCCATGAGCTTGCATTTCCTCATCCTCTATGTTGATGTCATGTCGGTAAGTGCTTTGTCTTGGCCCCGAGAACTGTAATCAGAGGAAATGATTTGAATGTTAAAAAAAAGAACAAAAAATCCCAACCAATTCTTATACCATGTTTTTTTTGGTTATCCATTTTTTTTTAAAAGGTTAAATACTGATTAGAGTGTTATAACATTTATACAAGTTTTAGATTGTAGTTTAAATGCTCTGGAGTCCTTCTTTAAATGATATAGGCAGCAGTAGATTTGTTTTATTTTTTGTCAATAAATTGATTTTTGGAGTACCAAAGTACAATGAAAGCAAATTCTAAAACCTTATTAGCAGATCTAGGATGTATAGTGTAATATAGAAAGTTTAAGGGAACAATCCTCTGAGAGACTCAGTGTCATAGGCTCAATTTGGACAACCTTATGTTGAAACGTTGAAACTCTACATAAATCATTTTGAATACAAAATAGGAGCTACCTTTCCAAGTGGCATAATAGAGGATGAAGTTAATATTTGAATCCTAACATATTAAACGTCAAATCCTTTAAATCTTGAGTGTTTAGTACTATCATGTCACTGACAAATGAAAACAATACAGAATGTGTTTACACTGGAAGGTCTCTGTCAGTGAATGAATGCAAGCTGTTTTGATCTGCAGGTCATCTTCCAGATCACCCCGCTAAACATGGAGGAGTGGGTGGCTGTAATGAAGATATCTATCCCTGTCATTCTGCTGGACGAGACCCTCAAGTTTGTGGCGCGCAAGTTTGCTGACGGTAAAAATCCACTTTACTCGTGTCATTGGCATGTCCTCATGTGGGCAGGCTATATAACATACATGTACAAAACCTTCTAGGCTCAGATAGACACAGTTTTCTCTTCCTTTATTTATTTTATTTTGGTTTTTTTTTATTTAATTTTTTTTTTTTACATTTTTTTTTAAATTTAATTTATGTTTGTGAAGTGTTCAAGGAATGTAAGACACCCACTCCTTTTCTTTCTTTTTTTTTTTTTTTTAAACTTGAATTCTTTTTATTTGATTTATCTTTCAATTTTTTTTGTTTTGTTTTTAAATCATCTTGTCTCCTGTCATATGGGCTGCTTCTAGTAAATAAAACTCCTACTTTTTGTTTTTCTAGTGGACCATGCTTTTTCTGTTGTGGCTTCATTGTTCTCTAGAAGGTATTTTTGGTTATTTCTTTTTTTTTGTTTGTTAAATTCTGGCACTAGTAGCAGGACTTTTAGTGATATTTCTTTGACTTATCATCACTTTTTTTTTCTCTCTGCATAAACACATTTGATACTGAAAGAGCTTGTATTCTCTTTGAGGTACAAATTTCTCTTTAAAGAGAATCAAACTTAAAGCAAGAATGTAGCAATCAAAAGAAAAAGACTGTACTTTACAGGCCTCCTGTGATCCTTTTGAGATCACTAGGAATGATTGAAGCACTGAGCTGAAAGTGTTGCTGTATGAGATTTGTGAGGGAAAGAGTTGAGCTTTTCTTGGAACATAAGAAGCTTGTCCCAGTCTGAAGTGTTGGGATAAAGTCAATAACTAAATGGTTAAGTCTTATGATCACTGTCTATTTCTCTGACATTTTGGAAAAAGGGTCCGATTGGATTATGTTTAATGTTTCTATTTATTGTAGACTATTGAATGAAATATCTTTTAAATATGCTGTCTTTTTCTGTGTCTCTCTATTCTCTTAAAAAAAATTTTTTTGGGTCACTAGGAACAGCTTTTCATGAATCTTTAATGACATAAATGAACATTTTTAATATTCATTCAATGTTACCTTTTTTCTGTATTCAGTCATTGAATTACAATATTTTGTAAATGTCATTATCAAACTCCATACTTACACTGACACCAGCATTGTTTCATTCTGCCATCGTGTTTCTGTCATCAACATCATTACATGGACCATTGTGCTTTTTAAGTGTAGAACGAGGCATACAGTTTTTTTTCCCCCTGTATCGTGGCTCACTGGAGCATAGAAAAAAAAATAAGAATGAATTTTCCTCCTCCATCATTCCCCTATTAATCATGATTCTCTAGATAGGTGTGTGTGTGTGTGTGTGCGCGCGCTTGTACTTCTTACAATTCTGGCAACTGTGTCCTCCCCTAAGTCTGTAACATTGCAATGTACAAATTCACTCATTTGATATTGTTAATATTTAGGTTTTTTGAAAAGAGCCTTTTCATAAAGGAATTATGTTGAACCAATTTTAAAAGGGTCTCCTGTTATCCCATTCCAATTAAACATCCAAGTGTCTGTTGAAAGTTTTTGATGTTTGGTGAAAGACAAAGAAGTCAAAGAGGTATTTTTTTTTTAAACGCTGAATTCTTGTACAGTGTTGCCATACCTTGTTTACCATTAAAGAAAAAAAAAAGTGGTTTTTACATCACTAGCACTCCAGGCTACCATCAAGGCAAACCTGCCATAGATGAGTCAAAATAAATCTGCCAAGTTTTAAAGTGTGGGAGCACTAGGAAGTGATCACATCAAGGCTGATAGAAACCACCATTTAAATTCAGCAATTTATAATTCAGACCAAACCAGATATGGCATCGGGTCTTTCCTTATGGCCAGTTGAGTGCATTTATGTTCTCCACCATTTTATATTTGACGCAGATGGCTAGCATCCTCATATACCCTTAGTTTTCTATCAGTCATAGAGCTTGTCAAGCCTATGAGAGGTGTCAAGTCATGTTTTATTTGTCATGCCCATGTATTTCATCTCTTTCTCTATGTCATGTTACTTTAACATACATTATGTGTATTATTTTAAAGTTAACAATTTTGTACAAGCATGTGCAGTGCTTTGCAGTAGTTGAAAGCCATCTTTCCCTATTTTTATGAAAGCAATTTCAAACAAAGTAGAGCTGTCCTTCGTCCCTGCTAACCTCTTCCCACCAGTGTGACACGCTCATCTTGCAACTAATTTTCTTAACCTGATTGAGTGCAGCAAAGCTCATCTGATGACTGAACCTCTTTGTTCTGCAACATGGCACAGCCAGGTGGTGATTTCATACTCTTAGTGCTTAGAAATTGACTGAAATTTGAGGTCAATTTAAAAGAAATATTGACTAATAATTCTGAATCCCTTATATCAGCAAAAGACTTATTACTCCATTCCCAAGAGAAGAAAGGAGAAGTAATGAGAAAGTTTGATGAATACATATTTGACAATTGCTGTGAAGGAAAATATCTGTGCATGCTTTTGCAAAATTTACAAACGCTTTTTAATGAAAAGTGTTCATTTTCATGTTATTATTTTTTTTTCTTCAATAGAAGAAGTATGAACTTAGAGAATTCTTGATGGTTAGCTCAGGGGAGAAATAAACATAATTTTATCATGAAAGCATGTGTGAAATAGAATGTGGATTTTGGTGAAGAAAATAGAATTTTCTACCCCTTCATTTATCTCAAGGGCTCAGATCATGGAGGGGATCACATTTGAAATTATAAAAGCAGCAGTTACTTTAAATGAATTGATTAGAAGAAAGGAGAAGAGAATTTTTCTTTCATCGAAATGTTTCATCATCATGAGAGGCTGGTGAATGATTGACCTTTTTATGAATCTTTTATTTAGAAAAGTAAAAAAAAAGAAAAAGAAAGCAAAATTGTGATTCTTGAATGAATTTATTTATTTTAGGTGTTCACAGATATTATGTTTGAACTGGTTTTTTTTTTTTATTTTAAGAGAAACAATACTTTTAAGGCCTAATTTTGCAGTTAAAATTATGTATTTTTCACTATATTTATGTCTCAGAAATAAAGATGAAAACATTTTTTGAGCGTGGTGTTCCCTGTGTAGAGTCAGTTGTATTCAACTGGTTGCATGACTGCAAGAAAAGCAAGAGTAGGCAAAGCTCTTTACCACTTAGCTTTTACAGATCTGTAGGTGGGAGCCAATTTTTGCCAGACTTATTTCTAAAATTGGCTGTTGAGTTGCTTTTATAAGTTATACATATAATACATTGATCCCATGTGCAGTAGAAAACTTACACCATCACAACCCTTATTTAGTCAAATACAAAAAAAAAAGAGGACCTGATCTAGAAAGTAATCTAGCAAATGGAAGAAATGCTCTTTAATGCTTTAGTTTGGCATGTAGCTGAGTTTCACGAACAACTATAAGGGTTTAAATCAACAAAAGATTGGAAGCGCTTTGTGATTTTTCCCTTTTCATTTGCCAAGAGCTTTTTCTTGTAAAGGGGCCTTGACCCTTGTGTGCGTAGAGCTAACTTCTCTAGCTAACTTTTTTTTGTTGGGGAATCCATAGCCTTCTTATGTATTGGCTCTATCGATACGCCCAAAGCCTGCACTTATTAGAGCAGATCATTAGCTGGCAAGATTAAAGCAATCACATCAAGTTCGAAGATCTATCAAGTTCAAGCAAAATTTGGATCTATTTTGATCATTTTGTTTGAGGTATGAGGTAAATGACTTCTTCTCTTATGAAAGGAGATTTATAAGATTTTTGATTATTGCTGACCAGCTATCACTCAAAGTGGTAGAGAGCTCACCTGCCGAAGAAAGTTGAATGCTTGATGACTTTGTAGCGACTGATTTTTCTCCTCCAGTAGAAGCATCTTACAACCTAAGCCTACATCATTTACATGTCACAGACCCATTTTTACCATTTTTCTGTTTGACATATTCTGTTCCTTATTGTATCTCTTAAAGCAAAATGGAAAACAAATAAGTTACTGCTTTTTTTTTTTTTCTTCAATTTTACATCAAATACCAATAATATTTTTATTTACTATTATTTTTTTTTCTGTTTTACTCAAAGTAATGAGCTGAAAAGAGGCATGGTTATTTTTTTTTAATGGCAAAATTCATAACTATTTTTTTTCTTACTTTTTTTTCCCCTTGAAATGTTTGCATCTTCTATCATCCCAGTCTTTTTTTTATTTTTTAAACCAAGCTCTAATTTTCAAATGATTTTGAAACTATTTAGGGGAGAAGGCTAGGCCATTTCCAGCAATTTATCAGCTTTTATTACCTGAGATTTAATTGTATAATTTGAATTGATTAAGCAGGAAGATATGAAACACTTAAATTGGAAAGAAATTTCTAACGACACAGGTATTTAAAATGTTAAGAGAGCTACTTTTATCTCGGAATTTGTAATAAAAAAACATGCTGAGTTCTTTGTCATATCCCAGCTTTGTTTTCCTTCTCATTTTACCTGAACCTCATACCTTATCTGAAGAAGATGGTTATGTTAACTTTTTGAGCACCTTAAAAAAGAATTTTTTAAAACATGTCATTTTTGTCCTTTTTTTTGTTTCCACACGTTTTTATATACTTTGGAAATTCCTGCACAAAGATGACATTGAAAAAATTATTATGTTGGAATTGAATCCATTGTTAATGGGACATTTATGGCCTTGCATTTTTTGAGGACTAACATTTGGAACATGCTAAATTAACACTCAAATCAAATGTGAACACTTTTGTTTAAGACAGGATCTAGGTCAAGAATGAAATATGAACTTGAAACTAAGTGGGTGATCAATTGTTTTCGCTGAAAATAATTTTCACGTTAAAGAGAAATTAGAGTACCCTATTTTCAGGTAGTAGTTATGGTTAGATTTCAAATTGTTAGGACATTCTGTCTTTAGGATGAATTTGGTTAACCCAACAAATAGCTTATGATAGCTACAATGTTATGACAAACTAGCCATGAAATGTTACCAAAATCATACTGCTTTGTTGCCAGTCTGATTATGAGTGAACCTTTCTTGGTTTCTCTCAGTGGTTACCTCAAAGGTGTGAAAGACCTTTTTAAATTTCTGAATTCTGACTAATAGCCATGTGTAGATAGTTGTGCTCAATTTCTCTGTGAATGTGAGAATTGTATTTCAATTTATTTAAAGAAAAATTTTTTTATACTTATATAAAAGTCATAACAAAAGAGGAAAAGATCTTATCCAAAGTAAAGTTTTTACTCCCATACCTTGGAAATTTGTCCTCTCGAGTCCTTGGCTAGATCCCCTTTGTTTAATTTTCTGTTCATACGAGAGTTGTGTTTGAAGCCCACAAACCAAGTGCACATCTCTGAGAATAGTCCGTTGTGTCAATATATAAAAATTAGCTTAATAGGCCAGTCCATAAAATCTTTCCTTCAGTTTCCTGGGCGGGTTTATGTTAAGGCACCTGTACCAATTTCATATTCTTGATAAATGTCAATAACAGGTAAAATATTTATTCTTTAATCAATCTTATATTTAGAGTTTTTACATCATCAAGGTATGTTTTATGCCCAAAAAATTACTAGTGAGACCATTTGTCACTTTTTAGCTAATTATTATTTATTTAAAAATAGAAGCAAAATGCACTGGTAGGGCCAGGTCATTTAATTTTAGTTAGTAAAGTTATCTCTTTTAAGTTTGCCATCGCTCTCTGTCTCCTATCTGTTGTGGTGCTTAACTAGAACTTGATGTGATAGCCTCACAGAGTTCTAATCCTTTTTTTTGCTTAGAATTGTATGCTATGCTGGTCCCTCTCACATTCCATAGTCCAAATAGTTATTTGTAATGCCTGGCCTGTGTCTATATTATTGAATGAGATGCTCTACCTGTGGTTTAGAAAGTAAAGATGGTGTTTTTGCCTTTACAGTGGATCTTTTTGCTGTCTTAGCTAAGTGCAAGCTACCGTCTCGCTTTAGAGGAAACCAACATTTTAAAAAATCCTATTTGTTTTTACTTATCTCTTCTTTTTCTTTTCAGAATATTATTTTTGTTTTCTTATATTCATATATATACATGTATCATTTTGTACGCTTATCTTTTCATTCATATTTATTTATTTTTTAATCCTTTCCTACTTGCTTGAAGTGCAATTTATGATGAGTGTTTGTGATCTTTACTTACACATGGTCAGGCACTTTAAAGATCTAATCTCATGTTATTCTGATGATTTCGCTTTCTAACAACCAACTGATTGGTTACATCTGTCCCATGAAAAAAGATATAAGATTATAAAGTCGAGTTGTTTCACTGTAAATCTCAATTCCAACCTTCAACTAAAAAATGTAGGGATGTATAAGTCTAAAAAAAGTGCCTGTGTTTTCGTTCGTTTTTCATAGCATTCATTTTTTAGTCTGATATCAGTATAATATTTTAAGCAGTGTTTTTTTTGTTTATTAAATTTCACCTTGGAATGTGAATGCATCTCTGAAGTATTGTTAGTTGTTACTTGTGTTAGCCCTGTGATATATACACAATGCCCTCTTTGGCTTCCTCTCTCCCAAGCCTGTTGTGGGGGCGTGTGTGTGTGTGTGTGTTACATGCCAATGTTTTCCTTCTCTTTACCAGTCCAATCATAACATGGTGCCCAGGATAACAGGTAACAGCATTTGAAATATCATGTAACCACTCTTGTATCTTCTCCTTTTTCTTTGTTTATTTCCTTTTGTTTTCATTCCATTCATTATATTATAATTGATTTTTTTAAAAATTTTAGTGGCTTCAGAATTTGTATCATTACGCATCAAGAGCTTAATTTGATTTGCTTAAAGTTTCATTCTTCCTTCTTCAATATTTGATTTGCCGCTTTTAACATTTCCTATGACACATCAGCACATAACACCATTCACATTGAACCTATTCAAATTCTGCTTTTGTTCACTGATACCTAAACTCATGTCCGATTTGAAACCTTTCTTAGGATTCCTGCCTACAACAAAGTCTACAAAATCTTGAGATATTTTTTTTCACACCCATATTTATGTCTTCCTAGGTTTCTAACTTAAACTGTGTACTGCAGACTTAATAAATGCATAGGTGGTTGGTTAAAGAATTATTTAAAAGAAAAAAAAGATTAACAACACTGGTAGTGGTACAGTGGACCTCGTTTGTAGCAACATCGGCCGTTAAGAAACCTCGGCCGTTAAGAAGGAACTTACAGGAACGCTTTTTATTCTTATTAAACGATAGTATTTGAACCCCTGCCTTAACGAACAAGGGATGCTCAGACCTCGGGCGTAACGAAGCTGTAGGCATTAAAGTTTAACTTAAGAGCATAACAATTTCTCCAAGTTGTGCCAAATTGAATCGTACAAGCGATACCCGAGGCAGCCTAGCTGAGCCAGGCCTATTGTGTGTGAATACAGGTAGAGGAGAGCGTAGCTATGCAGCGTGTCAGGGATGGGGAAGGGTGGGGGGGGGGGGGGGTGGGGGGGCGTCCGCGTGGTGGGACAGGAATGATTCATGCTTTCAGTTTCAATACCGGCACATTTATTAGCTAACATTGCGGGGAGTCTGTGACTTGGTTGTGTGTGTGTGTGTGTGTGCAGTGATCAAGTTCCGTTCCTAGCGTATGGACCTTTGTCTTACCAATCCTTTGTGTTTATGCTAGATCTCATTCATTGTGAATCTATCGACCGGAGCGGTAACTTCGTTGTTTTGCTCATCAGTCATCACAGGTTTTTCACTAGTACAGTCCTAAATTTTTATTGAAAGATGGCATCAAATTATTCAAACAAAAGAAAATGTCTATCTTTTGACACTAAACTAAAGCTTATTGAAGAGGTCGAGAAAGGAACCAAAAGCAAAGCAGAATTGTGTAGAGAGCATGGCATTGCTCAAAGTTCTCTTTCAACTATCTTGAAAGACAAAGACAAAATAAGAGCTGCTGTCAACCAAGGAACTCGCCAGTTGAAGAAACAGGAATTTTGCTACTATCTTACTAAAGGCTTGCGCTCTTCAGTTTATGCAGCAATCTTAGGAATTCGACATGAAATCTTCCAAATAACTTTAATTTTTTTCTTTACTCCACAACGACCTTGTCTGTAGCGAAACCTTGGTTATAACGAATTTATAGCTCAGTCCTATTGATTTCGTTACAACCAAGGTCCACTGTATCAATGTCTTTTTGATTGGAAACATATACTTACACCCATTACAAAACATATTTTCGACTGTCCTCTCTCTATCTTCTAAGAGCTGTCTTTGTTCTTCTGTATCCTTCTTTCCTGTTCCTTGCTAACTGTCAGGACTGTAATTGATTCACAAAGTCACCTCTATTTTCTGTTCGTTGCTGTGAGGGCTGTGTTACTCATATATTATGTTTGATTCACAAAGTGATGTGGAATCTTTCTATGTCAATACAAGAGTATGCTTAAAATTAACTTGAAGCTAACATAAACTCTATGCTTTGCTTTTGGCAGCCTTCAACGTCTTTTCATATAACAATGCAAGAGCATTCCCTCTCGAATCACCTAAAACCATTGTGGTTGTCTGAAGTTAAGTTTGGGTTCTCAGGCGTAGATACTTATTTTTTTTCTCCTTTTATTTGTTTCTGTAAAAACATGATTAATCTATTTCGTTTTATTTAAATTTTAAAGTAATAACTCTTTGTGTTGTATGTATTGTAGGAAACAACAAGAAATTACCATACTAATTGTATGACATTGTAAAACCTGTGGTAAATGAATGGAGCTCATTCACTCCTTCAAGTTTTTATCTTTTACTTTTTTGTTGTTATGGTTTAATTTGTTTTCCTCCTACTGCATAAAGCTTCTTGAAAATTGATATGGTTGATACAAACACTATCACAATGTAATTAAGACTGCTGTTTAAATATTTAAAATTGATGGATTCAAATTTTTTATGACATTTTTTGGGATGATAGGGGTATGCAACCATAGAGCATCTTTATATTTATTAAAAGAAAAATATTTGTTCTTTGATATCTCTCTCCAAAGTTCTATATTAATCGTAACATATAATTTTGTATGCTGCCAGTTCAATTAAGTAATGTCTGACCATTTAGAATCTTTATGAGTTTAAAATTGTGCTAACTATTGAAGGATATAACATCTTTGGGATCCTTCCAAATATTAAGCGCTGTTTCTGCATCATGTGAACATTTTAACAGGTTTAGTTTTGTCTGTTATTTCAAGGTAAATACAATACTAAAAGCACCTCTTTAACAGTATCTCTTTGATATTTCTCAAGGACTTGTATACTTTTAACAGAGAAATCCGCACTTGTTTTAATGTTGCATGCTTGCGGTTCAGGTATGCTGTATATCTTGCCAGTCTCTACATGTGACACTTTCATTCTTATTACAAGATGCTGAAACTATTCTGACAAAAAAAACAACAACTGTATTACTAGAAAATAATTTTTCTTAAATGAAGGCAGCACATGGGCATTGTAAAGCTAATTAAGATCTATTCAGTAGACTTACCAAGTTCATTAACTTTGTGAGTGCTTCTTTTTTTTTTTTTAATATAATTATGTCAGGAAAACTGTAATACTACATGCATATTTTTACTTGATAAAGCTGCTTCATTTATAGTCTAAGGGAAAAAAAAAGTTAATTTTTATTTCAAGCTTCTACAATTATGTATTTGAAACGAAAGATCATTGTTTTATATTTCTATTTTTTTCAAATGAGGACTAGTTTCAGGTATGTATGCTCATGAAAAATTAAAGATTTCTGCTCATGAAATATTATCCCTGACTTTTCCCACCAACAGCTGTCAAAGTATGATACAGAAAACCAATAAAAGTGCAAAAAAGTGCATAAATTTATTGTGTAAACTTGTGGTATAAGTTGTAAATGGAAAACTCGGTTAGTAGTGTTGAAAACCAGCCTACAGAAAATGACAATTGACTGAAAACACAACATTCTTACAGCATAATTTAAAGAAAAAAAGTATTACAAATATTTTCACAGACAAGTAACTGAATGCTCATCCATGTTTTCACCCATGGCCTGCCTCCTAATAAAACAAGACAGCTTGCTTACTTTCTTTGTAAACATTTCATATGTTAGAAATAATTATAAATTGAGTGTTTAATTAAAAATTCGTGTGAATTTTTAATATCACTTTTGAATGAAAAATATTCCATTAAAAAGCTCTTTTCAGGTTCAAAATATTCTAGGCACTCAAACATTTATGGAAAATATCTCAAATGATTCATAATGTTGCCTTTTAGCTGTTCTAGGAGATAAATTGTCATCCATCTTTGTCACTCTTATTCTAGTTCTGTGCCATAGGAATGTCCAAGGCAGAGTCGAATATACTTTACTTGGCTTTCTCTGAACTAAAATAGTATAAAGCCAATACAATACCTAGAGGTAGCGAGTTTGTTTATCTCTCTCTAGAAGATTGTAATACATTCTACCTAGGTTTTCAGGTGAATGCCATTTATGATTTATCAAATAAGAAAATCAGTATGTCTGAAGCATACAGTTCTCTCATGAAGTGGTCAATTTTCTTTGTAAAAAAATTTCTTTTCTTAAAGTTAATACACAAATATCTATTAAGAATTTGGGAAAGTTTTTCTGTTTTCAGTTGTCAGTAATGAGCAGAAACTTAAATCGAATGAAAATATTCCTGATACTGATTGTCGAAGGTCATAAAATTCTAAGAAGAGAGTAAATGAACACAAATCAATACCATTGCTCAGATCTTTGACCTCTCTCAACATTGACAAAGAGCTTAAAGTACAGCAGAAACAAAACATTTACCTTTAAATGAAAACAAAAGAATCCTTTACCAAAAATTTCTTGAACCATTTAGTTATCAGGAATAACTAATCTTCAGTGAAGCAGAAACGTAAGTCTTTCTGTGATGTTGTAACACACTTTGTCGTTATTTTCCCTTTCAATTTTCTCTGAATGAAGAATGAAGTGCAGAGCTCACCCTTTAATCATTCTATTTGCTTGAAGTGGGTGTTTACCAGGTCACCTCCCGTTCTGGTCTTCGTGTATAACTGTGGAGCGCCATGCCTGGCCCGTGTTCATCATAAGGAGCTTGCATTGTCCTATAGGCATGCAGACTTTGCTTGAGCTGCTTGAGATGCTCAACCCCAGTCATCATTGTGTTCATTTCATCGGCATTCAGGAAACCATTCATAAGTTTGTGTCATTCTCCCTCTCTCTGCGGCAGTTCCCTCTTCCAATTACATGTTCTCTCCTCCTTTAAACCGTCTCTTTTCAGATTACCCAGGATTCTTTTAGTTATGGACTTGGGAAATGCGAGACAGACTGAGAAGTATTGCCAGCCAATGCACAGTGATAACAACCAGGATGTCAAAATCAGCTGTATCTCATTAAGATAAAAACAAAACCACAAAAAAAAAAAAAAAAAAAAAAAAAAAAGAAAACCAAAGTATATTTCGCTATACAGATCACGCTGACTTGAGTGAGTGCTGGTGAGAAAACAACCCATAGGAATGAAACACCTTTGCCATGAGACTGAGACTAGCTTTCATCTGTTCATGAACATCATGTGTCCGTCCTTCCCATTGATTCATGTGGTAGAGAGGGAGATGGAGATAGAGACAGAGAGAGAAAGAAAGAGAGAGAAAGAGGTTTATGAGAATATTGATTCCCTGATATAACCAATACATATTGTGAATGAGGTGGATGTTACTGCTGCTTCTTACCCACTCCCCCTTTCCACCCAGTCCTTCAGGAAATCTCAACTATTTTCATCATACATTCACAAGATTTTTCTTTACAATTACATTGCATTAAAAAATTGAGGACGTGTTTGGTACCACACAGTGTAAAGGCTTTTGGCAGCTGCAAATAGAGCAACATTCTGAGAATAACGCTGATACTTAAAGTATTTATTGTTTATACCAATGCAACCTAGGTTTTGGAGTTATTAGATCCATCTTTTACGAATGTTAGTAATCTTCCATCGGTTATCATGAAACACTTCCAATAATAAGACCTCTACATCGTTTAGCTAAGTGCAAGACAAAGTTTCCCTCTTAAGGCTTGTATCAGGTCACCATCTCGATCATATGAAAATGCTGGTGAAATGTTTGAATAGTTTTCATTTTTACAGTTAGCACTTGCTTTGGTTTTCCATGAATTGGAAGAGCCTTTGAAACTCTCAATCACTTGAGGTATCGAAGCGCACCAAACAGCCATGAATTGCCTAGGAATCTTGGAAAGCAATGGATGCTCTGTCCCTATGGATGTTGATACAGATATCCTGTATTTTTAAATCAAGACCAAATTTTTGTTCATCTTGCTACTTTTAAGCAATAACTGTCTCTTTCTCACTGCTTTGCAAGGAATTACCACCTCTTTCTAACCTTCCAAAGCTGTTTACGAGTAAGGACACCTTTTTTGTGTGTATATAAATGGTGAATAAGAAGAATAATCCAGATCTATGCAGTTATATTGTATCTGTTATAAAATTTTAAGGGAGAATGTTGAACGTTTGTGCTGTTTTCATGCATATGGAATTGTGGAAAGGATTGATTTACTTAAGACTGTTATTAAAGAGTGCAATGTAAGACTGAAATATTGATTGTGTTGTTAATGTTAAACAGGGCGTTCAATCAAATAACCCCAGCGAGGTTCTATCAAGAGAAACAGCGTTTGCCTTCAGAATAAATAATCACTCGCACCCTTTTCCCTTCTGACCATTATTTTTGTTAATCATGTAACAGGGTAACTTGTGCCCTTCATAACTAAAGTGCAGGGTTGTTTTTATGATGTGGGTGGGACATTTAATTCTTGTGAATGAATTTTTTTTTTGCATTGATTTTCTCTTCCCGAAAAATACATTTTAGTCGGATCCTGTGTAATTCAGCACCAGCTTCTGCATAGACAGACAAAAAAAAACTTCTCAATATTAGAGAAAGGTTAAAGAACAGAATTTTAAAAGACGAAGGCTTTTGTAGAACCATATCTGAGGTATTGGTGGTGTCTGAATACAGTGAATTTGACTGGACATGGCACAGTACATGCACTTGGTGGAACTTTAATATAGGCCTAGATGAAGTTTTTTCTTTTTTTTTTTATTGCAAAAAAGGTGCATTGAATCAAAATCTAAGAGACTAGATCTACATCTACTTTCACCATTTCTTGCTGCAATTAACAGCTCTGCAAGCATTTAGAGTTGAAGCTTTAAATTCCTGATCTCGGGCTATATTGGTAACTGAAAAAGAAAGAAAAAAACCTCTTCTGCATCATAGTTCATGCACAATGAAACAACAACGAAGGAAGGCAAGAAATCTTTAGAAAGGATGAAGACGTGAGCATGTGCAGGTCCATATTGTATGAATTTTCCCAGTGATAGGTTTTTGAGACATGTGATGAATGTCCATTTTGCCAATTATTATTGTTACTCAGATCAAACAAACAATTGTTGCTTGGTTTTTAGTTTTTTTCCTTTCCCCATGGCCATCATCTCCACACGTCAGCTCTATGTCTTAATGTCACTGCCATGCAATGATATTTGGTGAGTGGATGTACTAAGGGTACCGGTACTTGCGAAGAATTTCTGGGTTATTTTTGCTTTTTCTCTTCCAGCCCCCACGTTACATTATTCCAATTGTTCACCTGTTGGCTCCATATGATAACCCTTGCTCTCTCCCCCCTCCCCCCTCCTTTATCTTCCCTAACCTCTTACATCTTAGCAAGGGAGTCGGTGCAAACAGATCATCTATCATGCTAATATTATAACAAACGAGAGACATATTTTGTCTGTATGCAGATGTATGTTTGAATGCAATGTTTTAAAATACATGTAGGACACAAGTCTTAATTTTAATGTTATGTTTTCAAAGATCTTTATAAATTATAGCAAATATTTTTTCTACAAACAAACGAATGAACTGGAAATCATCGCATAAAAATGATTAGTTTTCCATTGGGAATCAGCATTTTTCTTTTGCTCCGATTCCATTATAAAATAATAATTAATACATTTGTGTAACTTATGTGATTTGTTTGGAAACTTTTTTTGTCTCCTTTTTTTCTCTCTAAAGAAATTACTTGTGTAAGACTGTGATAGAGTGATTGGTTGAATGACAGTTGATAATTTATTTAAATCATACAATTAATACTTTGGCGAATGTTCACCTATTCTATACTATCAATGTGTGTTTCTCAGATGCCTTTTTCTCAACTCAGTAGCCATAGGATGTTTGAGTTCCTTGTTGCCAGCAATATTTAATATTATTTATATCTCATTGTCTATGCCCAAAGATGTTGTCTCAACTTAAACCAGTTAGTGCTAGTAGTACGGAAACCCTTATGCCTTTGGCCGACCTCACGGCAACAACCTTTTGAAGCATTTTTCCTCTCAAATAATTTTTTTTTTCTTTTCCATGATTTTTATTTTATCCCAAGAGTGTTTATCAAACCCACAACCGAATTTGTCCTTGGGTTTGATCGTGTGAGCTTACATTTTTTTTTGGTGTACAGTCCAACTAGAGACGTGTTTCTACTTTTAGCAATTTTAACAATGTTGTTTCAAGATTAAAATTAGACAGTTGACTCAATTTTTTTTGTTTTCTTTGTCTCTGATATAATCCCGTGATGTTGATTGAAAGAAAAATCTTAAGTGATTTACTACGGTTTGCTCTTACAAGTCTACACTGCTAAAGCTTTTGAACCAAGAATTCGATGGCTTTTTAGTAATCTTTGTCATCACCGGTTTCTTTCTACAATGATCATTTAAATAATTGTTGCACTTAAATTTGACGGTAACTGCAGTACAAGTTTAACCGTCCCAGTGATGAGATCTGTCTGTTTTTGAAACAACTGTCACTCTCACAATGCCTAATACAGATTGCACCCAAAGGCCACATTTTTTTCCTAAACAAAAAGTAAACTGAATTTTGTGAAGATGTCCCAGGCTAATCACAAAGAGAAGAAGAAATCACGAAGAATATGAATGGTCAGACCACATGTTGTAACTCATTTCTTTCTTAGCCCTACTACGGATTTTCAAAGACAATATTTTGCTGCTGGAAAGTCCAAAATCTTAGATTTAGACAAAACAATAATTTCTTAGGTTTAAATTTTATTGTCTATGATGATATGTATCTCTTACCAGATTAAAAAAAACAAAACTAAAACATGAAAATCCAAAATATTTTACCTTCCCCTAGATATCCTTCCTGGAGAATTAAGATGTTAAAGTTTGAGGTATACCTTCTCTATCATTTCATTATAGTAATACTAAAACTAATAGCATCTTGTTTCAGAAGATAATGCAACGTGTAATTATAAATTTATACATGTATAACGTATCATTTTAAGGCCAACAACACAGAACTCAGTATTTCATTCTTTATTTTTTTTTGCCTTTTTGAGGAAAATAATGTTTCTAAATGTAGTAAAATCGAGAAGTGGATGGGATAAAAAGTTTGAAATGGGCAAAGCCAAGGAGAAATGAAAAAAAAATTTTGCAAAATTGCCTACTAAAATCTATCTATTATACTATTGCACAAAGCTTACCAGAAACTACAGCGTAACTAACAAAAAAAAATTGCAACCGACAATTCAAAAGCAATTAATTTAATTCGACTCCTTCTCAAAAGGTGTTTTTTTCAACCATAGTCACAACATATCACTCAGAATTTAAAAAGAAAGTACAGCTTTAAGACTAGATTTTTTAAGTCCTACATTTTGCACATATAATAAAGAGATATTTTCAACAATATCACATTGTTCATGAGTGTCTTGTAAAATTTATGAGATGCTCAAAACAAAAAAAGTTTTTCTTGTGGATTTTTTTACATTTTGGGTGGTGATTTTTCTCTGACCTTCAGCTTTTGTCTAGTTCGTTTTCAGAGTAAAATGGTAATTGATGTTGCAAAAGGAATGATTAAAGAACGTAATTATTTATTCATCATTGAGGAAAGGGTCATTATTTTGCAATGACAAACATATTAGCCTGCGCTACTTATCATATTGCATTGTGTCATCATGGCCCATTGAAATAAAACTAAGCCTTATATAATCCTCAACGAGATATTTTAATTCATCCAATCTGATTCACCAACATTGTCTTACATCAAATTTTATTTTAGAAGCAACTTTGGCATAATATTATATCAACTGAGCTGAAAATAAAGATCTGTTCCTCGATATTCCATGCCTGTGTCATTGCGATATGTCTAAGATCCTAGCTCTCATCAATTCACCAAGGCTTATTTTGATTCTCTGACACTGTCAGAACTTTCTACTTTGGGTTGAAAATCAATAAAGCCCATTTCTGCTAAAGCACGAACAAATAATTTTCCAAGAAGATTTCTTTGTTTGTGTCATTCTGTTTAAATGCTCTGACACACGTTATGTTTAAGACCAGCCATACCTCTGAGATATAAATGTGATAAATACATTGATATTTTGGTGCAATTAATTTTTATACTGAATCATGTTTAAATATTCCAATCTTTAATAGTACTTGCATTTAAAATTACATATATTTAATTGGACACCATCAAAACAAAAAGCATATTTGTGACACAAGCCAGGTTTCAGTCATTGGTATGTCTGAGAACCCTAGAACTATTTCAGTCATTCCATCTTTAGGAGATTTATCTAAAAAGCGATTTAAAAGGAATTTTAAAGATAGAAAGCTCTTGTTTTGGATAATAACTAGTTTGAATGTGTATGAGGCAGTTTAGACCAATACATCTACATGTACTAGATTTAGATATAGAGCCTAGATCCATGTTACAAAAACTATAACAAAGATAGGTTTTTCTCCATTTGATGCTTGTAGTTGTAATAATTTAAGTAGGCCTAGATCTATGTTAAATTATACCTAACAAGGGCAATTTTAAGTGACAAAGTCCTTTATTTTGTCTTAGTCAGTACTTGGATGTAATAATGACACAATTTATGTCATCAATACTTCTGAGAACAAAATTGTGGTTTCTTTTTTGTTTATTTTATGTTTCAAATAAGAATTTTGTTTGATGTTAACAGATATTGACAATAAGCCCTCAAAATGAGCATTAATTAATGAATTAATATGGCTGTTGAAAAAAAACTAAAAACTTCTGTGGCAATGATTGACTTAGAGGTAACAGTGACACAAATTTTGCTTTCCCTACAAAGTATTTTAATTTTCACTTCAATATTTTGGCATAATTACACAGTATTTAACTCAATTTATCTTTTGAAAATCAAGTAGGGACATAATTCATAAAACGAGTTATGAAATAAGGCAAAATATTCTCATCATTATGTCTAAGTATTTATGACATTATTGGAAAAATATACCTTTCTTTCCAAAATGAGATGCTCAACTATCTTAAGACTAGTTTTATTCTATCCTTAGGATGCTTACACATGTATAAAAATACAAAATGAAAATAAAGGCCCAAGTTAAAAAATTGACACCACCTTTTGAGAATGAGTCATATATTCAGTAGTTGCCAAAAGTTCATCAACATGATGGTCTTGAGGGATACTAAACAAATCTTGGATACAAGATCTATTTAAAAAACTCTGATCTGACTCAAATTTCTATGCAAAAGATAATCTTAAAATGCAATGATCATGTTGAGCGCACTTCTATTTTTAACTTGTTAAAAACTGTTGAGAGTATGTACAGGTATTAATTATACTAGGAAAGTGTTTGAAGCAATCAATTGTTTCAGTAAAAATATTAACAAAAAAAAAAAGCAATGAACTATGATAGTTTCTTGGAAGTGTAAGTTATTTGAAAAAAATGGAATGCTTTAGCTCATACATTGGAGGTAAACAGCGTAAAAAGTGGAGCAATTTCAAACTAAAATTCTAGACATTACAATAGCCATAAGTAAGACACAAAAAAAATGGTATTGGTTTGTACCACCAATAATTTTGACTTTCTTTTGGTTTAATAATGTTTCTTTTTTCATACATATATATATATATATATATATATGTATATATATATATACATATACATATATACATATACTAGATTGGCTAAATCAGACAAAAAACTATTGAAGCTGTCACAAGTGGCTAATAAAGTAATATGTATTACATTAGGTACCACAAAGTCCCTATCTCCCGGCGGTAGAAAAGCTAACGCATCGCTGATGACGTCAAAATTACCCTACTTTAAAACCCTTAAAAAACTGCCTTATAAGAAGTCTCTCTCTCTCTCTCTCTCAAATGCCCTGTCTGGAACAGACCTCGGCGATCATGATTCTCCACCTGTCCCTATCTTCCGTCATCCGCAGTAAGGCTATGTTGTCTTTGTTGTTTCCTGTCACAAAAGAGCTCAAGCTATCAAGAAATGTAATCCTTTGTCTACCTCTGCTTCTTGTACCTTCTATCTTGCCTGTAAGAGATAAAAATTCCAGTCCCTTATGGCGACATATGTGTCCTAAAAATTTCAGTTGCCTTTTCCTTATTGTGTTTATGAGGGATCTCTCTTAGTTCGTTTCTTCTAATATAGATTCATTTGTCCTCTTTTCTTTCCATGATATTCTTACCATTCTCCTGTAGAACCACATTTCCGCTGCCTCTAAATTTTTCTTGGTTTCTGCAGTTATTGTCCAAGTTTCGCATCCATATAAAAGTATAGACCATACATATGTTTTCAAAACCCTCAATTTGGTTGAAAATGATATATTTCTATTTTTAAGAATGGTGCTCATTTTTTGGAAAGAAGCCTTTGCAATGGCTATTCTCTTCTTAATTTCAGTCCTGCATTTACTGTCAGATGTCAATGTATATCCTAGGTATTTGAATTTCTGTACTTGCCTGATTTGTTCTCCCTTGCTAAAAAGTTTGCATTCTGGATTGTTTTTCTTCTTACATACCATACATTCAGTCTACACAAACAAAACTTACATCACTGGAAAGATCGTTTTTTCTTCTTTTGAAACATGTGATTTGTTTTGTTATTCATAAACTGCAGGTATTGAAAAAATCTGCATTAAAAAGACTAACGCTTTGAAAATTCGCTTGCTGGCAGCGTCACACAGATTATACAGCTTTCACTAAAATTGGCAGCCATTTTGGGC
Source organism: Elysia crispata (assembly GCA_033675545.1). Lineage (NCBI taxonomy): Eukaryota > Metazoa > Mollusca > Gastropoda > Plakobranchidae > Elysia > Elysia crispata. Next base: position 184,823 of record JAWDGP010002132.1, on the reverse strand, counting down.
GTCAAGATAAAAACTTTGAAGACAAATTAATAAAGCTTCCGGATTTAAAAATAAAAAGTTGTGGGTATAAAATTAAAGAACAACCAATTTTCTCTGTTATAAAAAAAAAAATCACGCAACTGGAATTTTTTCTTGGTTGAGAGACTTAAGTTTAAAAAAGTCAACCCAAGGATCGATCTCTAAGCCTTTGCAATTGCCTGCCACGGCTCAAGTGGCTGTTCCCAGACAGGGCAGTTATGTTCCTTTATAACTATACTTTTTATAGGCTATTTATTAAAATGAATACAATGGTTTTCGAGTTTTTAGACGAGAAGCTGTGCAGAGCAAGGAACAGCAAAAAAGCCCTTGGTCAGTTCAGTAAAATTATTACTGATTTAATTTTTAAAGCTCAATGAATTTCGAAACTGCATGCATCTATGAATTTGTTATGCATATTTAAAATAATGCAAACCCGATTTTATCTGTGAATACTCAAAATTTGTGTATAAAACCGCATTTTCAATGCGTGTTGATGAACTAAATTCAAAATGGCGGCTGCCGATATTTATATCTAGAAAGCCATGAATTTGGCCTTAAGTAGCCAAATGTAAAAATTGTAATATTTTAGTCTCTACCTTTGGTAGCCAAATGTAATTTTTTTTTTTTTGGTTTAGCTTATAGTATAACGTATGCATTTGAAAATATAATGTTCTAATTCTATCATAATTAATCTGTGATTATAATTCTTTTTACTTCAGTCGGTGATTTAAAATGCAGTTTTGATATAGAAACAGTGATCAATTTATCAAAAAGATAGCATTACTAGATTCAGCATCCTAAAAACCTTACAATCTGAAAGTTTTCTTATTGTAGTACGAAAAATGTGTTTTTTTATCATAAAACTTCTGAAACATGATGCTATTTTGACCAATTTTCTTCCAATGCGCAAAATTTGTCGCTAAGCCAACTTTGGGTTTCTTTAACTTATAAAGATAAATTTCTAGGCTGCTGAAAAAATTGAGTGAACTAAATACAATATTTTGTATTAGTAAAATAAGTATTGAAACAATGTGAAGATGGTGTGTTTTTTTACGATGGACCAAAAGTGCCTCATGTAGTCTATTTGCTTGTAATTTTGATGTGCCACAAGTGTTTTTGGCCATTTTTGATGACCAATAACTTTTCTTCTTTTTTTTCTAACCCCCTGAAATTTTGTATACATGTGTTTAATCACTGTACTGGACATTGTAAATATATCATTTTTTCTTTCATAAACTTTAAAAAATGACATTCATGTGTTCTTAAAAATAGCCCGATGCACGCAATTTGTTATACACAAAATTTAAAAAGCTGTAAATTTTTTTATTTCCGAACCGATTTTGATGAAATTTGTTGGAAATTTCATGTCGCCACAAGCTTTTTAGAGTGCGATTGGTTTTATTCAAATTTGCTGGATTTGAAAAATCACTTTGTGGTACCTAATTACATGTGGATATGCAGAGAAGTTGAACAAAATCTGTTTACAAATAAATCGTATAAAAAACTTATGGGATTTATGCAAATTAGTCAAACATACTGTATCTAATTTACTTATAAGAAAAAAAAAAGAGACCTCAAATTGCTGATAAATGAAAACATCTTTTACTGTGGCACACATGTGTCACTTTTTTTTAGATACCTATATTAACCAAACGTTGATCCATTCCACACACAAGATGGTCTTGGGATGTCAAAGATATTTATGTAGAACCTGTGGAAGATAAGGCATATGTATCTATTATAAGTTGTATAAAATTTGTAATTAACAGTGGTCTCCCATTGCTTTAAACCACACCCAAAAACAATGAACAATAACAGAAGTTACAACAAAACGCCTGGCTCCATTAATATTTACAGTATTTTTATGTGACCCCAAAATGTAGTTTTCCTTCACAGATTACCCAAGCCAAATCAAAGCGTAGTGTAAACCAAAGTGAATCCCTTCAGCTTCATTTAGAGTAAGGGATAGACACGATAGATCTGTTGAGCTGGTCACCAGGGGATATCCTGGAGGTTTTTACATTGCTATCTCCCTTCCAAGTGTCATATTTATATTTAGGGGATTGTTCCGCATTGGGTCCTAAAATAGGCTAAATAATCAAGCCAAGGGGAGCTACTTGGGTACCGGTAGTTTCACAGTTTAGGTTTAGGCTTTGTTGACTCCATCAAAGGTGACCAATAGCCTATATGGTCATCCTGATTGATCTTTCCCACGTCTCTCAACAAAAAAGCATTCACTCTGGTCTTTATTAAGTTAATGGTAACTGTATATAAACTGTTGATTTCTATATATACTTTACAAGACAACTTCCTCTACATTTGCTTTTTCTCCCTGTCAGAATAATAAAATGTATAACACAAAGATAAACATTACAGGCTTACCTATCTTTCTTGATACCAAGATGCTTCTCAATAAAATCTGAGAGTTTGGGGGCCAGCTGCCTGTTTTTGTCCGGCCCCACAACTCCAATACAATTGATATCAATGTTAGCACATGGCTCCTCACTTCCTCCGAAGGTCATCACCTGGTCTGGACATATTTGCACCAGGATATACTGAAGAAGAAGCATTGTAATTAATGTAAAAAAATCACTCGCACTAAAGTAATAACTGAAAAATTTATATTATAAAGATTCAAGTTCAACTGATGCACAGGCTTATGAGAATAATCGTAATAGAACCAATGTCATAGATTCATGGAACATTTAATATTCTAAAAATGCCTGTGTCCTAAAGCAGGTAAAAAAATGTATTTTTTTATTTCCCAATGTGTTAAAACTAAAAGTAAAAGAGATCTATGAATTTTTAAAATTAAAAACATGCATAGAGAAATAAAGCTTAAAATATCAGTTGGCTCATTAAGTCTTTCCGAAATAAAACACTTGTAAGTATATTAACTTCATTTATATTTAGTGAAGTTTGAATGAAAGGCTTTAAATCTCTGATAGTCATAACAACTTAAGTACAGTGTGAACCTCAAATTCGAATTGTATGGGAATAGATTAATTCTTCGAATTAAGAGTATTCGAATTACAAAAATGAGTATAACAGAGTCTAAGACTCACTGAGTGAGTGTGTACTGAGCCTGCAACGAGCAACCCTCCCCTTCCCCCGTCCCACGTTGCTATCCGTATCAGTACAGATGTGCTACTGGCACTTAATTGTTCATGCATCTGCTCCCTTCTTGATTTGTTAGCGCACTGATGAGCCTTTCTTGGGCAGATCGGCATTGCTTGCTGCTTGAGAGATGCAATCATGCATGTAACACTTTTGTGATGCCTTATGAGGTGGTATCCACTTCGAATTGAGAGAATCAAATCAGAAATACTTCGAAACACGACTCAAATTCTAACAAAGCCAAAGAGAAAAAAAAAAACCTATCATCTTGCAAAATTCGGTTTAGGAGAAATTCGAATAATCAGACTTCGGTTTTTGAGGTTTCCACTGTATACTGGTAGGCCTGCTTTTAAGTTGAATTTCAAATTCAGCAGAGCTGGATCATTGGATGTAGCGGTCAAAAAATTTTATAATAAACTATAATGTAAAAATATTTCTCAGGTATCCTATCATACAGCATAGCATGTCTAAAAAATTTCAAGTTTACTTTTATTAAACAAGCTATATTAGTGGTTCAACTCAGGAGCTCAAGAGCCATTGAAAATTGAGATCTAGATTTGGATCTAATAGTAATAATAAATGACAAAAGCTGGAATTAATCTTGAGATATGTGAATCTAGATCCAGAAGAGTAGATCTAGGTCTAAATACAGACATACGCTTGGTGGCTTGCCAAGTTCCGCTGCTAAAAATGTTGTTGCTTCAGCACAAAACTTCTCTGGAATTTGGTCCTTTTTAAGATTTGTCGAGATGAGAAGACCCGGCATTTTGACAGATTACACACAGCGGCAAAATCGGTGGAATCTACAGTCACTCTGGTTGGCAGGACGACGAAGACGTTGGTGTAACTGTTAAATTTCAACAAAAGTTATAGATGTAACTGCTACTGCTAAATATCTAACTAGATCTAGATCTAGATGGAGTCTCAGGTATCAGTTTAGCTGCAACACGTTGATGAAACAAGACCACTACTTTCGGTTCCGCAATCAAAGTAGGAAGTGTTTAAAGTTACTCAAAGTTTCTATGGTATTTTGTAGCAAGGTGATTAGATTTTGATTTGTTGCACCAAGCACTGGTTGCCTCCGATGTATGCAGCGGCTGTAGTAAGTAGGGCCTACTGCTGGCCTCAAGAACTATCTCGGGCCTATTTTGTTTTTTGTCAGGCACTAGATCTGGTAGCAGTAGACAAATTTTACAATAATTATGGAGAGACCTAAAGTTACCTACACCAAGTCAAAGACGATTTCAACTTATTATATGCGTGTATATATATATATATATATATATATATATATATATATATATATATATAGTTTGAAGATAAACATCAGTGTCGTATGAAGAGAATTTAAGGTAAGATCTTATATATATATATATATATATATATATATATATATATATATATATATGCATGTATATAGTACTAGTAAAAGGACAAGTATTATACTAGGAATATACTTGAAGCATTCAATTGTTTCAGTAAAAATATAACAAATGAAGCAATGAACTACAACAATTTATCGGAAGTGTAAGTTATTTGAGAGAGAGAGAGAGAGAGAGAGAGAGAGAGAGAGAGAGAGAGAGAGAGAGAGAGAGAGGGGGGGGGGGTAAATGAAAAAAAAAAAAAAACCAGAAAGGGCACCGGAGAAAATAATGAAGGGAGGGACTTCGACTTAGAGAATGGGATAAAAATATCGAGGAATAGAGAAGGAGCGATGGTAAGAGTGGTTTAAACACAATTAACTTAACTTACAACATAAATTTAAAAATTCCGTAGCTCACATAAATGTACAAGGAGAGATAGAAGGCGAGTGTGTGAGAGAGATAGAGAGACAGAGAGAAAGTGAGAGAAGAGAGAGAGAGAGATGTGGAAAAGGAGAGCAATAGACAGAGATTAGAGAGACCGAAAGTGAAAAAAAGATAGAGATTGATCAAGAGATATATTTCTACTATTGATTAAAGACTGCACTGAACAAGTTACTGAGGTCAGTCAATAAATCTCAGCCGACAACTTAGTTTCGTCTCAAAGGTCTAAGTTAAATATCTGACTTTATGCGTCTCCGGGAAAAATTTTGAAGGAAAAAACTGCCGGGTTGTCTTACAGTATTAATAGAACCAATAAATATAATATGAGATGTACATTGTTTAACCTCTTCTTATGCAAAGAGGTTATGTGGTATTTCAAAATTAAAATTTCTCATTTAGATTGTCTATATGATTGATCGAGTACTTGCTCTGCAATCATATAAATAAATCAGTTTGAGGGAAAAATCTCCATGTTTGATTAGTATTTGAGATAAGGCCTACCCGCCCGATCAAATAATCCAGTACTGAAGCAGGAAAGAAATTATTTTACGTTCTCACTAATCATCATCATCATCATCGTCAACATCGTCAACATCGTCAACATCAAATATCATATTACGAAACCTTGCCGGTCATTTACTGACCGTATTCTCGACCCCAACTTTGCTTTAATATCTCTTTTGAATAATGCATACAAACGCTTCTTTTACTTGGCTTACTTTTTCAACCCGGAAGTGACGACCGTTTTCTGTTTATCTTGGATTCTTAGGCTACCCAAAGAACTAACACCGTCGTAACTAGTCGTTTCACAGTCCAACAGCTCATATTCAACAAATACCAATGCAAAATAGGTAACTATCTTAATGCAGATAGCAATATCGGTACATATACATGTTAAGCATTTATTTGCTCTCCAAATCAAGGACTAGTAATCAATCCAATTAAAATGCAAAAACTCCACACTTAGAGCTAACTTGATAATTGTAAAGGATCCTAAGGACGCGTGTGTGTCTATAAATAATTTAATACAAGTTGTAAAAGGAAATAGACGCACAACTTTATAATTACGGGACAAAAAAAAAGAAATAATAAAACTATTATCAATTTAACATATAAACATTTCACTTTGTAAGCTTTAATGCAAAATGGTGCTTTCTGTTCAACATTCAACCCAAGGAGAACCAATACACATTTTATGATTTCCTTTCTTGCCACAAATTTTACACCAATGTAAATTTTTGCAGACGTAAAACTCTAACCTCTCAGGCCACCCATACAAAGTCATCTATCTCATTACATGTAGCCTCTGCAGCAAATAGTATGTAGTACTAACATCACAAACACAATGCAAACGATTTAATACACAGAGATTCAACATTAACAACGATAGAGGCGACGCTGTTGCCGAACATTTTAACCTCCCCAGGCACAACACCAACCATATAAAAATCACACCAATAGACCAGATGCTAACAGCAGACATGATAGGCCTACTAAACAAAGGAACATTCTGGATTCATACATTACAGACACTAGAACCACATGGTATCAACGTTAACGACCAAGCAACCTTTCCAATCACACAAATCCATAAACACCCCTAGAACACTATAAAAGCTAGTTGATAGTAGTAGTAACAGTAGTAATATTAGTAGTAGTAGTAGTAGTAGTAGTAGAAGTAATAGTAGTAGTAGTAGCAGCAGTAGTAGTCGTAGTAATGAGAGAATTAACTCTTTAAGGACGGGGTCCATTTCCACTTTTGGACACAGTGAAATTCCACTTTTAGACGCAAGCAGAAAATCGGTATTTAAAATTTTTGGAGGAGGTTTTTTTCAAAGTGCTATAGTTTAAAAAGCACATAAGCCACAAATATTTGATTGGTATCATTTTAAAGGGAATTGAATATAGTTTTGAAATATGTAAAGTAGGTAAAATTTATGTATGTTGTTTTTAAAGAAAATTGCAAAATTATACGTAAGAGATGGTGAAAAAAAATAATTACATTTATAATGATTTTCTCTCTTACCTTGATAAATATGTGGTTACAGGTAACAGCTACTGGATCAAACTTGCCATCATGGCAAAGTATATCCAATTGTGAATAAAATAATGCATACACAATCTGTCTGAGTTCAAATCTTGATTTTTTATGATTTTTTTAATAAAAGTAGTGTCGGATGAGAAAAACGTACCAAATATAGATCTAGAGTGAAATGGAAATGGTTTAGGTGGCCTAATATGTAATAGTGCGTTTTTCTCGAGTCGATTTAGATCTAGGACTAGCAATTATAGGTTTGAAAACCTTATCCTGTTATCAACTTGATAAAACAAAACAAACTTTCGCTACAACAGATATCCTGATTTGCAGAATCTAGATCTATAGATTTTGAGATTTGTGATTCAATCAACGCGCGCTTCGGAGTCAGTTTCAACACAAAAGACAAAGCAAAACTAACGGAACGGAAGTAAAAGATATAAATATTACGATAAAACATGGTTCAGCTTTCTATAACATGGATTGGATTTGTGATTGTGCCTTTAACTCAAGTATAACCGAGCAACGCACTGTCCGTTGCTACGTCTAAACACAGTATGCGGAAGTAACGGATAGTCCGTTGGTGCGACTAACCATGACCTATTGATCAACGCATGATACGTTGATGCGACCTAGAAGAGTTAAACATAAAATGGAGGATCAGCTTGTGTAAATGCCTGAAGTAAAAAGAGACAGTTCCAAATCGCTAGTTCCATGAAGTTAAAAATAGAGGAGGAAAGAGTTAGAGGAAGGGAAAGAGAAGAGTTCTACGTCTGCAAGAATGTACATTGGTGGCGAGAAAGGAAATCATGAAATGGGTCAAATGTTGAACGGAAAGCATGATTTTGTATTGTAACTGATGAAGCTTACAAAGTGAAAGGTTTACATATTAAACTGATAATAATTTTGTTCTTTCTTTTTTACCCTGTAATTATAAAGTGGTCTGTCTATTTCCTTTTAGGCCTTGTATTATACAAAGGTCTAGGTCAGTTTCCCCTGAGGGGTTGTTCTGTCATGAATGTGGATGTGTCACAATGTTGAGGAGGCCTACATGTCCATAGGTCCAGTGACAATCTATAATATATTAATTTTAATTCTGTAAAAGTAATAGTGAAAAGGTGGTCAATCCTATGTTTAAATGGTGTAGTTTGACATCCTTTACCCTGAATTTAGTTGGGGTTCACATAGATTTTTTTCAAATTGAAGACTAGAAGTACTAGGGCCAAAATAGCTTGTTTATTTATTCTTTTTTTTTTTTTAAGCTTTTTACAATTTTGTCACTTATGATTCAATATTTAATTTGCCAGCTGTACCACATGGGGGCACTGGTCAGTATTGTGTGATGTTGCAGTATTCCTGTGTCTCTTATTTGCACTATGTTTCATATGCGTGCAACTATCTTATTAGTGCTCTATGCTGTATTTTTAACCTTCTCTCTAAATGTTTCATTTTTCCTGATAGCCTTAATTTTTCCTCTCATTTAAATATTAACTTTGTAATGCACAGCATAAAACTGAAAAAGGTACATTTTTTATTAGAAGATATAGGGAAGTCAGCAAGTAATGCGCTTTGAAATGAAATATCTTATTTATTTACATTCAAATTATAATATTATTTTGACATTTTTATTTAACTCAAAGCTTAGCCATAACTTCTGTTTTTAAAATTTCTTCACTCTGTTAGTCTGTATATTGCAGGTCTAAAGATAATGAGTGAACAGAACAAGGAATAATTATTATTTGTTTTGTATTCATTGTAAAGTATAAATCTGCACTGAATACCTAGTCACAGCTTTAGACATTACGTTTATAAAGATCACCTAGCACCACCACTATCTTTGCCTGTGTTGAAGTATTCTGGTTTAAATGTTTATTTCTTAACTTTTTTTCTTATGTCTCCCTAACTCCTTTGAGAAAAATTTGTGACTCTCTTATTTTATGCTTTTATATCTTTAGTTGGTTTACTTGCTTTTTAGTTTTACAATTTATATGACAATCCAGTCTTGTAGATTTCTAAAGACTTTTGGTATACACTTTCTTTTAAGAATTTCTTTGTGTTGGCCTAGCAAGGCTTAAATGTGAAAAAGAGCTTGACTTGGGGGAAAAAAGACCTATGTAAGATGTTTTCTTAAAATATTCTTAAAGTATTCTTAAAATACCGCTTTTTCTTCTCATTCATCTTTTTTTAGTTTTTAAAAAAGTTAATTGGCGAATTTGCAATCACTTTCAAATCAAATCAATGCATAGCAAAGGCATAGATCAGATGGAAAAGTCTTTTATGTGACATTTTTTCCATTTATTTTGTCCTACACAAGAAGCAAGAACCTGTTTAGCCTGATAAGTTAAATAAAAGGTCAGAAAGATTTAGCTGCCCAAAAAAATGGGTAAAGTTCTCATCATAATTGGGCATAGATTTGCTTTGTCACAACAACAGCAATCTTTTTTTTTTACTTTGATAGTTTTTAGCTGGGTTTGTTTTTCATTAATGCCTAAACTTTTTTGTGTGTTTTCCTAGTTCTTAGCTGCAGGAGGCCTCTGTATCTTTGTTTGTTTGTCTCATTGGGCTTTCCAAACTAATAAATCATCCATAAAAGTAATGAAGTTTGACCATAGACTTAGAGTTTTTAGCGAGTTTGATTTGTTTAAAACTTATCTGTGTACACTTCATTCTGATGTCAGTAATATGTTTAAATGGAGCAACATCTTATGTGTGAAAGGACAACTCCATTGCTTTTTTGTGAAATTTATTTCATTTTCTGCCATTTTTCATGAAACTATATTACTTTGTTTTGCTTTTGGAAACCCATATGAGGGTTTGATTTAAATCAAAATGAAAAAAAAAAGAAAACCACATCTTGTGTTAACATTGTATTTTATAAGTCTCCAGCAGTGTTTTTTTTATTGATATAATGATATGAAATCACTTCTATGTACAGGTTAGAGAATCTCATAAAACTGTTTTAGGCATTTTTCTCTACTTTGTTGGGAGTGGGAAAGTTAACCATTTTTTTTTAATCCTCGACTGATTTCAATTAAATTAAGAAAGCTTTTTTTTTTTTAAATAAAGTTTTGAAGGAGGGATTAATATTATAATTCCATCACTGTGCTTATCAACAATTCATCATCATCATTATTATTTTTATTATTATTTTTAATATTAGCAAGATATTTATGGAATCCTGACTGAGTGTAAAGATCTATAAAGTTAGAGAAACTTGATTTCAAATTATCAATAGATTTAATGGTACAAACAAATAAATTTCTCACAGTTTCACATTGGTGCTGAGGAAAATGATGTAAAACATACATTAATCTTCACCAGGCCCGTGTTTATGATATTTCAGATTACACGTTTTCTCCGCTTCTTTGCTACGGGCCCATCACCAAACTCAGGACCAGAGAGAGTGACTCGAACCCTTACAGGGACAAACTTGACCTTTGGCCATTCAAGAGTTCGCCATCGCTCGTATTCTGTCCCTGATAATCCAACAGATTCGGCTACTGATCCATCTTCAGAAATGAAACTACATAACAAAGCGCGCTGTCAGGTAATGTTGCACAGGAATTCTTTAATTATCTTTCTTTTTTTTTTTTGCTTTGTTAAATTTTTGCCCTTGCCAATTAAATATTATCCAGTTACATTGTCAAATGCTCAATCCAAAAAAAAAAAAAAAGTAGAAGACTATTCTTGATTCAATAGTGTTTATGATATGGGTGATTGATATTTGTCCACATGTCGGATTGTTTATGCTGTTTCGTACTGCCTGCCGTGTTTCATGCAGTTGTGTAAAACTTTGTCTTGTATTGCCAGGGACAGCATGTATATTCTCAAATTCTTTACTTTAATTTGTCAAGCTAAAGCTATGAAAGCCTTTGTAAACTAAGTAAGCTTTCTATATTTTTTGTCTTCTTCTTCTTCAAAATGCAAGGTTTATCCGCGGTCTGACAAGCAACGATATCCTGTGCCAGATGAGAAAGTTCAATGGTCTGTACCTTTCCCGGAGTATGCTCCACTAGACTTCACATCTAATTCAGTGTTGCAGATGCCCCCATGGGCAGACATAGACTTTCGAACAGCGCAAACAAATGAAGACACGTAAGTGTTACTAAAAAGTTACCTTTTTTGGTGTCTGATGGGCATTGATGATTTTCTTAACTATTTTACAAAGGCAAAATGTGAAGCACATTGTACCATCACACTATTCAAAGCTTTAAACAAGGCAATGAATAAAGTCTTTTTTTTTTAAACCTATTTTTAAATGTTGGTGGTCAGTCTTATCCTTCAGAGGCAGATCTAGCCATTGTGTCTTCTGCATTTATGAATTTTTCAGTACTGATACCTATAACTTTTTTTTTCTTGAGAATGTAGCCTTTTATAAAAATTAACACCATTAACTATGAATTTTTCTTTCTTTTCTTTTTTTTTTTATTTTTCAGGTCTGACAGTTGTCAAGAGCCCAAGTGGAACCAGCTTGATGGAAAAACAAACAGACGAAGCCATATGGGCAGATATGAAGTGGTTGACAAAGTGCCAAGGTAAACTGAAATATTCTATATCTGTTTTTGTATGAATGCTGTTAAATAATTGATTTCCAATGTAGTAAAAGCTCCATACATCTTCTCTTAATGTCATTGTCTTTCCCTATTTCCAGCTCATGGTAGTTGTGCACATTTTTCAAAAAGAAAATTTCCCACTTTTATTTATGTGTGAAGAGAATTTTTTTTCCAGAGGTTGAATATTCATGACTCTGTTTTTCCAGTTCAGGATCAGGTTAGGCTTCAGCAAATATGAAAGTTCATTTTATATGCTTTGTCTGATTTTTTTATTTGGTGATCTGTCTGATTTTTTTGTTTTGGTGATCTGTCTGATTTATTTGTTTGGTGATCTGTTTGTTTTTTTTTGTTTGGTGATCTGTCTGTTTATTTATTTAATGATCTGTCTGATTTATAAATTTGGTGATCTGTCTGATTTATTTATTTGGTGATCTGTCTGATTTATTTATTTGGTGATCTGTCTCATTTGTTTGTTTGGTGATCTGTCTGATTTATTTATTTGGTGATCTGTCTGATTTATTTATTTGGTGATCTGTCTGATTTATTTATTTGGTGATCTGTCTGATTTATTTGTTCGGTGATCTGTCTGATTTATTTGTTCGGTGATCTGTCTGATTTATTTGTTCGGTGATCTGTCTGATTTATTTGTTTGGTGATCTGTCTGATTTATTTGTTTGGTGATCTGTCTGATTTATTTATTTGGTGATCTGTCTGATTTATTTATTTGGTGATCTGTCTCATTTGTTTGTTTGGTGATCTGTCTGATTTATTTATTTGGTGATCTGTCTGATTTATTTATTTGGTGATCTGTCTGATTTATTTGTTTGGTGATCTGTCTGATTTATTTGTTCGGTGATCTGTCTGATTTATTTATTTGGTGATCTGTCTGATTTATTTGTTCGGTGATCTGTCTGATTTATTTGTTTGGTGATCTGTCTGATTTATTTGTTTGGTGATCTGTCTGATTTTTTTGCTTGGAAGATAGGGATTGAGTTTTAATTGATGTGATGCTAGTTTTAGACGATTTATTGATGGAAAAAACTTTTCTAATGCTTATTTATGGTCCTTAAATAAATTTGTAGATCAAAATGTTAACAATCAAATGAATTAAATTCACAAAGTGAACTTAAATTAATCTCTTTCACAACAGCTATTACAGCTAGAGAAGCCAAGCTGATGTTAAAAATAAATACACTGTAATAGGCACAATCTTTTTCTTCAGAAACAGATATGCTGTCTTCCAAGGCACCGTGCTTTTAAAACAAAGTGAACCTGAAAGCCAGCATAAGTTATAACTCTATTTGTGCATAAATCTCAAGCTAAATCTAAATCTAGTTCCAATCAATATCCTGAGCAGTATTGGTTTAGACATTTATCCTGTAAGAGCCTAAAATAGTAACAATAATGGCAGCAGTATGGAACAGTCTCAATATATTGCTGCTATTGTCCTTGATATTTTTGGTGCGACAGATTTTGCTTTAGGAAGTCCAGAATTTTTTTCCTCCTTTATTGGCTGTGAATTGACGACCATAGATATGAATGAAAGTAAAGCTACGAGCTTGTGGGAGTGTTCCAATTGTTTTGAATATGAGAGTGGTGTGGTAGAGGTTTATCATTGGTTCTTATAAACACAGTTTGAAATTTATTGGTCAGTGTTTAATATGTAGGGGTGCAGTGGGATTCCAAAGAGTCCTGAGAGTAAGGATTATCACCAGTTCCCGTGCAAAATATCTTTGGGCCCTACTATTTAGCTCAGCTCAACCTTTTAGAATATTGTTTCATTGTGGGCTTTTAGACACATTTAATTTGATCTTAATTTCTGTATGTTAAAGGCTATGTTAAGAAAATTGAAAAATGTATTCAACTAAAAGATAATCATTTGAAAGCTATGTTTTCAATTGTTTAAATCCTAAAGCATCCTGAATAGTTGTAATTTATATCCGGCCAATCTAGAAATCCAGTTGGAAGAACAGGAATTTGTGGTCGTGGTTGTCTTGGGAGATGGGGACCCAATCATGCAGCAGACCCGATCGTGACAAGGTACTGACAATTTTCAGTCAATGTGATGTCATTGCTACTGATTTATCATGATAGCTATTGAGTGGTTTGGATAGTAACATAAATTTCCTCCCTTATAAATGATGTCATTCTATATTACAAACAATTTAGCAAGGTTGTGATAAGGCCTCTCTAAGCACAGGCTACATCATCAAAGTAACCAAATCTGTGCATATTAAGGAGTATATTTATCTATTTAATTTTACCAGTTAAGCATAGCTGGAGCAGAGTTGCACTGAGAAAGCACTTTATGTTCAGCCCATCAAGCCACCAAACAACAATGTTAAACTGTCCTGACTGCAGCAAACTGTTAAATCATGCAGATCACTTCTACACTTGATAAAAACTTTTGTTTATTTTGGTGGATTTGCCAATACCTCGGGAGGCCTCAGATCCAGACTGTGACTGCATAAGTTTCAGGGCAAAAAGAAACCATTAAAACCATCATACTTCTCAAAATTTTATCAATGTTTAAGTTAAAGGTGGGGAAAAAAATGATGTTTTGTTACCCTCTTTTTTATGCATCCAATAATTTTTAATTTCAAGAGCTTTTGCTGAAGCCCTAAGAAAAAGCCTACAGGTACGTGATATTAACTTCTAGAGCCAATATCAAATATTTTCATCAAGAAACCTATAGATAGATCTAGATTTTCATGCCTTTTGAGTTTATATACATTTTTATTATAAAGAGTGGGGAAAAAATTGTTTTTCTTGCCTTATAGATGGAAACGAAATGACAAAGGACAAATAGTTGTAGATGAAAACCACAAACTCATAGCACAATTCATCGCAGTACAAAGAAGAGACAATGGACAATGGGCATTACCAGGGGTGAGTTGGAATGTTGGGAACTATCTATTTATCTCTTCTCTTGTTCGAGAATGTTAGGAACTATCTATTTATCTCTTCTCCTGTTCTGGAATGTTGGGAACTATCTATATATCTCATCTCCTGTTCTAGAATGTTAGGAACTATCTATATATCTCTTCTCCCGTTCTAAAATGTTAGGAACTATCTATATATCTCTTCTCCTGTTCTGGAATGTTAGGAACTATCTATATATCTCTTCTCCTGTTCTAAAATGTTAGGAACTATCTATATATCTCTTCTCCTGTTCTAGAATGTTAGGAACTATCTATATATCTCTTCTCTTGTTCGAGAATGTTAGGAACTATCTATATATCTCTTCTCCTGTTCTGGAATGTTAGGAACTATCTATATATCTCTTCTCCTGTTCTGGAATGTTAGGAACTATCTATATATCTCTTCTCCTGTTCTAAAATGTTAGGAACTATCTATATATCTCTTCTCCTGTTATAGAATGTTAGAAACTATCTATATATCTCTTCTCTTGTTCGAGAATGTTAGGAACTATCTATTTATCTCTTCTCCTGTTCTGGAATGTTAGGAACTATCTATATATCTCTTCTCCTGTTCTGGAATGTTAGGAACTATCTATATATCTCTTCTCCTGTTCTAAAATGTTAGGAACTATCTATATATCTCTTCTCCTGTTCTAAAATGTTAGGAACTATCTATATATCTCTTCTCCTGTTCTAAAATGTTAGGAACTATCTATATATCTCTTCTCCTGTTCTGGAATGTTAGGAACTATCTATATATCTCTTCTCTTGTTCTAGAATGTTAGGAGCTATCTATATATCTCTTCTCCTGTTCTGGAATGTTAGGAACTATCTATATATCTCTTCTCCTGTTCTGGAATGTTAGGAACTATCTATATATCTCTTCTCTTGTTCTAGAATGTTAGGAGCTATCTATATATCTCTTCTCCTGTTCTGGAATGTTAGGAACTATCTATATATCTCTTCTCCTGTTCTGGAATGTTAGGAACTATCTATATATCTCTTCTCTTGTTCTAGAATGTTAGGAACTATCTATATATCTCTTCTCTTGTTCTAGAATGTTAGGAACTATCTATATATCTCTTCTCTTGTTCTAGAATGTTAGGAACTATCTATATATCTCTTCTCCTGTTCTGGAATGTTAGGAACTATCTATATATCTCTTCTCCTGTTCTGGAATGTTATGAAGTATCTATCTCTTCTCCTGTTCTGGAATGTTGGGAACTATTTGTATATTTCTTCTCCTGTTCTGGAATGTTAGGAACTATCTATATATTTCTTCTCCTGTTCTGGAATGTTAGGAACTATCTATATATCTCTTCTCCTGTTCTAGAATGTTAGGAACTATCTATATATCTCTTCTCCTGTTCTAGAATGTTAGGAACTATCTATATATCTCTTCTCCTGTTCTGGAATGTTAGGAACTATCTATATATCTCTTCTCATGTTCTAGAATGTTAGGAACTATCTATATATCTCTTCTCCTGTTCTGGAATGTTAGGAACTATCTATATATCTCTTCTCCTGTTCTGGAATGTTAGGAACTATCTATATATCTCTTCTCCTGTTCTAGAATGTTAGGAACTATCTATATATCTCTTCTCCTGATCTAGAATGTTAGGAACTATCTATATATCTCTTCTCCTGTTCTAGAATGTTAGGAACTATCTATATATCTCTTCTCCTGTTCTGGAATGTTAGGAACTATCTATATATCTCTTCTCCTGTTCTAGAATGTTAGGAACTATCTATATATCTCTTCTCCTGTTCTAGAATGTTAGGAACTATCTATATATCTCTTCTCCTGTTCTAGAATGTTAGGAACTATCTATATATCTCTTCTCCTGTTCTGGAATGTTAGGAACGATCTATATATCTCTTCTCCTGTTCTGGAATGTTAGGAACTATCTATATATCTCTTCTCCTGTTCTAGAATGTTAGGAACTATCTATATATCTCTTCTCCTGATCTAGAATGTTAGGAACTATCTATATATTTCTTCTCCTGTTCTGGAATGTTAGGAACTATCTATATATCTCTTCTCCTGATCTAGAATGTTAGGAACTATCTATATATTTCTTCTCCTGTTCTGGAATGTTAGGAACTATCTATATATCTCTTCTCCTGATCTAGAATGTTAGGAACGATCTATATATCTCTTCTCCTGATCTAGAATGTTAGGAACTATCTATATATCTCTTCTCTTGATCTAGAATGTTAGGAACTATCTATATATCTCTTCTCTTGATCTAGAATGTTAGGAACTATCTATATATCTCTTCTCTTGATCTAGAATGTTAGGAACTATCTATATATCTCTTCTCCTGATCTAGAATGTTAGGAACTATCTATATATCTCTTCTCCTGTTCTGGAATGTTAGGAACGATCTATATATCTCTTCTCCTGATCTAGAATGTTAGGAACGATCTATATATCTTTTTTGCTGTTTTATCGCCTCTCCTAAAAAACCAAGGTGAAAGTAATTGTGCAGAAGTCAATATATGGTTTAAAAGGTAAAGTTTATATAAAAATCTGTCATTTTCTGCTCACTTCTTTCTTTTCCCCTCTGCTGGGCTAATTTATGACACGATATTTGCAATTAGACCCTTTTTTTTCCCATTGTTTGAAGGGAATGGTTGATGCTGGAGAAGTTGTCACAATGACCTTGCGTCGAGAGTTTGGAGAGGAGGCACTTAACTCACTGGAGGCGACAGAGCAAGAGAAAAAACAGATTGAGGCATCAATCAATGAGCTCTTCTCTCGAGGACAAGAGGTACATGCAAAATAGTTATCGAGGCATTTTTATCAGTTATGCCTCTTTGGCTTTTTTTTTTTGTTTCCTTCATTTTAGTAATAAGGATTTTACTCTCCTTATCAACGTCACACTAACTGAATAATTTAGCAAGAGAGGAATGGAAAGAAAGAATGATTTCTTTCTGCCTTTCTTTTTTACTTTTGTTTGTTTTTTTTTTTTTAAATGCTTTCCTGAACCCTTGCCACAGGTGTATCGAGGATATGTTGATGATCCAAGGAACACAGATAATGCATGGATGGAGACTGTAGCCATGAACTTTCATGATCAAGACGGGCAAGGGGTAGCAAGGTTCAAGCTTCATGCTGGTAAATGAACTAAACAATAACAAATCGACACTGGACAACAGTGAAACTTAAAAACAATGAGCTGAAACATGTGATAGGCCAGCTTTTTTTTTTTTTTTTAATATTGAAGTCATTTGTAAATGTTTCAGATTATAGGCACATCTTCTTTTGTCAGATTCCATGAGTGGAAAATGTACTTGATGCCTAAATACTTTCAGTGTCAAAGTGTCTAACTACTTCTATTATCTGAGAAAAAAATGAATTTGATTGAACTAGAATTGTTTTTAGGTCTAAAACCTGGACTTAATGATAGATGACAGTTGCTAAAGCTAAGATTGAAGAACAAGAATTAGTTTCAGAGCATTAGATCTGTATCAAACCATTAATAAGGGATTGCTTTAAACTTTTTTTTTTTTCACTATTATTTGGGACAAAATTAATAGCATTCCATAGGCTTGGTTTGTAGCAGTTGAAAACAAAACTTGAATGAAGAGAGAAAGAGTTATCAAGGGAAAAAAATTAATTGATATCTGTGCTGCAGATTTGGCCCTGTGATATATGTTTTCTTTTTGTTGCAATGGTTTAACATTCCCCCCGCCCTTCTTTGTGTGTCAGGTGATGATGCAGTTGGTGTCCAGTGGATGGATCTGAGTCACCACCTGGAGCTCTACGCCAGTCATGTCGACTTCCTACAGAGAACTGCTGAGAGGCTAGGGGCCAGTTGGTAGATTTGTTAAGTTTGGAAACGTTTTGGTTGTGTAGTGATGGGAGTCTCTTGACACAAGTAAGTAGACAACTAGAGGATGACAGAATTAAGTAGCTGAATGTTCCATAGGAGGGATGACAAATCAGGAGCAAAAAGAAGCTACCACACAAAAACTGTAGAGAAGAGAGAGAGAATCACTCAGGTGGTCCCTTCAGTTTGTGAGAAGTAGTTAATCTGACTCGTTCACATGAGCGATACTTGCAATAGCTGCGTAATGTTAAAACATTGCCAAGTGGATGCTGTTAGATTTCATGATTAAGAACTGAAACAAATAGAAGATAAGTCTAAACGCTTCCAACTCCCAAACCTGGTGTTGTAATTTTGCACACTATACTTTATAATATGTTTTGCGAGTCTTTTCCTTGATAGAATTAAGGTAACAGTGAAAAAAAAATTAAGAACTCAAGAAACATTTGAGCTCACAATGGTCTATAATTATTGAGCCGGCCAATTGACAATACGATGTTTAGATAGGATTTTTTATCACTTGCTTTTCTGTATAAATCAGTTTGAATGAGTGTGATGTTGGGAGATGAGAGCAGTCGTAGATGTTGAAATTACTGACATTTCATATATTCAAAATTTACATCATTCTCCTGAAGGTTAAATTTTAAAATCTTTTGGGAAAACAAGCAAAAGTGGTGCTTCAAAAATTGGCTTTTTAGATTGATTGTTTAGGGCTTTTCAATCCTTATCAACTTCAGAAAAAGATAATACGTTGGGTGCTAATACAAAATTTCCATGGAACTGTGAAAGGAAGTAAGTTGTGATCAATCCTGATTGCTAGTACGCCATTGTCATAATGTGCATGTCATGATGTAGGATATTTATTTTGTGAGATCATCTTTGCTGGCTACAACTGCTGGCTGCCAGCAAGTACATGTATGAAAGCTTTGCTCATTTTTTTAATCACATTAAAATAATATTGATGGCTCCATGCTAGAATCAGGTAACTGTGTTTCTTGAAGCATAAACAATTGGCTTCATGAATTGAATTCTATTTTTTAACAGTCTATAATTTTTAAATAAATACGAGAACAGCCTTAAATATTTCACTTCAGATTTTACATGTAAAATTTCCTAAAGAGTAACAAAAAAAAACAACAAAAAAACAAAACAGTTCTGTAGCCTTTGCACGGAGCCATTGATTTATGTTTCTTTTGCAATTTGCAACTTGTTTTTTAATGCATTTGCATAGTATGGCAATTATCTTGTTAGACACTGATGACTCAGTTTACGTTCAAAGAATATTTTTGAGTAGATTTTATCTGAGTAAATAATTGTCATAAACAGATTGATGTGACATTGATATGAAAATTAGCAATCATTTTAATGAAGACACAAAGGTGTTAGTAATGCTATCTTTGTAATATAATTTTACAAGAAGCAATATGTAGTCTGATGCTGTGTCATGTAATGTGTGCATTTTATCATTGTTGACTAATTGGCAAATGTCTTAACATCATCATCACATGACTCAGCAAAAAGGGCAGTGAGAAAAATTATATTGCAGCCATTCCTGTTTTATTTGCTTTTTGATATTATTTTATTCATTAGAAATTATTTCTTTTAATGTATTTCTTTTTGGTATGACTTATTTAAAAAATTGTTTTAACAGCAATAATTGTATCAATCAGACGCTTCCTTTACAATTTATTTTGTTTTTTTGATGTACATTACTATTTTTTTCCTAATTGCATACTGTTATACCTGCATGTCTGCCCAGTCAGACTATTTTATATAATTATGTGAATCTAAGGATGGTGGAGCTTAACTTGTAGTTAGTGCTTAGCAGTGGTTAGAAATAGATTGAGTTCAAATCACCATAATAACTGCTAACCAATTGTGGGATCTGAACTCTTGCCGTACAGAAAGAGCTTGGCTTTATCAGATTCAGCACAAAGAGAATCACAAACACTGGCCTATTCTTTTGTTGATATGTGAAAGTTTGAATTGATTGCAAAACTTACATCAAATAAATGTACTTTAAGATTGAGATTTTTGAAGATGCATAAACGTGAGAGATGGGATAAATTGGTCAAATCAAGAGTTATATCCTAGATCTGTACATAACAGGTATCTTAATTCTGAATTTGACAGATATTGGCTTTGACAAAATAAACTTATTAACAAAATAACTGCTTTTCAATTTACTCCACTTTCTTTTTCGTGTGACTTTTCCAAAGTCACACGAAATGATGAATATTGGACACATTCAACATCATTAGTCTCTGCTTGAGGTAAGTGCTGAACATTTTAAACATTCTAAATGTAATCAG
The DNA here is from genome assembly GCA_033675545.1 of Elysia crispata. Classification (NCBI taxonomy): domain Eukaryota; kingdom Metazoa; phylum Mollusca; class Gastropoda; family Plakobranchidae; genus Elysia; species Elysia crispata. Next base: position 164,229 of record JAWDGP010002132.1, on the reverse strand, counting down.
AAAAAAAATTCGGTCATTTTGTTTCTTCCACTATGTACTTTTGACTACTCTGCACACTTAACAGAACTTTCAAGAAAACTATAATTTACTTGATTGTTCTTGAATAGGGTAGGCTCTTAAGTCAATTCAGTGACTGAAAATCTTACAATTTATTTAGCTGCTGGCTGAGGGCATGCATGATGGGCAATGTCACAAGCAAATTGAGAGAAGAATTAGGGGAAAAAAGCCCAGCAAGTCCCTTATTTGGATGGAAAAATCTTTGCAACTCTTTTTGCTCATCAAATTAACTTGTTTTTTCCGTTAATTATCCAAAAAAAATATAAATAAATACATAAAACTTGCATAAAGAAATAAACAGGATTAGGAGAATAATCTGTGACACAGTTTGTATAAATTTTTCCTTGCGCTCTGTGCAGTTCTTTGGCAGCCTCAGAATGGATGCTGCTGCTTTATGTTCATGCATTCATTTTCGGTTTGTGATAGGAAAGTTGTCTGTTAATTGAACTGTGTTGCTTTTTGCTGCACATGATGCAGATACTGTTTTTATTTTTGTTGAATTAATCTAGCCAAAATGACGAGTATGATATTAAAATATGAAAACACTTATTTTAACACACTTCTCTTTGAATGGATCTTTAGTTAATGTTTTGTGTAGTTTCTCTTGTGCAATCAGTAGCAATTACTAGATAAAACTTGTCATGATTTCTTTTTAATCAGAACCCCAACTTTAAAATATTTTCTTTCTTGCTTCATGCCGTGTATCGTAAATTGTCAGAAATTACTGCCATTATTGTAAAAGTGGCAATAGGTCTTTTACAAGAAATGTTTTGTATTTAATTTCTGTAATCTTTTTGTTCTGATTAGGGAAAAAGATAATGTTATTGTAAGAAGAATGACATTTTCATATGAAATTCATGATTTATTTGATTGTAAACATTCACCATTTTATAGATATAAGCATCAAGTTTAATTGTTCTTTGCTTTGAAAGTTATATATGCAATCCATTGTCCTATCAGGAGGTGGATAGGAGGTTGTATTTGAAAGAAGAAAAGAAAGAATGATATTTGTGTTACTTTATATGGATACTGAAAATAGTTTGAGCTCTCTACCTTTCTTTCTTTTTCTATAGCTCAAAACTGAACACCAAGTGATAACTGTTGAGATGTGATACTGCCTTATGATTTTACTGGTTTTTTAAATATTGAAATACTGATCCATTATATTCACAAGCTGCGAGCCCAGTTCTACGAATGGGACCCTAGTGTCAATTTGCCGGAGCTGAGGTGTGGGTGCATTTTAGGTAGGCTTATAAATGGTCTTGATATCTATCCTTTTACTAAAATGATCCATATCTATGCCTCCACCTACCCATAAATACAAAATTTAGATAAAGGACTTAAGTCACTCGCTGCCGCTAACGAACTCTTTTGGGGCTCTGGCTCAGACTGGTTAGTGCCAGTACCGAGGGGATTTGGTTTGTACTTCCCTATATTTTCCTACTTAGAACTGACGCACATTCGGGTCTGGCATTCTACAGCAGTTAGCAGTCACTTTTCCTCATCATATTCCTTCTTATTCGAGTTACTTCCCTTGGTAAGTAAAAAAAGTTACACTACAGCAGTTTTCCTGACGATAACCGCTAGATCTAGATCTAGTTTCAGTTTCAGCTCAATGTCTAATCGAGACATGGCTCGGGAGCAAAGAAATATTTTTTTATGTTGATTGCAGCCTAAAAATCACGAAAAAAAAAAGCATCCACACAGCAAAAACAATACATATTGTAAGCATCATAATTTTTTTTTTATTTTTGCCATCAGATTTACACATTTTTCAAAAAATCACAAAAAATAAACCAATTGAACAATTTGAATATTTTTTCCTATTCTGTAAAATTCAATTCTGCTTCTGTAAAGATTGAAAGTTTCAATACTCTTGGCAAAAAAATAAAGATACAGTAATTTTTTGAAAAAAAGGTGCAAAAAAGCTGGCATTCCTGGTCCGGCTGGATCAGAAACCTCCGGCAGCGAGTGTGTTAAATTCTTTTGGAATAAAGGAAATCGACTAATTCTGTACCTTCCCAATATGTTTTTAGACCCTTTCAAACGCTATTAGAAAGCTTTGAATTTTCTCATTAAATGCAAAAAAGGGCCCTGCCTTACGGGAATTCTTAGTTGCGCAGTTATTTAAGTCTACATTAAAGTTCTAAAAAAATCTGTCAGCCTAAAAGTAAGATTCAGATTTTTCTAGTTGTGGATCCTAACCTTTTGATGTGAGTCTAGCTGCTGTAAATATCTAGGCATTAGATCTAGAATCTTTGTGGGAACAACCTTTTTAGATTCTTAACTGAGATCTTACACCATTTCATGTATTCTAGATCTAGATCTATTCCACTCAGTTTTAGATTTGCCGCCGCCTACATTGTATGCGTACTTTCAGTTTCATTCCAGCTATCTCTGCCCAGCTGTGCTCACAAGAAATAGTTCACACAGTCGTCTTTTTCATTTAAGAAAATAATAGTTACATTTTTGCCTTTAATTTTCGACAAATGCTATTTTGGTGAAAAATATTATTATCACTCCAACCCTTAGGGCAATTTACAACTTTATGGTTAGATGGTCCTAATTTTGTGACTGGCTCCATTATATATAGATTCCCACTAAAATAAATAAAGAATAATAAAGAAACAAGCAAGCACACAAACTCAGGGAGAGAAGGTCATGTTTAAAGGTTGGAAAAAAAATTAGTGGCTGTTATTAGGTAGTGTTTTTTCTGAATCATTTAATGTTCTACAGCATGAACTTTTTACCTGTAAATCACTTTTTTGAGCCTTGTAAATACAAATTAATTTATATCAGCAAACAAAGGTTTCTTCTCTTAGATGTATACATCCATAAGATATGTTGATACAAACTGAATTTTCTTTGGTCTGTTTAAATGGCTTGGTTATTACAAATTCATTTAGCAATGCTTATAATACTGAAAATGCATGATGATGCTCATAATAACAGGGAGATGAAAAGTAAAGAAACCACCAAATAGGTTTAATATTGTTATAAATTTTTACATTGTTGATTCATAAACAATGGATTCCGATAAAATCACTTTAAAAGTCAAGAAATATATTTATCTGGTAAAAAATTTTTTTTTTTTAAATCTGAAACTGTTGGAAATATATCACAAAACTAAGTAATAACAGTGATTAGATCTTGATTTATACCAGCTCATTTTCATTCCCTACTTTGCCATGTAACTTTCTATATTAAAAATGTTTCATGCGTGTTTATAAAAATGATATTTTTTTCTTTTTTGTATTTTGTGTTCACTATCTCATATAATTATGTATAATTAAAGCCTCCGCTTGTTTCACTGTATACTTCCTGTCCTACTAATATTACAACATACTGATATAAAAATAAATCAGATAAGTTAATTCTGATTGATAATGAGTACATGATTTTATATACCTGCATTTTACCGAGTGTAAATGTAAGGCAATGAGAGAAATTGTAGCATTGATATTTTGATTTTGAAAAAATTGTCTTTTGAAATTAAAGATGGTTATAACAGCCTCACTGCTTTTTTAATTAAAATTCCATGTTAATAACGGTGGACAGTCATTATAAGTTAGGTGTCTTAAATTTGAACTGAAACCATTTCAAACTATTCTTCGTTTTTCTTACCATTTGGAAACATGGAATAAATAGGCAGACATTCATTTCATCTTCTTTCAGATGAGGACATTTTCAGCGGAACCAAACCCAAACCGTATGATCAAGTAAAATATTTAAAACCTCTTTACCTCACCGATCAGCACAGGTTTCACGGATGCCTATAGCTTGGGTAAAATGGTTTGAAGCAGCGTCGCTGCTATTCTCATAACCACTTTTAAATTTTGTGATAGTAATAATTGCTATTTTGTTATCTCACAAAGCTTCTTTCTATTACAACTAATTTTTTTGCCTTTAGTCATGAATAGCCCAAAATAGCCTTGAGTGCAGCTAATTCATAGGCCTCTTTACCCAATCAAATATCACAAGATACTAAACCATGAAGGGCAAGTTACAGAGTTTTAATGAAACTCTTGTGAAAGAATAGAACAAACAGATACCTAAAAAACTAAAAAAAATGTTAACAATGAAAATTCACTATGTTCCACATAGGTCCAGTATAAATTGAGATAAAACATTAAAAGAGTAATGTTACAATATACTTATATATAGTTAATTACATGTATATATTACTTAGATTGCTTTTCCAATAGATTATTATACAACACGTTTTTTTATCGAATACAGATATTGCCTTTGGAATGAAAAACCAGAAAAAAAAAATCTTTACAGCAAAAGTAACACAATTAAAAGATCAGCTCATGGAGGCAACACTTGGTCCCTAATGGACAGGATGTCAAACTTATACACCTTCAGGTGTCCCACAGACAAAGGCTTTCTAATTTTCCTGGACACAAGTGAAGATTCCAAAGAGCTATTTTGCTTTTCTACCCTACTCAGCCCTTCATACTTTGAAAGGGAGAATTTAAGTGAAAAGTGTATTTATGTATTTAAACATTTGTAAACAATCATCCATTCAAATTATGCAACATTTTGTGCAGAGTTGAAGTATCACATTCACACATTACTCAATACTGAAGACATTCAGTGTGCTGACAGTAAATGCCCTATAAAAACTAAATGTGCTACGGGTGGCGGCTGACTGATAAATACCCCATGATCTGATACCAATTTCTTCCCCTCACAAGTGAATAAATTTGGATTGAATATTCAAACAGTACTAAAAAAAAACAAAAAAAAAAAACATCAAAGCCAACATATGTGGCTTTGGCTTTTCATAGCAGTGGTCAGGGCATCTCAAAATTCTATTAGAGAAAAATATAATTTACAATTATTCTTACGAATTAAATCCACTTCATCTGCATTTTGAAACATTAAATCCAAATGAGATTCTTCATTCACATCTACGCCATTGACTTTTCTCTATCAGTATGCCTGATATACAAAAATATATCTACATCAAAATAAGAGGATTTTGTTTCTTAAAATCTTAAATTTTCTCTGAATGAGTGATTCAGATCAGTGAACTAACAATTAACAATTTAATTCTTTTTTTTTTCAATAAATTTTTTGAGGATATATTTTTTTCTTTCTAAGGCACACTTTATCATTTCATTTATTGCGTGTGTAAATACTACATGTTCACCCAGATATGGTAGATGCTGACCCAAGCTAGTGGAAGAGCGCCACAGGAAATGTTGTACCTGCCAATAAACGCTAGCTTGATTTGAACATACCATGGAGCAGAGGTATACATTATTACATGAACAATTAAAGAAACTCGAATAAATAGCACTATAAACTATACAAAGTAAAACATCATAAACCAAAGAGAGTTTACACCAAACCAATTCTCAAAGCTCTTCGTTTGTTTCAAGAGGATAATATTCAGTGTTCCAAGAAGGTAAAATTCACATCTACAAATTGCATTCTTTTTAAATCAAAACATTATTCCCATAAAGCTTGAAAAAAAAATAACCTAGTGGCGACAAGAAGTATTTACCAAGCAACTCTTTTGATAAGGAGGAAAGCGCTATCACAGAAATTAGAGCCCTGCCCTGCCTTGACTATTGATGCATTAAACTTTAGTGATGGAAGCAAGCATGGTCGCAATTTCACTTAACCAAATTCACCGATCAGTATCTGGTGAAGTGTAGCTTGAAGACAGAATGCTAAAGCTGATACGATTGACTTCACTGTTCTCATCAATCACATGATCAGTATCTCACATGAACATACAGTTTTCTCATGCCAATGTGATAACATTGATATACTATGCACATGCGATACATGCATCTTGCAAAGCAGAGGGGGCAAAAAATATCTTCAAAACCCAACTTAACAAAGGCAAAATGTGGTAAATCTTTTTTTTTTTGGACTGAAAACTCAAGAATTTTGCAGTTTCCAAATTAAAACATACAGTTGTACATGTAATCAGTATAAATATATATATGTATGTACAAAAGCTTTTCTGACATAAAAATGAAATTCTTATTGAAATGAGTTTCCTGCAATAACAGTGAAAATAGAAAAAAAAAATCCCATGTTTTATATTATCTAAACAAAATGAGATTCCCAAATTGCCTTAAAATTAAGGGAGTATTACAAAAGAGTCATTTTGTTCTCAGTAAAGGTATGAGGCCCATGTGATTATAAGAACTCACTAAAACTATAATATCAAAACCAAGCTAAATAAGAGAATTAACCATATCACTTTCTTAATCAGTTAAAGCCATCTTTTCTTTCGCAACTGTAATTTAAATTTTCATCCACCTTTGCAAAAATCTATTCCTCCGAATTCCCAGGCTCATAACTGATGAAGTAGTATATTATCACAGATTTTTTCAGTGTAGATAAAACATCTTATAGACTTGTAATATTGTAATTTAACATCTCGACATTCATAAAGGATGCCTTAAGTATTCAGTAAGTTATGAATTAACTTTCACTGGACCACAAATCATATCTAATATACCGTTTAATTTCCTAAATTCGTTCAATCACATTGGGTAAAAAAAAATCTCTTGGTTCAGACACCCACCAACAAAATTTTAATCATTTGATGAGCACAAAGAGTACTCAAAACAAAGCAATGTGTATAGATCTGAAACTAAGGAAATCAAGTCTCTACCTCTCCATTAACGAGAACCATTTTTAGTATTTTTTTTACCCTTCATTTACTCTACAACTTGAGTCTCACAAGCTAGGTATACTTGCCAAATGTACTAAAAATTTCTTCTTTCTGTAATCTTCTAAATTTATTCCGCTCAATTATACTTAAACTGTAAAATTTCAAGAAATGCTAAAAAAATTCTAAAGATTTAAATTTCTCAAATCCTTTGAAATCCAAGTTTTACTGCTCCCTTTTATTGTTATAGCTTTATAAGTAGATCTAGTTTCAGATTCAATTAATAAAAAGCTTCTTCAGTGGGATGCAAAAGTGACACTTGTTGGGAAAACGCTTTCAAAGGAAAGACTAGCTTTTATATAAGAAGTTATACACATTGAAATTCATTTAAATTAACCAAAAACAAAAGACATCTCAAGCCTCAGTGATTTGCTTTGAATATAAAATTAAATGTTTTTCCCCGCATAACTTTCAATTATGATTTCCTTTCTTTAAATCACCACAAACTGAGATAATATTAATAAAGGGGCATGAAGCTTTAGAAAGAAAACCTCAGAGAGTGAAACTGTGGTAGTGTCTGGATGGCATGAAAAGTGTGTAGCCTGCTGCTCTTCAGAATATAGATAAGACAATAGCGAACAACTTCACGCATGCGAATAATTAAAAATTTTTTAACCAGTACTAGAGAAGCCCCTTTGATGAATTTAAAACAAGTTATGCGTTTTATGTGTGTGGCCACAGATTTGACTTTCAGTACAATAAACCTAGAAATGGTGAAAATAATGAAAGTGGTGTGAACACAATACATTTCATGCAGCTTGTATAATAAAACCATATCTGTATAAATGTGAACAACAATAAACAAGGCTTTGATGCTCACACCTCATGCAAATTGAAGACCCAAGTGTAGAACACATGTCTGGAGACCTACAAGAACTTTTGAACACAATTCTCAGCCCATAAATGGTTGATTCAGAGGGCCTCATTATTTCTGAATTGCACTGCTTGACGTATTGGGGAAAAAGAGAAGTGCTTCCCATCTGGTCCGATCAACAAATCCATGTTGTCAAAATGCATTTCTCAACATTATTGATAACAGGAGAATGAAAACAAGGAGAGCACCATTTTGGCCAATAGAACCACAGTATCAACAGAAGATTTTTTCTTTTTTTTTTTTTTTTTTTTTTCAAATCTGATGCCTGTTGTCAATGTTGCTAACTGTAGCTGACGTGAGAATCCAGGCCCTCCACTTGCTGTGTGCCATTGTCTGTGATGTCCATACTGGCTCTGTGTGAGCTGTGTGGATTATCTCGGACACCCAGTGATGCCGGCGTCAGGGAAGACTTAAAACAAGGGGCAGGCGACTCTGGGCACTGCTCACTTGCACTGCTCATGCGACTGCCTCTTCCTATACTGGAAATATCCTCCAAACTCGTGCCAGCATTCGGTCGTTGCCTAAATCGACGCATCTCAATTGAGTTTATTGTATCCTGCCTGGCCTCTTGTAGCTGTTTCCCCCATTCCTGTTAAGAATATATGTCAAATTACAGAATTTAAACTCGTATGGGATAATATACTTATAGAGTAGATTCAAAACATAGCACAAAGTCATTTCAGTACAGGAACTATACTTATAAACATGCATAAATTATCGAACTGCATCAGAGATCCTAATGTACGAATAACTTCTTCTCAGACGTTTGCATGGATGAAACCCATGACAAGTGGTCACTTTCCGACACTGGAGGGGACGCAGCATCTGAACCAAGAATAAATCATTTGCTTACACCTATGTTGTTTTAAGACTATCAAAACTTTATCTATCTGTCCCTGCAGTAACTGTGAGAGTGAATATCCCCCGATTTTCATTTATTTGTTTTTCATGTAATATTGTGTAACATCTCTAAAGGCTCTTACAGTCTTATACAGGGAGACAGAAAAAAGCCAAAGATTCATACTGTTCTAGAATCAGTAGCTGGGACAGATTTACCTCTGGTTCCAAACACTCAAGTTTTTGGAATTGATCATAAGGAGCTCACAGGCTAACTACGAGGGCATATTGATAAGTTTTGCCTCCAAGTCCATAACTTTGGAAATAATGAAGACAAACAAATGATACTTACACCAAATGAAAGGTCATTTTATTTAGCACCAGATGACATATCATTTTTCAACATAATCACCGTCCCGTTCGATACAGAGCCGCCACCGACGGAAGACCTGTTGGATGCCGTCAGCGAAGAAGTCAGCAGTCTTGTCTCTGCACCAAGAAAGAACAGCATTCTTCACATCTTCGTCTGTCTCGTAACGGTTGCCCTTGAGGTAATCCTTGAGTTTTGGAAAAAGGAAGAAATCGCTCGGAGCAAGATCTGGGCTATAAGGCGGGTGCGGTAATGTCCGGAGGCCTAAACGATCTAAAGCCGTGCGAGTTTCCAAACTTGTGTGAGGGCGAGCGTTGTCGTGATGGATGATGGTGCTTCTCACGATCTTTTGGGACAGTGAGGGTGTGGTTCACACAGAATTTTTGGAACAAGGCAACACCGTGAATTCTACGAAATATGTGAACACACTGGAGAAACTGAAAGCGAGGTTGCAACGGGTAAGGAGTGAGAAAGTTTCCATCATCCATCACGACAACGCTCGCCCTCACACAAGTTTGGAAACTCGCACGGCTTTAGATCGTTTAGGCCTCCGGACATTACCGCACCCGCCTTATAGCCCAGATCTTGCTCCGAGCGATTTCTTCCTTTTTCCAAAACTCAAGGATTACCTCAAGGGCAACCGTTACGAGACAGACGAAGATGTGAAGAATGCTGTTCTTTCTTGGTGCAGAGACAAGACTGTTGACTTCTTCGCTGAAGGCATCCAACAGGTCGTCCGTCGGTGGCGGCTCTGTATCGAACGGGACGGTGATTATGTTGAAAAATGATATGTCATCTGGTGCTAAATAAAATGACCTTTCATTTGGTGTAAGTATCATTTGCTTGTCTTCATTATTTCCAAAGTTATGGACTTGGAGGCAAAACTTATCAATATGCCCTCGTAGTATAGCTATTACGTGCTATAACAATAATTCTTTTTCAATTTCCATCTTTGTAGGGAGTGTTAACATTTTCAAATTCTGTCTCCTAATTTCAGTTCACTTTCCAAATAGCCGCACTTTAAAAAAGAAGTCAATAAAAGGAAAAAAAATATATCAACTAAACAGCTAAAAAAAACCAACTAAAAACAAACAAATAGTTAATGCTTTATGACACCTATGAATCTAAATTTAAAAATCAGTATTTGAAAAGCTGTGTGAAAAATTACAATAATTAAACAAAAAAACCCCCTAAAAAGTCAAGGCTTAAACAGTTGTAAACTCACCACTGCCTCAGGCAAATGTGTTCATCGTTAACCCTATTATTTTCTTCACAGATCATTTATATCACCTAATTTTACAGCTGCAGCAAAAACAGTTTACTTTATATAAATTTTATGAATTTAAAAAAAAAGTTAAGAAAATTCTCACCTCGACCTCATCTCGGTACATGCGTAAACTGAAATCTTCGCGGCTGCGCTGGCTCTCTCCTTTGAACACATACTGGCCCTAGATAAAAGAGTTTACAATGAAAGACAAAGCATTACTGTAGATGATGTAACTGAAAGCAGGGATATAGAGTGACACACTCATAACTAAAAGGGTGGATATAGAGCAGCAGGGTGACACACTCATAACTAAAAGGGTGGATATAGAGCAGCAGGGTGACACACTCATAACTAAAAGGGTGGATATAGAGCAGCAGGGTGACACACTCATAACTAAAAGGGTGGATATAGAGCAGCAGGGTGACACACTCATAACTAAAAGGGTGGATATAGAGCAGCAGGGTGACACACTCATAACTAAAAGGGTGGATATAGAGCAGCAGGGTGACACACTCATAACTAAAAGGGTGGATATAGAGCAGCAGGGTGACACACTCATAACTAAAAGGGTGGATATAGAGCAGCAGGGTGACACACTCATAACTATAAGGGTGGATATAGAGCAGCAGGTACATACCTAGAAACAGGGATATAGAGCAGACACATAGCTAGATAAGGGATATAGGGCAGATACATAGCTAGAAAAGGGATTTGGGCAGATACGTAGCTAGATAAAAGGATATAGAGCAGATACACAGCTCGAAAAAGGGATATAGAGCAGATACACAGCTAGAAAAAGGGAAATTGAGCAGATACACAGCTGGAAAAAGGGATATACAACAGATACACAGCTAGAAAAAGGGAAATTGAGCAGATACATAGCTAGAAAAAGGGTTATAGAGCAGATACATAGCTAGAAAAAGGGTTATAGAACAGACACAGAGCCAAAGGGAGGATAGAAAGCAACAGGTAAATACTGCTAACTAAAACGAGGGATGGAGAACAAGAACAGATGCAGGAGATGCTCAAAACCTCCACTTGAGTTGAAGGGAAGAGAAAATATCAGACTTGTGTTGAGATAAAATAGAAAAACTTTGTCTTCCCGACAAACCACATGGTCACAGCTAATATGATCCCTACCAGTAACATAAAAAATTAAGGTTTTACATCTAGTATTTAATTTTGTGTAAAATAATGCCTTCTATATTTGTTAGAAGCAAAAGGAAATGGTTGTTCGAGAAAACTTATGTTACCAGTGATATGTTTGAACGTCAAATAGATAGTTGATGCAATTCTGAATAGTTAAAAGACCAAACATTTGTCTGGCTTAGCTTAAATAAAGAATTATAGAATCAGACAATGATGCCCTGATCCCTAAAATAATAACTACTGCAAAAGATTTCAGCTGCCGGCTTTGATCAGATTCTTGGTTTTAAAAAAAAAAATTAAGCATTGTTTGGCTCTTCAGTATAGAGGAACAAAATATATATATATTAATCTGAGCTGTCAAAATAACTTGTTTTCAGCAACTGTTACCACACGATGGGCTGTTTTCATGTGTTGATAAATCCACTTACATGCTTAATGCCCTTGAACATGTACCAATAAGTATACCGCAGACTTAGAGACCCAAAAGGCCTTCAAAAGACAGATATTTTATGATAAAGGCTGAGGACTGTAAACCAAAGTGACCAACCATTTCTCCAGATGCGATGAAATCACCAGTCAGGGGGCAACTGAGGACATTCACCATGTGCATCTCATTTTCTGAGAGTACCACTTCCTCCCTGTACACATCATCATCTATAGGACAATCACAAAAATAAGATATTATCTTTTCATAGTTTCTCTTACTAATCTCTTCCTCAACAAAAAAGCTTGTGAGATTTTACTATCAAAATACTGCAAAGTTTTAAAATGGTTAAATGCAAAGAAAAGAAAATTTTGAAAAGTTGCGTAACATTCTGAAGTCAAAGAATTAAAAGAACAAGGGAGGATGATAGTTTAGATGAGAAGAGGAAAAAAAAACCACCCTAAGCCCAAAGAGAAATATTCTCAAAAATGCTCATTTCCAATTTTCATCACTGGGAGGAAACCATCTACATAAAGCTTCGCAGCTTGACGTGGAACTCACCGTCCATCGTATCCAGATGCATCTGCCTGCGGTAGTTGATCCGGAACATGAAAGACTCCAGCACAAAAGCAACAACAATATTCATGACAACCTGCATGAAAGTTAACAACCAAAATTTATTTTACAAAAAAAACATGAAATTAAAACATTCAATCTCTCTTTTTTTATAAATACAAGGATACATGAAAAAAAATTAAATAACTCATCATAGCCTATGATACTCATAAAAAAACAAAACAAATTGGAGTGAAATCTCTAACATAGGAACATGATGCAGAGGAAAAAAACAAATCTAGAATAAAATAAAAACAGAGAAAACTTAGAAGATCCTGTCATCGAAGGAATGTTAGTTTAATTATTCTAATACTAATGATAATAATAATAATTTTTCTAATACTAATAATAATAACAACAACAATAATAATAATAATAATAACAATAATAATAATAATAATATTAATAATAATAATAACAATTTGGTAGCATAAACGCTCACCATCATGACGATATAGAACAGCATGAAGTAGACCCGCACCCACTCACTGTAGACATGAGCAAAGCCCTCCTGCGGGTCAAACCAACACACAAAAAAAGGAGCCATTATTTCCGTTTTGATTATCTTAAGTCAGTTAAATGCAAATTACATTATACACTTAATTAAACAGAAGCTTAAAGAATTGTGTAAGCAAGCAGCAATAGAGAAAAGTAATGAATTAAAAAATCTACTGGACTAGCAACACTGCCTTCAAATGATCCTATAAAGAAAACTGGAGAAATTCCAAATATCATTTGACAGTGCACTAAGGTGATCTCAATCTTGAAAATATATTAGCCACCAACAGCATCCAACCACTGATGGGTCAAATCACAGATATCTCACATCTATACTGATGACCTGGTCAGTAATTTTATTTCTAAATAACCTCCTCTCTCACGTCCTCCCCTTTTTGATAATTTAATAATTCAAGCTAAACCAGCTATTCCCAAGTAGTTTGGATTAGCTAAACAGAACATAATAATGTGAAACTAGAGCACACTCACCATGATAATGTACCAATTGTTGACAACAGTGAGTTCAAACAGTGTCACTGGAAATATAGACACAACACACATATTATTATTAGACTGAAGGCATTGTTATCAAAATAGCTCTTCATCCACCCAAGTGCTATAAATGCTTTAAAAAGCTTCCTCTGTGGATCAAGTGAAACGCACGTTTCCTTCTCTCACCTAAGAGGGGAGCATGGCAGAGGATCAACAGACATAAAGTAGATAATCTTCCTCATGCAATAACATGGCCAAGTTATTTTTACACCCGATTAAGTGGGAAAATATGTAGAAAGAGCTAGAGGTCACAACCACTGAATATAAGGGCTGAATTCCAAAACTTATAATCGTAAAGAAAGTGTACTATAACACCAGATTACAAAGCCACATGCTTTGTATCAAAACATGGAAAAAGCATCGACTGGTTGAACAGATGTGACACACAGATAGATAACTCCATAGAGCAGTAACAATAACGTCAGGACAGTAACACCAGCAAAACATTTTGAAATGGTTGGGAACACAAAGTTGGCAAAACGCTGAAAATCTTTCACCTCCTGAGATAAAAATATTCTCAAAATTGTTGAGATAATAGTAGCCTGTATCTCCCGAGTCACTGACACGGTAGTAGCTCTCCACTGATGTGTTTCTGTGCCACACAACAACAGACAAGAGAGAAAGATTGTGATTATACAGTAGTAGACATGAAAGTGACATCAAATACATTACTAAAAAACAATATTCAATACTAACTTTAACTATGTTTTGATTTTAGTTAGGTTTATAATCACTTGGATGTAAAAAAAAAAAATTCACAATAATACATGAGAAACTGTATTCAATGAGACTTGTCAGTCTATAAGCAAGAGACTAAAAAAAAAGAAGAAAATCTTGTAAAGAAAACTGAAATTTTTCACATTTAGGCTTTCTAAACAATTATGAAAACAGGAAATAACAGTGTTAGTCATTCATTCTAAAAAACAGTTTAAAGCTACTTACATGCAGCAATTCTTGAGATCTACATTCAAGAAAAGCTCCATCCCAATAATTGCAAAGAAATAGTAAACATTGATAATGCAGATTGAAAGACTGGAGAAAAGAGAAAAAAAGATTTACATGTAAAATCTTACAAATTATAACATATCGATGGATCAGACTTTTTTTTTTACTCTCACTTCTGTTGCAGCTTGATGCATGATCAATTGTTTTGAGATGTAAAATCTTTTGCTTTTGATAATTCAAACTTTTAGTCCTTTACAGAGACGAGAATATGTTTTATTAATTTTTTAAAAATATTTCTAAGCCAGATAAAAATACATGCTTTACAAAAACCAAAAAAGTATTCTCTGTATGCAATTAAACAGGTTCCATCACATAAATAACAAAAAAAAAGGCACTAAGAACCTTTTTAATCTCACAGACAAAAGTTAATGCAAATACTCCAGACTTTGCCCTGATTGGAAACACAATGGTGTGCAAAGCAATATGAAAGGTGACGTAAGAAAAAGGCAGAATAATGAGGAGAAGAAAAAGGCAGAATAATGAGAAGAAGAAAAAACGACTAACATTAGTCTAGAAAAGAGACAAAAAGTACTAACCTTATTAGTTTAGAAAACAGAAGAAACAAAGTACTAACCTTATTAGTTTAGAAAACAGAAGAAACAAAGTACTAACCTTATTAGTTTAGAAAACAGAAGAAACAAAGTACTAACCTTATTAGTTTAGAAAACAGAAGAAACAAAGTACTAACCTTATTAGTTTAGAAAACAGAAGAAACAAAGTACTAACCTTATTAGTTTAGAAAACAGAAGAAACAAAGTACTAACCTTATTAGTTTAGAAAACAGAAGAAACAAAGTACCCAGAACATCTCTGTATCTTCGTTTCACTTTGAACAGCCTGCACACAAAGATGAAGGCATCAAAATTATTATGCTATGATGACAGGTACCAGCAACAACGACAAAACCTTTTTTCATCAGTCCAACAACTTTTCCCATTATACTATCAAACAGCAATATATTTTTTATTCTGCAGAAAAAACAATCCCACCACAATCATTTTAAAATTAAGTTTGTAAAATATGTTTTATTTAACTCAATCTGATACAAATCATAATATAAAAACCCCATAAAATGTTGCACTTTAAAATACCTAGATGTCTATCAACCAAATTAAAGCAAAGAATTTAGATCATTTTGAAAGACATTACAGCTCAGTGACCAAACCCATACCTGTGTCATGATGTGGAAAGTTTTATAAAATTTGGATAGCTACCAGTTTCTGTTAGAAACAAAACATTTTTTATGGTAGTGGTGATGCCTCTAGACATCTCCAAACTTCTTGATCTTAGAGACAATCAAATTGTATCCCTGAGAAAGCAACTTGTTCAGATCCAGTCAGGATGTAAGTTTCAGGCTGGTCAAGACACATACCTGAGCAGTCGGAATGGCCTCAGAACAATGACGTAGTAAAAGGAGTTCTCGAAGATTTCACCAAACACTCCCACCACACTGACCGCAGTGACCAGGAAGTCAAAGCTGCAAGAAATTTGGGGAGACAGCAAATGATACTGGATGCTGAAAAATTTTTTACTGTACAAACGTGATAAAAAATTGTTTTCATAATTGTTACTTTTAGAGCTTAAAATGTTGAGTAAGCAATGCTCTGAGGCAAGTTCATTTCAACGGAACATGTGTGAAAAAATACTTTGGTCTTACACATCCCAGCCAGAAGTGAAGTAATCCCTGGGGCCCCGGCCAAGCATCTTAATCACAGCCTCCACACAGTATGCTGTTGCAGATGTCAGCAGAGAGAGAAAGACAAGAGCAAGGAGAAGAAGGAAAAGAATAATTAGTACTAAATCATAATATCTCATCCCTTTGAAACAGCCGTAAACCTTAGTGACATAAAAATGGATATATAGATCAAACAATACTGATTGTACAGGTGATTTCATTACAAAACCATGACTGCTTACTTGGTAAAATTTGATTGTTAGTTAATACAATCATGATCATACAGCAGATAAAATTTATTGATATAGCATACAAACATAATTATATAGGAGATGATATTGATTGTTAGAGCATATATAGCCATGTTAAGAGAAGTGATAACATCCATTCCATGATAAAAAAGCAATGATTGCTCATGTGATAACTGTATGATAACAGTTGTTACTAGATCATGGTCTTACAAGTGATAATATTGATTTCTAGATCATACAATCAATTGAGTGAGAGTGTGAGTGAGTGTGTGTGTGTGTGTGTGTGTGTGAGAGAGAGAGAGAGAGAGAGAGAGAGAGAGAGAGAGAGAGAGAGAGAGAGAGAGAGAGAGAGAGAGAGAGAGAGAGACAGACAGACAGACAGAGACAGAGAGGGAAAGAAATCAAGGAAGAATGCACGTGTGGGGAGACTTAAGAAGTCAAATTTGACAATTTATAACTCTAAAGTGATAAAGTTCAATGAGTAGAGTGCTAAATCTACAATCAAGGCTCCTGTGTTCAGTTGTAACTTAGGTTTGTCTGATGGTGGGGTCAGACCTAATCAGCCCTATCCTGGAGCTGGAGACAGCCTTGATGACATTAGCCATAACCATATTGCACCTAGTTGCCTCAAGGAGTGACAACAAGCAAAAGTAGTTGCTTGTTTCAGGCACCAATTGGGAACATGCACCATCAATCAGACAGAAAAGGCAGAGTTATAGCAACAAACCAAAGAAACCTCTCTACAGCTCAATGCACAGAACAAGAGCGATCACCATAGCTGTTACTTACTGCAGACAAAAGAAATGGAGATCCAGCTTGAGGCAAAGTTATACTTCTCCATCACTGCCGAAGAAGCTGCTTGGAGATAAAGTGGAAGGGGAAAGAGTTAACAATCAGATGAAAATTATAAATATTCTGCAAAGCATGCATTCAGAACTTTTCCTTATACATATAAATAATGATATCAGATTTTTATTTTAAATGGCTTAGAATGAAATAATTAAAACAAAAAACAAAATCCAACATTAAATGAGGAACATAATTCTTAAAAAGAGGATCATGAAAAAAATAAAAATATGTGTATTTCACCAGTCTTACACGTTGAAAAAGTGAATGAGATTATTTTTAATCATAGTCAAAGTGTCTTTTTAAAAGCTGTCAGTTTTAAAAAAGTGAACATTTATAATATCTATGAGCAACAATGATTACCTAAAAAAAAACCCTAAAATTTTTAAGTCAGGCACTCAAAAACTGCTGTGTGAAACAGCTTTAGCCCATATGTTCTTAAAATTACATGGATAAAGAGGTTTTCATTTAGGAATGTTCAGTTTTCCACTACGTTGAGTATAAAATAAATTCACTAACAGCACTTTGAGAAATCTGAGACAATTATTTTTTGCAGCAGTTTTATGTTGTTAAACTTAACATCAATATCTCCACTGCTACACTGATAACAATGACTCAACTCTTGAATTAGGAATGAATGGTTTCAGCCTTTGTATGACTCCACAAAACCAAACACAGTTCCCAAACTTACTGGATATACTGATGGTTTCAAGTAGGATCCACAAAAAGTTCCCCGCAATCACAATATCTAGGACAAGTGAAAAGAAGAAAAGACAATAATTTAATAGGCTTGACATATAAGAGAAAAAAAGTAAAACATCCGGATCTCATATACAAAATTAATTAAAAAAAAAACAAGCCCGCCGCAAAAAAAAAATACAACACAAAACAAACCAAAACAACAATAGCCATCAACATACGACCATCTCAATGAAACCAACTCTCTAATTATTTCTCAATGAGACCATATCGCCCCCTCCGTGACACAGATTCCACATCACACAAGCCAGGCCTTCCCCAGTTCCTCCTTCCTATCTACCAGCAGTCTCAGGATTTCACAAGTAAACCATAACTAAATCAAACAAACTTAACTCTGTTGTGGAGAGAAGATAAAACAACTTACATATAAAATAATCAAAATATTTCCAGGTCGCAAAGTGATGAAGGCCTGTGGAGAGAAGATAACCAGATGCAGTGAACCCAAATTGGACTGGATTTGAAAAGCTGAAAATAATAACATACACAATCCATCAAGATGCACAAATGTGTGTATTACTGACTAGGAAATATGAAAAGTGATCTGGTGTGGTCAAGATTTTACTTTATATTAACCTTTGTGATCAGCTTAAAATCTCAATCTGTTTCAAGTCCCCTAAGCTTCCTAGGCCATTCAATAAAGAATCTAGCTTCAATAAGTGACTTTTAGGGCCATTAAGACTATTTATTGGAAGTTGAAAGCGGTGGAACTATCCCTTACTTGGTCTAGTTATGACTGAACTTTTTCTCTTCAACTATTCTATATTGAATTCCCCGTTTTTGTTATGCAGTTAACATTTTTTTTTGTCTACCTGCAGTGAAGACAACATTGCATTGACTAACTGTGCTTGGATAGAAGATGGAAACAGCTTAGCAAGCACAATTTTAAATGCCCCTCATTTTCAAAAATTAGAAAAAAAATCAAAGATGCCCAAGTTTTTCAATGCAGCATAACTCAGAGCTGGTTTATTGTCCTCACTTGCACTAATGTAGGATACCATAGATAAAATTATTGCATGAATGCTGTGAGATATACATTTTTGTTTGTTTCAATGAACTATTTTCAAAACACAGATACGGCTGATGAAATGATAGGAAGTAAAGAGACATAAAAGGTAATCAAAATTAAAACAAAAAATCAAGACTCAGGCTCTCTTGCTTGAATGAGAAGAAAACTGATAATAGGATTTACTCTAACAAATATTGCAGGTTGTCTTTGGCAAATGATAATATACATAATAAATATAAGAAAAAATAGCGAATAGCGGGTAGAACAGACAAAAGCTTTCATGAAATTTGAAGATCCACTTAAGTGCCTTAAAATAGTATAAGGTGTATGAAAAGTAGACTGAAAGCAAACCTTTAAAAGCACTTCTAAACGGCTGTGGAAAATCTGATGACCATATATCTGCCTCACTCTTAAGCTGAGGAATCAAGGAAATGAAAGTAGAGTTGACAAAATTCAGACATATTCAAATCAATAAAAAGTCAATATGGAGTAATATATGATTGTAAAAATGAAGTGAAAAATGAATTATCTTACAAAAGAAAATGTGCGCCCACTTCAAGTATAGATTTACTATGTGTAAACAGGAAAGGCTCATGATAATAAAAAACGACAAATGAGTCAGTTTAATCAAAAATGATAAAAACTCGAGAAATCCAATAAGAGCTGCAGAGGTCACTCACCGTCCACTTTAATCTGGCCACATCATAGACTCGGAAAAACTCCTCGTTGCTGAGGGTTCCTGATCGGCTTGTGTTGAGCGACTTGAACATGAGATAGTACTCTTTCCTTGCTAAAAACAAATAAACCAATAAAAACCTGATGACGGTTCATTAACCAAACTACAAACAGTCTGCTTTTTTCCCAAAGAAAACTTTAAAAAGAAAATACTTCTTTACACAGAATTGACACAAAATCAAGTAGCAACAATAGTTTTGAGGCTCAAAAGAAAACTGATATATTCAAGGCTTTAGAGCTCATCTACAGCTGCTATTTTATCTAAAGCTGGTATCAGATCTCACTTGGGTGGAGGAATGGGACGCCACTGTGTGTGAGAAGGGTGTTCGAAAAGTTTTCATGTAAGGCCTAGATTCTCCAGTATATTTCAAAGGACAACACAATCACACTTCCTTTAACTGCCGTCTGAATCCAAGACCGCTTAGTCATCATAATACGCAACAAAGATGCCATTGTGAAATCAAATTATTCTGTTTCATAACATGGGATGAACATTGTCAATAAGTCGGGCCTTGCAATATTCTCTATAGACCAAAGATTTCTCCCCTGAGCCCAAAGACTTCTTCACTAGATTAATAATGCCACTCACTCCTATTGGGCTGAAAGAATTCCATCATACCGATGAAGTGCTTCACATTCACTTGATGGCGATTCTAAAAATGGTAAAAAAAAATTAAATAAAATTAATCACTGATACGACGAACAGCAAAGTTATGACATAAAAACATCTGATGACTTTTGTATCGACCTAGTTTTTAAAGAGCGAAATAAGAGAAGCAGCCAGTGTACTAGCATTACTGTACTCAGCAGGGTTCAAATTATCAAGTCATTCAAGAGTCTGATGCACAGTTGTCAGTAGAATACTGAATCAGGTTTGAAGACTTATAAGAAATTCTAAATAAAAAAAAAATTCTTTAACACATAGGAATTGTCACATCCAAGGAATGTTTTGTCTCTTCAAAATTATTTGTGTGAATTTCATCACACAGTCACTAGAAAATTATTCTCTAACTGTAGTGATATAAGGCAGTGGCATAAGGCAGTGACTGCAACAACAAAAAATCTCACTTACCTCCTGAGTGACGAGTAGTCTGAATGCGTGCATGCAGCCCTCATGCTTGTGGAAGAAAAGGGATTTGACTTTTGATTTCTCCAGGTTGGAGAAACTGTCGTAAACCACAGCCAGGAGCTGAAGTTCATAGGAATATGAAAACTTTTATCCTTATGATTTTCTACAATGTCTTTTTTTTCTCGTACACTTTTTGCTGGATCTCATTAAAGAAATATTTAGAGTTTATACTGCATCCTTTCATCATGCATTTTACATTAAATTTTTTTGCTTTTCTGGCAATAGGTGTCAGAACTGACACTGCAACCATCAAAATAATGACCATATAAAGCAAATTAAGATTTGAATGGCAAAATATTATCAAAAGCTGAAAAAACCATATCATACCTGAGCGTTGAAGGAAACTGTTTATCGCATGAACTAAAAAAACTGTATGATCGGTCTGCAGATCATCCTACTCACCAAGTTCATAAGGAAGTAGAGCTCAAGGCTAAGATAAACAATGAAGAAAAGAGCGTAGAATCTCGACTTGTAATACGATGGCATCATCACGTCAGGGTAGCTGCAGAGCACAAAGATGTTAAAGGAACAACAGGTTCAACACTGTGACAATAAGTTACCACATTCAACTCATCTATGGAAGCATTATAGAGTCAAAAGTTTCATGCAAGCTCATGGGCCGCAAAAAAATGTTCCTTAATCTAAATTCAAAGACCCACCTTAAGACTAGGATGAAAACTATACGTCAAGAGACAAGAGGTTACAATTTTAATGAATTTTTCAATGAACTCACTTAGATGTTGTGAGGAGGACAAACAGGCTCACGAAACTCTCTTGGATCGTCTGGAAATTCTGACACACACAAAATCAACACAAAATTATGTGCAGGAAACAAATCTAACAAACAAATAACTTATTCATCATTTCTTTTCTAATAAAACAAGTTAAAATGAACTCTAGTGCAATCAATTTGCAAAGAATCTCTCTTTGATTTTATCTCAGGAGCTTCAGCAATTTATAAAAAAAACTCATATCACAGAGTATAAAGAAAAGAAAGTATTACATTTGTCCTCCTTACCTTCTCTCTTAATACAAATAATAAGATGAAATAAAATAATCTTTTTCTCAAATGTTGTGCTTAGAAGATTCAGAGAAATATTGATTCAACCAAACTTTAAGTCCGTAATATCTAAAATGCAGTTATATTTAACTTAAGTTGGGCTATTGCACATACATCATAACAATAATCGATACAACCAAGCTTACAACATGTTATATCTTAAATGCAATGAGAGTTGAGCTATGGCACATTTTGAGAAAAAATGATATAAAAAGCTTAAAACATGTAGTAAAACATGAATATTTTAAATACATTTACACCTTAATGTGACTTACCCCATCTTCCTTTATGTCGGAGAAAAGATAAAAAGCTGTTGAATAGACATTTAAATCAATGTCTGAAAAAAATGTTCATTTGTGTCAACATGAACATAGGCAACCTTATTAACAGAGCAAACAATAAATGCAGAGTGTTTAAATTACAGCCTTATAAATCAGTGGCCTGTATTTTGTCACCTCATCACCCTAGGTTTTGTCTTCTTTTCTTTCACCTTTAAACTTTCTTGTAACTTTGAGTCAAAGAAAACTGAAAAATTTTCAAACTTATTCATTCAAGCTACATCAAACCAAATTTGCGTTCAGTCCACATCTTTCAAAGAGAGATCTTATCTATAAAGGAGAAATTTCTGCCATGTCTGACTCAACTAGAGGGTAAAACTCAATTCAGACATACTATACAGACCATTGCACAGACATCTTCTGTGTCTGTGGACAACATAACCAGGTCCTGTATCATCAACAGACTGGGGATGAGGAGGTCTTTAATTTTAAGATAAACATTATCATTCACCCAACAATTACAAAACAAAAATTTGATAGCATAGAAATTTAACAGACACCATTTCAGGCCAGAGTTAACATCTCTACCTTCTCTTCCCAAACAGCAAACACAGGCCACACATGTTTTACACAGAATCTTAAGAATGTTTCTAACCCACTCACCTAGTATAGAAAAGATGAGCATGAAAAACAGGAGCAGAACTATCATGTCAAGGATAGGCGGTAGAGACTGCATGATCTGTCGAGTGATTCTGAGGTGGGGAAAATAATTTTAAAAAAATGCAAGAAAATCAAATGATGCTGAAATTTTTTTTCAGATAAGCTGAAAAATTGAGGTTTGGGTTTTTTCCAACACAACAAGTAACAAACAACCGATATCTAAGTACGATATACTATTCTTTTAAGTATCTTGTCTATTATGTTAACTATGTACTGTTGATGATAAATATCGCAACTTAAACAATCAAAAGAGTTACAATCTCTAAAACTTTGTTACATATGATTGTTGTCAATGTATTGTGTGGGATTTATCATGAATGATGCGGGGTTGAAAAAACAAAAACCTACTTGGGCTTGTCACTGACCTGCGGACACCCTGGCAGTAGTGTGTATGCATGAGGAAGAAAGGTCGCAAAGCTCGAGTAACCCGGAAGTGATTCTCCTGCCTCACAAGAACAATAATCGACTCTGTGAGCATCAGTAGCACCATCAGAGTCTGAGTGGGAGAGAAGCTGAATGTTGACATAGAGTCAGATCAGAAACTCACCTTGTCAATTATCAAACAACACAAAAGAAACCGAGACCTATAGGTCAAAGGTGATAAATAAAATCAGGTATACTCAGATCATTCTCACTACTTACTTCTTGTCATAAATCAAATGCACATATCTAGGCGGTAACATTTTTTAAACAAATTTCATGCAATGTCTTTTCAATCCATACCACAGAAGACAAAACTATATGGAAGAAAAAAAAAACCTTGATTCATGCATGTCAAATCTTGGCAAGACCAGATCGATACAATGAATAGCAAGATTATTTCCTTAGTGTCATGAAATAGAAACCTAATTGGGATACATAACATCAGACCTATTGTAAGACTCTAAATATCACTTTTGTAATCAGGAAACGTTGGAAAAAACGTAAATAAAACCAACATTTTTTCCGTTTACCTTAACAACACAAAAGTTAATGAATCCTATTGTTTCTATGATAGTTTGTCTGATAGAGTTCGTCCACTATAGGTGGTCTCAGACTGCACCTGGAGCTAATAGAAATGTACCCAATGACATTGAGATGGGGGATAAATAAGGCCCAACAGTCAAACATGATGTTTTAATTTTCACCAATAATGAGCAATTTGCCTCTTTAAGTCTTTTCTCCTTCGCTCCACCGGAGCTGATCTCTCCTGTGAAATAGTGGCACTACCAATATCATGCATTGCTCACCTTAATTATCGTTCTGCGGTGCTGGAAGAATGAGCGACAGCCAAGCCACTTCATACGTATGCCGAGGTCGAGACTAAGAATCAAAAGACACAACATCTCCAAGGAGCCATGCACCTGGAACAAACACACCATACATAAACTTGCTGCTCTGGTCATTTTTTCTCCAGCTGCCTGAATCATTTGTTCTAGAGACCTGCATCCTGTTTTCACTTAAAGATCACGTGAGAGGTGCTTCTGTCTCTTGACCACTGTGGGTGACAGGTCTTTCACTGTGTTGCAAATTATTGGCTGCTTTAGTAGTAAGATTGGGTCTCATCTAATTCGCCATAGTTCTTGACAGGAGCTTCATATTCTCCTTCAGCAGATGTTACGACTCTGCACTTTTTCTTGTCATCCAGACATCGGTATCGAGTAATTGTTGCTACTCATGAGCTGTTTTCTTGTGGCATGTAAAAGGTAAAGTTAGCTGCAGATTTCATTTACAATAAAAATTGGTTTGATTTTAAATCAATCGTCTTGATAAGTCTACAGGACTTTCCTTGGAAACAATTTTATACAGGTGTCAACTTCATTTCCAGAGCAAAACATGCCAAAAAATTTTAATTTATTAAAAATATATTACAATGGGAGTTTTCAGATGCAATGAATTGCTTCTTCGCCCTGATAATATGGGAATATCTTCAAATTCCTGATAATATGGGAATATCTTCATATCCCTGATAATATGGGAATATCTTCAAACTCCTGATAATATGGGAATATCTTCAAACTCCTGACAATATGCAAATATCTTCAATCTAACGAGTAAGGCTACCACATTTTGTGTAAAATCATAATAAAGTAAAGTAAAGTGTTAAGTGCCCTGTACTGGATTCCAGCGTAGGGGAACCAGGAGTAGGGTCCTGATTTTTCTTGGCATACGACATTGTGAGGGAGTTTGCCATTGCTTTCCTCGTTGCCTTTACTTTCGCTGAGTCTAAAGAGACCTAGCTACACATTTATTGCAGGGTAGCTGAAAAACTTTTTGTCCCAGACTGTGATTCGAACTCGGGACCTCTGGATTGGTAAGTCAAGCGTCCTACCAACTTGACCACCACTCACCCATTAAAATCATAGAACATGGCTAATCACATTGATAATACTGATTATAACTTTCATTTCTCTGACCCCAATTTAAGAAGAAAGAAAGTGGCCTGAAGCCCTCATAAAGATCACACACAACAACACCAGCTTGGCTATAATGAGAATGGTGATGGCCTCACCCCGACAGGCAGCTGCATGTACGGAACTGCTGGTCTCTCACAGGCCGCTAGCAGCATGACGAGGACGGCTGCCAGGAGGTCGAGGGAATAGAACCAGTGGTTGTGGGCGACCTCATACGCAGGAAGAGCCTCGTGGCTCTGTGGGTGAGTGTTGAACTTGTCATTGTTCTGGCCCTCCTGAGTGACGAGATGAAGAAGGACAAAAAAAAAATTAGGCAGGTAAAAAACGTTTGTTCTTAAAAATTTGCGATGACCTTAAAAATGGTGTATTTTCCGAGATTATTTACAGATAAGAAAAGAATGTGTGACGACATGTCAATCTTCTATCCTATACAAAGAAGTCAAAGTGGACGACATGTCAGTTTCTGACACTAACAAGATTTGATACAAGAAATGGACATTTGTCTGTTTCTAACATGAAAGCTGCACATGATACTCCCATTTCTAAAGAGAGATGTGAGATTTTTCTAAATGTCTTGACATAACAAAAACTTGTTTCCAAGAGAGAATTTGCGTCCGTTAAAAGTGACAAAAATGACAGGAAGATGAGAAAAAGATGAAAAACACACAAAGAAATGAAACAAGATAGGGAGAGAGGAGTATAGAAAGGCTTGTGATAACAGAACTGGCAAAGATAATCCTTTAGAGCAAGATCAGAGGTACCTGCTAACTTTAAATACCATCATGATGAGTCTATCTCCACACATAACCTGCACAGTGGTAGCTGGAACCTGCTAATTTTAAATACCATCATGATGTGTCTATCTCCACATATAACCTGCACAGTGGTAGCTGGAACCTGCTAACTTTAAATACCATCATGATGAGTCTATCTCCACACATAACCTGCACAGTGGTAGCTGGAACCTGCTAATTTTAAATACCATCATGATGTGTCTATCTCCACATATAACCTGCACAGTGGTAGCTGGAACCTGCTAATTTTAAATACCATCATGATGAGTCTATCTCCACATATAACCTGCACAGTGGTAGCTGGAACCTGCTAATTTTAAATACCATCATGATGTGTCTATCTCCACATATAACCTGCATGGAGGTAGGTGGAACCTGCCAACTTTAAAAGCATGCACCACCAAGATATGTTGTGTACCTCCAGGAATATGGACGCCTCCTGGTAGTTGAGCTTCCACTGCTTGCGCCGACTGACCTGCTGTATACGCTGGTTGAAACACTCAGAAGGGTCTGGGAGGTCGAATCCCATGTTGCCCACCTCGTTAGCCACATCTTCGTCCGAGTTTTCATCTGGAGATACAGAGAAGACGCTATGACGTTCTAACGTCAGTTAGGAAGGGAGGGAGTCATACTGTGCACTTAACAAAGACAATTGTTAACTTTTACATTGAAGGCCTATAATGAAAAAAAAATAGCTAGAAATGTTTCCATAGCTGAAACAACTGAAATCAGTTTCTTCTGATATCCTAGAGTTGTTAAACTGTAGAGGCTAAACGCATCCTAACATTTCTAGATTCTATTCTGTGTCTTATTCCCTTTTTAGAGAGGTGACATCTTACTCTCTCGCTGACCCTCCTTTCTTCCAGCCCTCATAAGCAGCACTTTTTTTTTCCAGAACCGGTGGGAATTCACGCTGTAAAGCAACGCCATGGCGACTATCAGACTTGAACAGTAGCGAATTGAAATATGATCATTCTGTGTTCATGTTGATCCCCACAAAATTAAAAATCTGTGGTAATAATACCTACATCGCCTTTTTATTTCGACATGATGAATAGCAGAGAAAAAGATTTATCATAGAGTTCAGCAGGACCTCATGGCCATTATTACCGGAGGATATGACTAGCACCAATTGAGTGTCAGTGTTACTGAAATCATATATAGTGCATCTGCAGGGGGCATAGAGTTCAGCAGGACCTAATGGACATTATTACCGGAGGATACGACTAGCATCAATTGAGTGTCAGTGTTACTGAAATCATATATAGTGCATCTGCAGGGGGCATAGAGTTCAGCAGGACCTAATGGACATTATTACCGGAGGATACGACTAGCATCAATTGAGCGTCAGTGTTACTGAAATCATATATAGTGCATCTGCAGGGGGCATAGAGTTCAGCAGGACCTAATGGACATTATTACCGGAGGATACGACTAGCATCAATTGAGCGTCAGTGTTACTGAAATCACATATAGTGCATCTGCAGGGGGCATAGAGTTCAGCAGGACCTAATGGGCATTATTACCGGAGGATACGACTAGCATCAATTGAGTGTCAGTGTTACTGAAATCACATATAGTGCATCTGCAGGGGGCATAGAGTTCAGCAGGACCTAATGGGCATTATTACCGGAGGATACGACTAGCATCAATTGAGTGTCAGTGTTACTGAAATCACATAATTATAGTGCATCTGCAGGGGTCACATCCAGGGATCTCTTTCTCGCCTGGTTAGAAGTCCTGAACTCCACCCACCATGCAGAAGTTTTCAGTTATAAACTGAAGACGCTGTGCGGTTTGGTTGAAGAGAGTATTCGACCCGTTTTACGAATTGAAAATAAAAATGTATGACGTTTTTTTTTTGCCCGTCTCTGATAATCGGTTTTGAGGTTCACCAGCGCAAACACTGCGTGTCAGGAAGCTCGAAAAGCAGGGGGTCAGTAGAGCTCTTGGTAAAAGTCCAATCCTTGGTACATTAGTTTGAAGATTGAAATTTCATTGCGGAATCATTAATGGATTGACATGGTCCTTTAGATTCCAGGTTGTGTGGTTACTCATAACATCAAGAGCAAACATTGGAAACTTTTAGAGTACCGGTAAGAGTTAATTCTACAAGAGAAAACATAATTTATCATTTCTATAACAAAATAATTTATTCAAGACAAACCTGCCCCCCCCGCACACACACGCCCTTTTCTCCATTTTACAAGTTTCACAAAGCTCTTCCGTTTTTTAAAATTTCAACTGATATTGTTCATAAGAACTAATGAATTTATGTTTTTCTTATCTAACCGAAATGTCTTAGAGAACTGAAGGCAGTGGGCGACCTGTTGTATTGGTCCAAAGCTCAAACTAAATGAAGTGTCCAGAAGATGATGGAAGACGCCATGTTACATGTGTATAATTGGTTGGTTGGCTGTTCACGCTCTTAAAACGGCCAGTTATAAGTCTAGCTTCTCCTATGCTGACCCCTCTCGCTGAGAGATCTGATTACCTCAGCCCTTCGCTAGCCAGATCGACATAATTATCTTAAGAATGGCCTTCACTTTGCTTGATTGCTGAGGTCAACATGTGTCGAGCACGTTATTTGTGTCTGGCGAGAGCTTCACCTCTCTCCGGCTTACCACTATCTGTCATCAGTCTTCCGAACATTTCAGATTAGACAAGGTCCTTCACAGTCACACACTTTAAGCTGAACTTTCAAAATGTTATGTTATGGTGTTGGATTATGAAAGTTGGTGCTGAGTGGATGGACACATTGAACTGCCTGATTTATTTCCGAGGCGCATTAACACAGCACAGTCCTGCTTCACTCACTGTTGAGAGAGAGAGAGAGAGAGAGAGAGAGAGAGAGAGAGAGAGAGAGAGAGAGAGAGAGAGAGAGAGAGAGAGAGAGAGAGAGAGAGAGCGAGAGAAGAGAGAGAGAGAGAGAGAGAGAGACAGAAAGAAAGAAAGAGTGGGAGAGAGAGCGAGAAAGAGAGAGCGAGAGAGAGAGAGAGAGAGACAGAAAGAAAGAAAGAGGGGGACAGAGAGCGAGAAAGAGAGAGCGAGAGAGAGAGAGAGAGAGAGGCGGACAGAGAGCGAGAGAGAGAAAGAGGCGGACAGAGAGCGAGAGAGAGAGAGGGACAGAGAGCGAGAGAGAGAGAGCGAGAGAGAGAGAGAGAGAGAGAGAGAGAGAGAGAGAGAGAGAGAGAGAGAGAGAGAGAGAGAGAGAGAGAGAGAGAGAGAGAGAGAGAGAGAGAGAGAGAGAGAGATGTACAAGCAAGTCTTTAGAACGGTTTCCTCTCATCAACGCAGAAAGTGCTGGTTCATGGACCAGACAACACGGAGAACTGAGCTCAGCATACATCTTGGTAAAAGTTCATTCCTTACTCACATTAGAATAAAGAATCAAGGTTGTGTGGTTACTCATGACATTGAGAGCAAACAATGGAAAATATTAGAACTGAGCTCAGCATAAATCTTGGTAACAGTTCATTCCTTACTCACATTAGAATAAAGAATCAAGTTATCCCCCCCTCCTACCACTGTTCGCGTCACATGATGCTAAAGCCTCGAACAACCCCGACAGCTACAATGCTTGACTTGGCCAGGACTCGGCAGGGTCGCTGTGAAAGCGGAAGCGAAAGCGTTTCAAGAGAGCGACGGGTTTGGTTTTCGTCAAATCGTGACAACGGTCACTGTGGTTCCCCGTAACGGGTTGGCTGGAATAAGCTTCACGAGCCGTATGAAATCCTCACCTCCTCAACTAAGGCCGATACGACGTGACGTCATACAGAAGAATGGCTCAGGGACCGCAAAAACCCCCTCCCCTACACACGCATTCATACATACACACATACATATATATATATATATATATATATATATATATATATATATATATATGTATGTATGTATGTATGTATGTATGTATGTATGTATGTATGTATGTATGTATGTATGTATGTATGTATGTGTATATTCTTAACAAAACGGTACGAATACGGTAAAATCCAAATCAAATGATATCTGTTTAGTGTCCAAGTTTCCTTATAAAGCTCACAAATGAAAATTCAATTAAAAGAAGGCGATTTGAGGGCACGGCGCGAAACGTGTGGCTTTACCAAAACCTCATTGGGGTAAAACTGTCCCTCAGTTTGTCTTTCATTACCTTAATCTTAGTTCAGCTGCATGTGAACTGGGGCTAAAACCCTTGCATCGAGCGGATCGTCAGAAGCGGCAGAAAATCTTTCCGACAATTCTAGAGCTCGCACTTCTATCTCGATGGTTCGGTTGCACTTCAGCTCGGTTCACACATACAAACCACTTGGGTTATGGTGGAGAGTAGAGAGAAGAGAGCCCCACTTTACCAGAATAGACATTATGAGTGTCCGCATCTTAGCGCGTAGGCGAGACACAAAGCCATTGTTCCAAACAACAGCTGCCTGTTTCAGTGCACACACGGCACTCTTGGCAGCACCGTCGCTGTTACTGCTGCTACTGACACCACCACCACCACTACTACTACTACTACTACTGCTGCTGCTGCTGCTACTACTACTACTGCTGCTGCTGCTGCTGCTGCTACTACTACTACTACTACTACTACTACTACTACTACTACTACTACTACTACTACTACTACAACTACTACTGCTGCTGCTGCTGCTACTACTACTACTACCACTGCCACCACAAACTACAAATAATCGAGTAATTTAATCACCTCTTACCGTTATCAGAGTCTGCGTCTAATCTAAGTATATCCATGGACTTCATCGACGCTCTCCAGTTTAAAAAAAAACAACAAGAGTCTCAAAATGACTAGAGACAAGAAATAAAATTTAAACCTTCAAAGTTTCACATCATGGCATTCTCATCTGAACTCTCTGAACGCCTGTGACAGGTGTTAAATCTAGACCGTTACTTCCTCCACTAACACACAGTCGGCCAATCACCTGGAGCCTGTCACAGTGTCAGCTGCAGCTTCTATCAGAGATTAGCTGGATCGGTGGATCACACAACACTGGCAGAGAATAATGACAAGGGCCAGGACTGGTGAAGATCGACAATAGAGGGACGGATAGATAGCCATACAGGGAAGATAGAAGTTATGTAAAGATACGAGCACAGAGAAATAAAAAAGAGAGGTAGATGAGGACAACAATAACAACAGGAACAACAAAATTAAAAAAAAAAAAAAGGGGGAGAGTCAGAGAAGTGATATTATACGGAAGCAACGAAAAGAATAGATGATGAGAAGAAAAAAAAATGATGAAATGGATTAAGAGACGGATAAAAGAAAAGGTAGAGAGAGACAGAAAAAAGGGAATGAGAGAAAGAGCACTTGCGTGTTATATTCGGATAAGAAAGAGAAAACCAGAAAAATAATGAATACATGCAAGAAAGAAATAGAGAAAAATAGAAAGAGAGAGAAAGAGCTAGATAGATAGATAGATAGATAGATAGATAGAGAGAGAGAGAGAGAGAGAGAGAGAGAGAGAGAGAGAGAGAGAGAGAGAGAGAGAGAGAGAGAGAGAGAGAGAATGTGTGAGTGGGTGGGGAGGGGGGGCTGTCAGAATAAGAAGCCAAATTTGACAATTTCTAACTCTAAGGTGGCATAGCTCAGCGAGTAGAGTGCTGCACAGACAATCAAGGCTCCTGTGTTGATGGGGTCAGATCTAATCAGCCCTATCCTGCAGCTGGAGACAGCCTGGACGGTATGAGCTGTAATTTCTCGGCTGTTTGTAAGGTTTCAGTCATCCTTGCCGATAACAGGAAGTTGTTGGAGAACTTTCTCTGAGGGAAGGGGGCGGAGGAATCAAAGTGCAACTCACTGAACGGTTTCCTGTCACCCAACCCAGAGAGCGGCATACGGTGCTGGTTTATTCCTAACTAAAAATTTCCTCATCTGTGATCTCAATGTTAAGCAAAACAAAAAAAACAACAAAAAAACAAAAACAAAAAACAAAACACAAAGCAAAACAAGCCAAAAGCCTGTTTAAGTCGAGTGATTAAGTCTACGGATGCGCCACATAAACACACAAAGTGCTTTCCTCGTTCCTAAACTTCCACTGACCCGTGACACCGGGTAGAGTGAACTTAATGCAAACTGAAAATACCCTCTGGCCACCACCGCACTCCCAAGGTTATTTTAAAAAAATGGACGATGGAAGATCTTTGCCCCAAAACTACAGGTAGAGAGAAGAGAAGAGAGAGAGAGAGAGGTAGAGAGAGAGAGAGGGAGAGAGAGAGAGAGAGGGAGAGAGAGAGAGAGAGAGAGAGAGAGAGAGAGAGAGAGAGAGAGAGAGAGAGAGAGAGAGAGAGAGAGAGAGAGAGAGAGAGAGAGAGAGAGAGAGAGAGAGAGCGCAGCTTGCAGCCGGCTCAATAATACTTTTATAACATTTCCAATGCAAAATTTCGAAAAACTAAAAAAAAAAAAAAAAAAAAAAAGAAAAAAAAAACAACAAACGATAACACTAAAATAAATTAAAAAAAAAAAAAAAATCAATCCTCGAGCTATAAGTTAATCCTGGTAGAGGATCAGGTGTAGGAGAGAATCTTCCACGTGGAGACAAAGAACTCCTTGAATACCACTGGTCGCTGGACGCCACGTTATCGGTAATAAACTAAAAACGGTATCCACCGCCATGTTGTGAAACTGAAGATTTCTCCAAGGAATCCACACACCGACTCTGGCTGACATTATCGAGTGTCTTAGATTAGAAGTGCGTCATCTACAGACAAGAGTTACTTTTCTTTTCATACCTCAGTTCAAAAACATAGCGCCGCCTCAGCCGCTGGGTAAAGACATCGATAACAATGATCCGACACAGCAGAGGTACAAGCAGTAGTGAGAGACGTAGTTGAGGTGGTGGTGCTGACAGCAATAGTAATACTGTTATAAGTAGCTGCAGCAGCAGCAACAACAACAGTAGTAGTAGTAGTAGTAGTAGTAGTAGTAGTAGTAGTAGTAGTAGTAGTAGTAGTAGTAGTAGTAGTAGTAGTGGTAGCTATTGCCTCAACTGCTGTATTTTGAACGTTGCTTGCTTTGCGTAACACGTTCAGGGTAAAGATTGACTGCAAGACAAGAACTGTTGCAGGGTAAGAGGAAGTTACGTCACACTACCATGGTAAAGACTCGGTAGTCCCCTCTCGGCATCTCCTCCGTTAGCCGCAGCTACTCGAAGAACAAGCGAGAAAATAATTATACCAATTATACTCTAGGGCTTGCAAAACCTACAGAATACGTAGATCTATACAGCCACTCAGAGCTTGATGTGTTTTATACAGGGGAATACATGGCTAACTTACAGATAAATACTGACTAAGAACATGATTTGTTTTACACAAGGGACTACATGGAGCAGCTAAACATATATGCTGACTTGTAGTTGACATATTTGCACATTGCAAGTTAATCTGAAAACCAAGGAAGAAGAAAAGAAAAAAACAACTGTATTGTTTGTTTTCTGTGCGACAATCTATCTACAGGCGAAGGTGACTAAACCCACTGATCTAAGGAAGACCAGGAAGCCACTTGTCCGGTTCAGCTTTCACACCTCATCCAAGTGTCTTAGTGTGGCGACTTGGACCAAGTGTACAGAGCTACTCAGCTAGCCAGACCATGATACATGGACCAAGTGTAGGGGAGCTACTCAGCTAGCCAGACCATGATACTTGGACCAAGTGTACAGAGCTACTCAGCTAGCCAGACCATGATACACTGAGTCTAGGACTGTGAACTTACATACTTTATATTCTAACATGAAGAAGGAACAGAATATGGGAGTACATGAGATAAAGAGATAGAGCGAGAGAGAGAGAGAAAGAGAGAGAGAAAGTGAGAGAGAGAGAGAGAGAGAGAGAGAGAGAGAGAGAGAGAGAGAGAGAGAGAGAGAGAGAGAGAGAGAGAGAGAGAGAGAGAGAGAGTTGGACAGAATGAAATATAGGAAATGCTATCAAACAAAAAGTTATGCTGCCTAGTTGGAAGTCATGAGCTCTACTTTAAAGTTATTTTCAGCTTATGAGGCAAAGTATGAAGCAAAGCATCTCCAAGAATGCATATTGGTGTGAAATTTGAAGTGGAAAAAGGAAAATACAAAATGCGCACACGAAGAAACATTGACAACAAAATGATTGGTTCTGCTTAGATCTTTGAAATGCTTCTGATTTGTAAAGAGAACTCAAGACTTCCTACAAAGCAATATAACTCTCTGTAAAATCACATTCCCTATAAAGTGAATCTATGGAAGGAAATGAGAGAGAGAGAGAGAGAGAGAGAGAGAGAGAGAGAGAGAGAGAGAGAGAGAGAGAGAGAGAGAGAGAGAGAGAGAGAGAGAGAGAGAGAGAGAGAGAGAGAGAGAGAGAGAGAGAGAGAGAGAGAGAGAGAGAGAGGAGATAGATAAAGAGAGGAAGCATTTCTTGCTAAAACCATCACAGTTGTATCTTTGCATGTAGCCATGTGGCTAACTTCAAATTGGTCCTTTTTGTGATGGAAAAAATTGTAATATGACCGGAAAAATTGTTGCATTGATCTGCACTGTATTTTGTGTTGTTTAAGTGACTTCATCAATACTACCCTCACTCCAGTTCAATGAAGCATTGATGCATCTGATTTAAAAGAAACATAATTAAAAAAGATTGAAAGCGTCACAATCAAGGTGTTTGTAGAAAATCTTTGAACTTGTATATTTACTACAT
The DNA here is from genome assembly GCA_033675545.1 of Elysia crispata. Lineage (NCBI taxonomy): Eukaryota > Metazoa > Mollusca > Gastropoda > Plakobranchidae > Elysia > Elysia crispata. The sequence continues at coordinate 129,551 of JAWDGP010002132.1, read as the reverse complement.
GTAGAGATCAAATTTTTTCTTCTTCTCCGATATAAGTAATTTTAAAAAAGGAGATCAAATATGAAAGGTAAAAGTGCCAGGAAGGCAATAGGAAGTTCATCAGATGAGAGAACGGTGAGAAGGATTTTATGAAAGTTTCGAAAAAAATCATAAAGACATAATTATATGAAACAAATGGGTCGCATGCATGATGAAGCCTTTTGCTTATAAACATCATAACTTTTTTATCAAGACATTCTCTCTTAGCAAGAAAGCAATGAAGCCATTATACTTCAACGATATGCTTCCCTGAACTGTTTTCATTTCGCAATATTTTTAAATAAGTTCTCTCTCCAAACAAACTGTTTGGAGAATAATCTGAAGGATGTGAGGAAAGTTTCTCTCAAATAAGAAAAACAAAACAAAGGGCTACATTAATGAGAATGGATGAAAAAAATCACAGCTGAAACTGTATTTCACTTTTTATCTTGCTTTGCTTCAGAAGAAATTTCCGAAAAAGTAAATCACAAACTGTGACAAATATGATATGCAGAAATTTTTCACCCTTTACACATTATTGAAATAATGATTCACATTCCTCAGTTTGGTGAAATAAAATGAAATATACATGAACTTGCTACATAACTTTAAAAATATTTTAGAATATATATGTTCATGGTAGTTTTGCTAAGAGGAAAAACTTGCCGTGCTTGACTATCCTAAAAATTACGACAATGAATTAGCACACTTCATCCATTCATTTAAGTAAGGGCATTTTCAAATATTTTAAAAACAAAGTGTGATATTTGATTAAAAAAAAGAAATGAAAATTTCTTTCTTCGCAATATTTTCAGAATCATGGCTTCTCGTTGTTTTTCCCAATCTTTCTACTTTTATTAAACTCAAAACGTGACACCTGTCGCAACTAATTTGTTCTTTCAATTTGTAATTTTGTATTGAATTAGCATTGCCATTTACTTTCTTTTATAAACTTTCCCTCTTTTTTTAATGGCTTCTTTGAATTTTTCATTTTTAAAATATAACGTAGTTCGGAGAAATTCTAGTTGTCTGTCCAAGATATTTATCAAAGGGAATAACTGATATAGATCAACATTTTTGACTGCACCTTTAACTGACATTCGACTTTAATATTTGGATCAGTGGCAGTGCACTGTCATTGCGAGAGACCTCGATGAACCAAAAATTGAAAGGCTGGTAGAGAATCAGAAAAAAAAAAGAAGTAATTGCTGCCGGAGATCCATACAGACTTCCAGATTATATACAACCAGTTCCTACAAAAAAAGTAAGATCAAAGAGTAGTAAGATGCCTACAATCCATAGATCTAAAGCCTTGCAGTGCATCATGAAATGCACATTTTCCTGCTATTTTAATTGTCCAAACGCAGGGAATAACTGTAGCTTACATTATGTCACAATCAAGATAAAAAAGAGGGGTGATTGTTTTGTTTCATTTTGCGGTAGTAACGTTATAAGAGGGTAGACAGCTCCTTTAGAAAAGACCGTTCCTAAATTGGCGAAATTACCAATCAGTAAGTCTCCAGTTTTGTCATATATCTAGATCTAGCTCTTTTTAGATGCATATTTACCTTAGCTAACACAAATGAATCAAGAGACGACTTACGTGACTCGCTTCCTCTAGTCCAAATCTCTCTAGAAAGAAGCGGGCTGTCTCCAGAATTATTCATCGAACTAGCTAAATCTATATCTAGATCAAGATCTTCATTAGATCTAAATCTAATCTTAAGAGTATTTACTGCGCAGATCTAGATAGTCTAGATTAGATCCAGAAGTTCTATCTTTTATTAAAAATTCAATATAAATCAATCTTTTTATAAAATAACCGAGATTCATTAAATCCAAATTTTTCAAGTTATATACACAAAGTGATCTACATTCTGGATTTGGTTAAAAAATCGAAGCTAGATCTAGTCTAGGTCCCTGCCTAGTATCAAAGGACATCTTGAGCCCTTGATTGTTTTTGTTGAGTTTTCGCCCTTATCATAATGTAAAAATAACAGTAGCCTCTCTTATGGTTTGTGTAGATTCTTGTTTTCAAGAATTCGAAACTTCTACTTTCCCATTTTCATCATGACAGTGTATGAATACAAATCTACTTGGAAACAATCTGCGAAAATAAATCAGAAATAAAGTTTATTCGCAAAGTTCACATCTTCACCTTCTACTCCTAAAATTATCATTGGGAAGGATCATATATTATTAGAAAGCTCTATAATTTTCTCGGAACTATTTACAAACTTTAGTGCATTAGGGTCTATTTGTTGCTAGTGTAGTGTTATATAAACATATGCTATGCGGGAAAGCAAAATGGTGTCCAACTGTTTGTGGATTCATCACAGCTTATGTTGATTAACACAAATGATTAGCACCTCATGGTGATTGAAATCAATAACTTTCTACTTGGATTTGATAGATTTAGCTGACCAATTTCGAGATCCACTAATTTTTTGTTTGTTTTGTTTTTATTTGTTTATCAATCTGAACAAAATACTTCACTCAACGATGGTGAGCAATTCAGTGTGATGAATCTGTGACTAGATCTAGGTCTAAATAAATCTTGATTAAACGTAACATAGCTCTTGAATTAAAAAAAAATTCAGTCATACAAGACATTCTATCTGAATATGGCAACGCACACTTATACTGAGGCAGTTACAATTGAGCCCACAATGCACATGAAGCTCTCCAACTCAAATGCACCCCACCCTCCAGGTGGTTCAAAGACGAACAACACTCTTCGTATGAGAAATCTTAAACTCGACCCATCAAAAGCTTTGGAGCCTGCTCGCAAAAAGCTAGCAACAATAGAAGCTCAGAGAATCATGGCTGTATTTGAGGAGTCAATCAAAAGAGCCGAGATTGTAACGGCGTTGCCTTACATAATGGAAAACATATATAGGTTCCGTGTTTCTCTTGGCTCAGAATTAGTGGACCTGTTGAACCAGCATGGTCGCATCCAGCAAAGCTACAAAGAAGCCCGTGCTCAGCTAGACCACTTCCTTGAGAAACGAGCGTTTTTAGCCAAACGCATCGAAATGAAAAACGCTGCAGCCGCTGCTGCTGCTGCTGCTGCAGCTAGGGAGAAGGAAATCTCAGAAATGGAGAACATCTTTGATGATTATGAAGACGAGGATGAAGAAGAAGAAGAAGAAAATGAAGAAGAAGAAGGAAAAGAAGAGGGAGATGGGGATGAGGAGAAGGCCGAGGAAGCTGAAGGAGAAATAAACGAAAAGGAGGATGCCCAAACAGTTGCAGATGACAACAATACCAGTGCTTTAGCCACAGATACTGGTTTTCTGCCCAAAACATCTACATCTGGCACGCAACTCTCCTCTGACAAAGAAGATGTGACCGCCAATGTTGGTGAGATGGTAGTATCGAGGCAAGGGTCGGGAATCAGTCGTACTTCAAGCCAGATGTCAGCGTATGAGCCGCGCATAGAAGAGGCCATGAGGAACTTGGGTCTTGTGGCACAGCAGGTAAGCAAATTTTTTCTTTGTCTTTTTTGTTTCGTTTTTATGTCAAATCGCAACACCCCCCTCCATCCCCCCCCCCCACACACACACATATATATATACTCTTTTCCTTTGATTGTTATTGGCGGACTGAGCAGTAAAAACAACAACAACAACAAAACAAAAGACAAAACAAACAAACAAACAAAACCCAACAAAAAACAAGTCAGTACAAGGGATCATTGGCGTCATAGTTTATAGGCAGCCGCGTCCGAAATGTATAATAAAGATGTATAATAATTCAGTGGGAAAGCAGAGACAGCCTTTCTCTCGTTTGTTCTCAGAGCATCGGAATCTGTAAAAGACACTGTATCATGTTTTAATATAGACATTGCGTCATGGATAGATACAGTTATCATCGTCCGGATGTTCAACACTATTTTGTCAGATACTAAGCCTGGGAATCAGAAGCTCGAAACGCTCGCTGATCTGCCGGCAGCCGGTAGGTTTCTGGTTAATGGCTTCTACTGAATAGGTGGAAGTAGGATCTGGGACTCCATTAGACAGACACGATAACAACTTGGAAAATGGTGGCTGGCTATGTAAACGACCTTGCAATTTCTCTGATAACTCTTGGCAATGGGGATTAGTGGAAAGAACCTAGTTCTGCAGGGAGGAAGTGACTTGTTCTTGGTGAGGAATATAAACTCAAAAATCAAATAGACCACGCTAAGTTTTCTTCATAACAAAAAAATTGCAATGAAAAAAAATCTAACCTGCTTAAAGGGCAAAATTTGGTCCTGCAGAAATGAAAACGACTTCTTTAATTGTTACCCATTTTATTTAACTTCTAAAAAAGTGGGAAATTTACTGGTCCTAACCATTATACCCTCCCCCCCCACACACACACACACACATTCCGTTGATAAGACTTACGTTTATCAATTTATCACAAAGAATAGAGTAGGCTTACTAAGTCGAACAAGAGGCTAAAAAAGTCGTCACGCGTAACAAACCCTATACCGCTGAGCGCAGCAAAAAAAAAAAAAAAAAAAAAAAAATTACTCTCGGGTTCCCGGATCGTAAAAATTGGAGGTAAATTAAATTCCTGTCAGTTCTAATAATCTGCCCAGCATTTTACACAATAGAGGGGATGATGGAGTACTTGCAAATAGAACGATAAAGATGATAATCGAGTACTGGTGAATAAAGCAATAGAGATGGTGATCGATTATAGGCGAATAGAAAAGTACAGATGGTGATTGATTACTGGCGAAAAGAACAATGAAGTGATGACCAAGCACTGGCGAATAAAAATAGGGTGGTCCAGTACTAGCGGATAGAACGACAGAGATGATGACCAAGTATTGGCGAAAAGAACAACGGAGTAGATGATCGATTACTGGCGAATAGAACAATAAAGTTGAGGATCGAGTAATGGCGCATAGAATCATAGAGGTGATGATCGAATAGGCCTACTGATGGATAGAGCAATAGAGAGATTGATCTATCCAATTTGTTTTAGTGCAACTCTGTGCATGTACTGGCCAATAGAGAACATTAGACCTTTTTTTTAATTTAGTTTTTCGATCCCTATGTTTTTTTGAAGTCTTAATACAGAGAATGAGGGTCTGGTTGGGCAACAACCAATCTTGATGACTCAGCCAGATATCGAACACGGATCTCCTTTTTGCCAGTTGAACGCTTTGCCAGCAAAATTACTTGGTGCTGCGCGTGCGATACAACCTCAAAAAAATTTACTATCTAAGCTCGACCACACATGTACCGTCTTCGCTATTGACCATTATAGATCATCTGATGTAGGCTCACATAAGTTCTTCGGTAAAATCGTTGAAACACACTCCCACACACATTTAGAATTTTGAGCTGAAATTCTCGCTATCCAATCAAATCAGGCGAAGAGGACAGCAGACTTACTGCAGCCACCGATTGTTTTCCCTAGGTAAGCCACTCGTGCAAGAATATCTTGCGGTTATTCAGCATCAACCCGACGGCCATGAAGGTGGTCACCTCAGAGGCCAAAATTCGAGACGAGGGTGGGCAGGACCTGGTCAGCAACATGGCGGAGCTGCGAGACATCCTGATGCACAAGCTGCTGACCACGCCCGAGGAGGAGACGGAGCGCATGGCCTACCTGGACGAGATCTCCAAGCGAGAGAGACAGAATGCTGCTATCATAGAGAAGCAGGAGAAGGAACTCAAGGAGGCCATAGACGATAAGGAGGAGGAGGTGAGGGGTGAGAGTCGTGGGGAGGGAGGGGAGGCGGGTTAGAGAAGCCATAGACGATAAGGAGGAGGGGTTGAGAGTCGTGGGTAGGGAGGGGAGGCGGGTTAGAGAAGCCATAGACGATAAGGAGGAGGGGTTGAGAGTCGTGGGGAGGGAAGGGGAGGGAGGTTAGAGAAGCCATAGACGATAAGGAGGAGGGGGTAAGAGTCGTGGGGAGGGAAGGGGAGGGAGGTTAGAGAAGCCATAGACGATAAGGAGGAGGGGTTAAGAGGCGTGGAGAGGGAGGGGAGGCGGGTTAGAGAAGCCATAGACGATAAGGAGGAGGGGGTAAGAGTCGTGGGGAGGGAAGGGGAGGCGGGTTAGAGAAGCCATAGACGATAAGGAGGGGGTTTAGAGAAGCCATATAAAGAGAAGGGGGTAAGAGTCGTGGGGAGGGAAGGGGAGGCGGGTTAGAGAAGCCATAGACGATAAGGAGGAGGGGGTAAGAGTCGTGGGGAGGGAAGGGGAGGCGGGTTAGAGAAGCCATAGACGATAAGGAGGAGGGGGTAAGAGTCGTGGGGAGGGAAGGGGAGGGGGGTTAGAGAAGCCATAGACGATAAGGAGGGGGGATGAGGGGTGAGGTTCGTGGAGAGGGAAGGGGAGGGGGGTTAGAGAAGCCATAGACGATAAGGAGGAGGGGGTAAGAGGCGTGGAGAGGGAGGGGAGGGGGTTAGAGAAGCCATAGACGATAAGGAGGAGGGGGTAAGAGTCGTGGGGAGGGAAGGGGAGGGAGGTTAGAGAAGCCATAGACGATAAGGAGGAGGGGGGGTAAGAGGCGTGGAGAGGGAGGGGAGGGGGTTAGAGAAGCCATAGACGATAAGGAGGAGGGGTTAAGAGGCGTGGAGAGGGAGGGGAGGGGGTTAGAGAAGCCATAGACGATAAGGAGGAGGGGGTAAGAGTCGTGGGGAGGGAAGGGGAGGCGGGTTAGAGAAGCCATAGACGATAAGGAGGAGGGGGTAAGAGGCGTGGAGAGGGAGGGGAGGGGGTTAGAGAAGCCATAGACGATAAGGAGGAGGGGGTAAGAGTCGTGGGGGAGGGAAGGGGAGGGGGTTAGAGAAGCCATAGACGATAAAGAGGGGGGTTAGAGAAGCCATATAAAGAGAAGGGGGTAAGAGTCGTGGGGAGGGAAGGGGAGGGGGGTTAGAGAAGCCATAGACGATAAGGAGGAGGGGGTAAGAGTCGTGGGGAGGGAAGGGGAGGCGGGTTAGAGAAGCCATAGACGATAAGGAGGAGGGGGTAAGAGTCGTGGGGAGGGAAGGGGAGGGGGGTTAGAGAAGCCATTTACGATAAGGAGGGGGGGGGAGGGGTGAGGTTCGTGGAGAGGGAAAGGAAGGGAGGTTAGAGAAGCCATAGACGATAAGGAGGAGGGGGTAAGAGGCGTGGAGAGGGAGGGGAGGGGGTTAGAGAAGCCATAGACGATAAGGAGGAGGGGTTGAGAGTCGTGGGGAGGGAGGGGAGGGGGTTAGAGAAGCCATAGACGATAAGGAGGAGGGGGTGAGAGGCGTGGGGAGGGAGGGGAGGCGGGTTAGAGAAGCCATAGACGATAAGGAGGAGGGGGTAAGAGGCGTGGAGAGGGAGGGGAGGGGGTTAGAGAAGCCATAGACGATAAGGAGGAGGGGGTAAGAGGCGTGGAGAGGGAGGGGAGGGGGTTAGAGAAGCCATAGACGATAAGGAGGAGGGGGTAAGAGGCGTGGAGAGGGAGGGGAGGGGGTTAGAGAAGCCATAGACGATAAGGAGGAGGGGGTAAGAGGCGTGGAGAGGGAGGGGAGGGGGTTAGAGAAGCCATAGACGATAAGGAGGAGGGGTTAAGAGTCGTGGGGAGGGAGGGGAGGGGGTTAGAGAAGCCATAGACGATAAGGAGGAGGGGTTAAGAGTCGTGGGGAGGGAAGGGGAGGGGGGGTAGAGAAGCCATAGACGATAAGGAGGAGGGGGTGAGGGGTTGAGAGTCGTGGGGAGGGAAGGGGAGGGAGGCTAGAGAAGCCACGGCATAGGAGATATTGCCTTGCATTTTCCAACCAGTATTGTTATTTTTTCTTCTTACATTATCGATTTTACGTGAATAAAAATATTATACTGTTCATTTGCTAAGCTGCTCCATTCACCTCCTTTTAAAAAGAGTGGAAGTTAACAAATTGTTTCAAGTAAGTCTAACATTAACAGAGAAATTTTGTGTTACTATCTGAATCACATGATACATTGGGTCTTTCATGTCTACAATTATTATTGTAAATGAATAGGATAGAGCTCTCGAAACCCAACATGACATATATATATATATATGCATGTACCTAGTTCACATTTTACATAGAAACTCATATATTTTCTTTGATTTTACCAAATATCTCTATTCATCAAGATTAGTTAAAGTTTTATTATCAATTGGGTCTGTGCAACCTATCCAGATCCGCAAGAAGAATGACATTATCAAGCGTCTCCAAACGGACCTGCATCAGATTGAGAAATTCTCAGACGAGAACATTCGGCGCACAAGGGCTGAAGCTGAGAAGCAGGAGATAGCAGACACGAAGAACAGCGATCAGAAGACTCAGAAACTGCAGGCGGAAATCAACCAACTGCAGGGTCAACTCAACAATGCTGTCACTGAACATCGCGAGATTGAGGCTGACCTTCGCGGAGTAAGTTTCATGAAATACAAAACTGGATGGCATTAATGTAAAAGCTGGTGTAAGAAACACTAGCAAATGTATAGGCTACATCGGGAGATTGTCAAATATCTGCCTTGATAATGCCATAGATCTCTTCTGTAAAGGCAGCAAATGATGTCAAAAATAATTTTGGTTATGGTCTACTAGAATGAAAATGTTAGTGCAATCTTTTCACACTTCCATATTTTTTTATTGATATAAAGAAATCTTATACCTTGATACAGTATACCCACTAAAGGACGTATTGTTTCCAGCATCGGGAAGTGGACCTGGCTATTACTGATTGAGAATCTCAACAGGTCTTTAGGATTTACATCTTCTTGTTAAAAACATTATTACCTCTTCGTGTCAATTTCATTTCCATGGCCATAGTTGTTTATCCATTAGCAAAACAGCTCATTGATCCATTTTGCTTGTGAAATCAGATTTTTCACTCTGCTTGTGGATTTTGTCTTACAGTACTGTTTTCATGTGGGTGACTAAAATTCGTGCTCGTTTTTACTACAGCGGACATCTGACAAGCACCACAATCAAGCAGACAACTTTCTGTCTTATCGGGACAGAACTATAGTTGAAGACTATCTTGACTTAGTCCATGTTTACAATTCTACCACTATCTCTTTCAAACAACCAAGGACACCCATTTTTTAGGAAAACAACACAATGAAAATAATTTTGATATGACACCCACCCACACACAAGACAAACATTGAATTAACATTTCTCTCAAATCCTGTTTCCAATATGTTTAGGCCTATAAACAAGTGCAGTGCATTATTAAACTATGCATAGGCTTGTGATACATGCCTATCACTCTCTTTATCTATGTACGTATATATTCATAATGTTATCTGGACTGATAAAAAGAACAACAGTCGAGTAAGATTTCTCCTTGCATCACCAGAAAAAGTACAAGATTGAGAACGAGGTGGACAACTGGATCCAGAAATATGACCAAGATCTGGGAGAGAGGCAGGTGAGTGAAAAACTTTCTCTGCTGAAAGTAGAAACAAAAAGTTGTAGTGGAGATAGGTATAAACTGTGCTTCCCTGAGTTGCAAAATGGTGATTGATGATTTCAATCTCACAGGATGCAAGCATAGCTTTTTTAACCATTTTCACTCAAGATTATTTCATCTGCTGCTGAGCATTTTCCTAACTGGTTCTTAAAGCTCAACAATTTTCAAGCATTTATCATAGCTTAAGTGTCTATGATTCAGACGAGGCACAAATAGAAACAAATAACAGGTCGTGATTGTTAGTACAGCTTCAGTCTCAGCTCCATTGTTGAGTCTTTCTTTCGTATAAGACTCAGTCAAACCTGATAAACAAACTATGTTGCGTCCATTATTCTCTTGTTTCTCTGCTCTTCATTCACTTCAGGACGAGTATGAGGAGATTGACCTGGTCTACTCAGAGGAGAAGAAGCAGCTGGAAGAGTTGGAGGAACGCTTTGCCACCCTGGAGAAGGAGTATACCACCATCATGGAGGAGCGACGCGTGGCGCGGGATAAGAGGGAACGTGCCCAGAGAGAGCTAGCCATCTTGGTCAAGTCGGCCACCACCATCCAGGCTTTCTGGCGGTCTTACAAGGTGCGAAAGGCTCTCAAGGCCAAGTCCAAGAAGAAGGGTGGCAAGAAGAAGTCAGCCTAGGTATGCAGGAGGATGACACGAGAGTTCAAGCAGACTTTGGACTCAAAAAAGATCAGATGGAGTTTTACAGACATGGGTTAAGCAGAGTTTGGATGTGACAAAACTTACATCAAGTGATTTTACTTGCAGGTAAAAATTGTACAGCAAGGATGTCAAAATCTATAATTTAACACCAGGATACAGCATTTCTTGGGAATGAATGATTCTTTTATGATGTAAATAAAAAATATGTAAAAAAAGTCAGAGATAAAGTACGAAAGATAAGGGGAAAAAAAAGCCAGCCAAATTTGGACTGGAATAAAATTAGATGTGCATCTTGACAAGGTTGAACAAAGCATGAAAATAGAGGAATGTATGTCAGCAAGAGTATAGATCAAGGTCTCAAGGAAATGGAATATCAAAACCCATATTGTAGAAAGAGATTAAGCAAAATCTGGTTTGTATTTAGATAAGTCAAGTGTAGAAATGATAATAGTGATAATAGGTGTAGTAAAGTTCAGTATTTTGAAAAACTCTATAGCATATTATGTGTCCAGTGATGTATGTCTAAACATTTAACAAATGAATTATGGTTTCATCTAAATCAAGTATGATTTTCAAGTCAACATCTTTTTCTCTGAAGCTATGAAATGAAAGTATGAATAGTATAGTCAGGTACGAGAGGCATGGTTGCGCATATTTTCATTCCGCATTCTATAAACTGTTCTGTCTTCCTTGAAACATCACAGACAATACTAGTGAAGAGTTATATCCATGATGTAAAATTTTATTGTTGTAGATAATGCTCGTTGAATTGGAGCTCCTAGCTATGTGTGGTGATGATACTGCTATTTGCTCATAATTCCTATCTTGGTTTAAGAACATGAGAGACCTTTTGTCAAAGTTCCTAGCAGGCAATGACTGAAAGACCTGTGATAGAACAGTTATGTTACTTTGATTTGCCTGAGACAGAATCTAATGCTGCCAATGTATTGGAAACTGTATATTGTTAGAGCTTCTATTGTTTAACTTCATATCAGGCTCTGACATGACATGAAAAAGGTCTCGGGCCTTCATATCGGATGAAAGCTGTGTGAGACAGTCCTTTGTGGGTGTGACACAGTCCTTTGTGGGTGTGGCACAATCCTTTGTGGATGTGAGACAGTCCTTTTTGGGTGTGAGATAGTCCTTTGTGGGTGTGGGGCAGTCCTTTGTGGGTGTGAGATAGTCCTTTGTGGATGTGAGACAGTCCTTTGTAGATGTGAGACAGTCCTTTTTGGGTGTGAGATAGTCCTTTGTGGGTGTGGGGCAGTCCTTTTTGGGTGTGAGACAGTCCTTTGTGGATGTGAGACAGTCCTTTGTGGGTGTGACACAGTCCTTTTTGGGTGTGAGACAGTCCTTTGTGGATGTGACACAGTCCTTTGTGGGTGTGAGATAGTCCTTTGTGGATGTGAGACAGTCCTTTGTGGGTGTGACACAGTCCTTTTTGGGTGTGAGACAGTCCTTTGTGGGTGTGACACAGTCCTTTGTGGGTGTGACACAGTCCTTTGTGGGTGTGGGGCAGTCCTTTGTGGGTGTGAGATAGTCCTTTGTGGATGTGAGACAGTCCTTTGTGGGTGTGAAACAGTCCTTTGTGGGTGTGAGACAGTCCTTTGTAGGTGTGACACAGTCCTTTTTGGGTGTGAGACAGTCCTTTGTGGATGTGACACAGTCCTTTGTGGATGTGAGACAGTCCTTTGTGATTGTGGGGCAGTCCTTTGTGGGTGTGACACAGTCCTTTGTGGATGTGAGACAGTCCTTTGTGGACACTTTGAACGCCTTCTGAGTTAAAAAAAAAAACTCGAGTCAAACTTGACCAAGACTTATGATCAAGGATTTACTGTGTGGTGTGATGTTTGCATTTCACACTTTTATCTTACATTTAAAAGGAATTATTAAACCAAATGTTGCGACATGATTATTGACTTGTTATAAACAAAACTTTCTTACTACATTTCATCACTTTTAGTCTAGAAAATTTTATTTTCATTCAGAGTTTTGCTAAATATTATTGTGAAAAAATTGGCTTGCAATTTGAAACTTAGTTGAAAGATAAAAGCTGTAGTTTTATATAAAAAAAAATCCCAAAAGGTTTAACTTAACAAAACTTAGTGTGTTTGTACCGTCTGACATCTACACATCCCAAACTTTATGTAACAGACAAGTACACATGTAATTACGGTACAGGCCAATTGAGGGGTTCTCATCAATGTATATATCATAACGCCTTTTGTCTGGGCTCATTTCTTACGTAATAAAAACAAATTTGATGGAAATATACTTGCATTCTCTTCTTTAGTATTTAGTCTTGTGATGTGAAATGGTAGGATATTCACCATTGTTTCTAGAAATGGGAATCTTCTCTGAATAAGGTGACAGCAGCTTCACTACGGAGCTTAAACCGTTCAAAACTAAAGCTTGAATCTATTCTCATATTATGTGCGCAAAGTCAAGTCATGTAAAAAGAAAAAAAAAGGGAAGAAATTTTATATTTAAATCGTACCTCTAAACCGCTTGCGGTTGTGGGGCAGAGCTCATTGCTTCTTGTTAATGGGCAAAGAAAACTTGATCAAATCTGAATTACTATTGATGAAGCTTTTGGAATTAAAACTAAAAGGAGTGTAGGAAAAAATTAAGGTGGTAGCTGTTCAAGTGATTATGTTTTCAAAGCATTCACATTTCCAAAGAACATTTGGGCCAAATTAACAATATCCTTTATAGTATTGTAAATTATTTGTATGCATGCTACCCAATGACTTGTTTGAACTGCCTCATACAGCAACAAAACAGTGCCGTCAGTCTACTGCCGTAAGTGCAGTATGCCACGAAATTCAGTGGTTCTAAAAATGTTCAATCTTTATGAACTTTAAGATCCACGTTCAAGGCAAGCCAAGAGGTGAACTGATTTTTTTTCTGTAGATTTCGAAAGCACTCTCTTCCCCCCCCTTTTTTCCTCTCTCCACACACACACACACCTACATCCCACCTGCTCCTAATATGTGAGAAGAGTTTAGATAACAAATGTTTTGAACATAGCAACAGGTAAAACAAAAGAAGGGAATCCAGGGAATGGACAGATTTGTGATATTTTCTAAGAAACATTTTTAATGTTTTAATTTTTTTTCATCTTGTAAGACAGATCTTATGCGTTCTAAAATTGCGAGTATTTTTTTTACACAGGGTTACAATAATTTATAATGAAATAGTTCATAATACAACAAAACAAGTTTCAATATGAAAAACATTGTGGGAGATGATTGATTTAATCTTTTAACACAGTCAAAATACTTTACAACGTGCATTACAGAATAGGCCTACCCACCTCTTAGTATTATAATATACAAATAACTATACAAGCACGCAAGCTTTCTACTTTGTTCTCAAAGCCACGGCTTAGGAAACTTTGTTCACGAACAAAATACATTTCTCGCCAAATGAGTATATATAAAGAGATCAGTAAAACAAAAAGAAAATCCCAACTGTTGAACTTAATAACAAAGAGAAGCGGCGTTTAAGGTCTGGTTAGACGAAGTGATCTGCAGCTAACTGCAGCTCGCTCTCTGCAGAGGATCACTTGCCACAAATCTCAAGGTGTTAACACGGGGCGATTTGGTGCCCTGTCGCTTTATACAGTCGCTCTCTGCATGTCGCTAGCGATTTTTCAAATAAAGAAGACCTCAAAAACAATCAACTTTGTCATGCGCATTCACATATTAAGATATTACTTTGGAAAATTAATGCCTGCCAAATTATCGGGGTTGATCTTTAGATTATTCAGGAGTTTCATAGACAATAATATCGGCAGGACAAAAGCCACATCTATGATTCCACAAAAAAACTAAAGTTGCAATCCTAGAGAGTCCCTAAAAATTCTAGCTCTTATAATTCTTACTTATATTAACCCAGTGTTTTGCCTCCTCTAGATCTAAATTTGAAACTACTATATATTTGAGGCATAGGGCCTACATTAATTATTGTTATCGTTCGTCCTAGATGTTTCTGCTTCCAATGGCAAGTGTGGTGCTTCCGGATTCAATGGTTGTCTTTGGTGCGATTTGGGCTTTCCCAATCAAGATTGCAAGTCACTCACTTTCGGCATGAAACTCTCTTTTTAGGGAGCGTAGTGGCGTATTGGTATAAGCTATGTTCTCTTTGATTGGCAAGGCGATGGGTGCCGAAGCATCTATAAATCGATGGTTCTAATCCCACCAATTCAAACATTTTCAGTCATTTTCACTTAAAAGCCTTACCCTAACCACTGCTGAGCACTACCTAAAAATTCTAGCTCCTATAATTCTTGGTAGTAGTAGTAGTAGCAGCAGCAGTAGTAGTAGTAGTAGTAGTAGTAGTAGTAGTAGTGGTAGTAGAGGTAGTAGTAGTAGTAGTAGTAGTAGTAGTAGTAGTAGTAGTAGTAGTAGTAGTAGTAGTAGTAGTAGTAGTAGTAGTAGTAGTAGTAGTAGTAGTAGTAGTAGTAGTGGTGGTGGTTTTTTAATATTTTCAGAAAGGTTCGAATGTAAATTTATTCAGATACATCTAGATTTCATCAAGAAAATAATGAGACCAATATTAGTATTTTCAGCAATTGACAAAAAGCTCAAAATATAATTATCATTAAGAAATAAAGAAAGGTTGAGTTATATTCAGCAACCGACCCGCGAATCAAAGTGGTATACATCAGTTCTATGGTTTAACCAAGAACGTACCCACACACCTTTTTCTTTTCTTTTTCGCTTCACCTTTTTCATTTTTTTTTTGGACAGTATAGGCCTTGTTGTATTGGTATCCAAGCACCCTTTGACCTATGATCACAACATAAAAGTATTTTTGCGGCTTGCTGCAAATCGCTTCGTATAAATATACCAATAAAATTGGAAGATTTGCTGCTCTCCACAAATCGCTAGCAATACGAATTCCCGATCGTGACGTCATAGCATTTCGTGGAGTTTTGTTTCTAGCTGCAAATCGCTTTGTCTAAACAGACCTTAAGAGTGCAAAATGTATCTTTAGATAATGTGATGTCACAAAGAGTTACGTTTCTTGGACCAGCCCCAAGAACTAGAGAGATAAAACAACATTCAAACTGCTACAAGCTAATGCTTTTGGCATGGCCTACTTCACATCAAAACATAGTTAAGCTGCTCTAAATTAATACCGGTGTTAGTTATAGAGGTCGTGCGCTTTAGAAAGTTGTTGCCAGCACACCAAGAACTAATTTTGCACTGAACAACTGTTCAAAAGCCAAAACAATTAGGGGTGCTTACCTTCAAGTCTTCAAAATGAGTGCGTAATAACCTACTCTTAAATGGGGAATATTCTACAACAATAAGACCAACAGCAACAATAAAAATCACGATTTTTTACCGACATGTTCAAAATGCTCCTGCTGGTTGCCCAGTGTGCCAAGGCTGCGATGATGTTGCAGCACTCTCAGGTTAAAAGATTCAATCTCTACGTCATAGACTTAACCAAGCCCAGATACAAAAAAAAATGTCTTTGGTTTCTCCAAGTTTGTTTGGAACACTGATCACATCAAGATTTCTCCTTATATTTTCATGAAAGCTCAAGTGGTTTTGGATTTTTGAAATATATCATTTCTAAGCCTTAGTTTTACATCCTTCATATTATTTCTGAAAGTAACTATGCTATATTCATAAAGATAAAAATGAAACGTGAACGTTTCATATTGACCAAATCTAAAACTCACTTTTCATGCATGTAGAAATAGTCAACAGAATGAAAATAAATCAACCAAAAATGACCCAACCCGTCGATTAAAAAAAAAAATGCGATATTTCCTATAAAGAAGGAACTGCTACAGATTATGTAGGAACATATTGTAGCGGACAAGAGATCTGCAAATTAATTTGTATTGTGATCCAATACTGGAAGCCTTTTCTTTATGTACAATCTGTCACGCTTCAACGATAATAGAGCCTGGCTAGTTTTCGGATTGGTTAGAACCAACACTGCGTCAAAATTTGTTCTTTATCGAACATATATTGTTGAAATTTGTGAATTATGGAAAAAAATAGTAAAGTTTATGGGGCAATAAAAGATTTTTAAAGTAAAAGATGCAAGGTATGAACATGCTGACCATTGAGATGAAAGCGAAAAAAAAAGGAGGAAAATCGGCTTTTGTTTTGCAAATGATTTTTAAAACGAAAATATCCTTGTCAAAGCAGTTTGATGCAAGGAATGGAAATCATTGAAACGTCTTTAATCTGGCAAGGGTCGGATTTTCATCTCGGAAAACGTCACTGATTGAGATCTTGAGATGGAAGACCAAGTCGCCCCTCTGCCCCCCGAGTCCCCCCACCTGCCGTTGAGGTTCGAGCTGTGACAGAGGCGATACCACCAGGCGCCATGGTTCTCCTGGGCGCAGTTCGAAGTCTTGTGGAAGTCATGATCCTTATCGAAAGTTGAGAAAGGCATATTCCTGTGATTCAGCATAGAGTTACCAGCCGTGCCGCTGTATTTGCCAATGTTGAGCTTATACCCACTGGCTTCGTCACCCAGAGAGAAATAGTCGTAATGAGCAAATTGGAAGATTCCATTGAACTTGAGGCTGACGATCATCTCATGTGGCTGTTTGGATGTGAGAGTGTAGATTTTCTCGTTGCCCAACCAGAAGTCGTCATCGAGAGCGCCAAAGCCAGCCTTGTAGGTGGCCCAGTCTTGGAAGAAGTCCACATTTCCTGTGCTGCGCCGCTGGATGACGATCCACCCTCCGCCCCGTGTCGCAGTGTCGCACAGATATGGCGCGTCTTGGTCTTCCGGTATGATCACGTGATATGCTGTCAGGCTGGGTTTGGCGAAAGCATCTTTCTCGCAGCGAGACAACTTACCAGGCACCAAGTCAGCCGGGTTGTCCAGTTTACTCAAAACAACGGCTTGAGACGAATGAAGAACTTCTAGGACTGACGCGCGAAGACTTTCTGATATATTCATCGAATGCTGATAAATATCTTTAACTTGGTTTTCTGAAAGCGAGTTAAAGGATTCTACTTTCATTCCAATCTGAGTATTGCTTTGGCTGATCTCTTTCATATTGGTCTGAAGGGCAACTACATTTGTCTCGATCGAATTCATCCTTTCCGAAGTGTTTTTCAGTTTTTCATTGATTTGACTTATAGAACTAACATTGGGACACACGGCCCTGAGTGTGTCAATATTTCTCTCCCATCGAGCGACAGTATCTTCGAGCTTGCTCAGTTTGTCTTCAAGACGATTCTCAGACAACCGACTCGTGTCATCAAACCTGGCTTGGAGCTGTCTGAGGGCGCCCTCTAGCGAGCTATGTGTTTGCTGGATGATGGCGCTCAGCTGGAGCGCGCTACTTCCCGTTAGAGTGGCGTCACTCTCGGACAAAAGATGGACGTCAGGCTCGTCGGTTTTGTCGCCAGAGCCACCAACCCTGGACTCACTGACTCGATGTAAGCCTAAGCCATCCACGGCGCTCACCCGGCAGGTAAACTCGGCCTGGCGACAGTCGACTTCTTCCACCAGGTGCAGAGTTATCTCCGCCTTCTGCTTGGCCCAGATTCCATCCACTTTGAGACCGCTCCACATCCGGCTGAGGGTCTGCTTCCGCTTGGAGACAGTGGCTATCTTCACGCTTTGGTCAGCGCTGCTCCGCCGTCTGAACATCTCCATCTCCGCTATGACGTTGATGCGAGGATAGACTCCCTCCTCCCTGCAGCGGAGGACACCACATGTGGTATGACCACTTGGGACAAATCTCGTCTCCAGATCTAGCGTCATCTCTAGAGCTAGGGGGTGGAACAAAAACAAAACAAAACAAAAAACCAATAATCTCTCATATTTAAAATTATGATAATGCGAATGTTGTTCTCATGCCAATGTCGGTTATTGCGATCCAAATGTTATTTATTAAATTTTATTTATCGACTCGTACTACTACTATTCTCTCTTAACGAAAAGCTAAGTCGCAAGTTATATAAGCCATGCTTTCTAGATATTTGAGTGGCGACGCATTTTATTAGTCTATGATTTGAAGCCCACAGAGGCAAGCATTTATCGACCATTTACACACAAAGTCTATTCCCATTGCTGAGGCTTACTCTAAAACTCTAGCACTTTAGATTTATTTACTACCACCACTACTACTACTACTACTACTACTACTACTACTACTACTACTACTACTACTACTACTACTACTACTACTACTACTACTACTACTACTACTACTACTACTACTACTACTACTACTACTACTACTACTACTACTACTACCACTACTACTACTACTACTACTACTACTACTACTACTACTACTACTACTACTACTACTACTACTACTACTACTACTACTACTACTACTACTACTACTACTACTACTACTACTACTACTACTACCATACTGCTAGTTTTATGCGGATGATAATAGTTCCGCACTAACCAATGATAATAACGACAACAATAGAAAAAGATAAGTGGATAATAAATTAACTAAATCAGAGCTTTTAAAAAAAAGTGGAAAGATGCAATTCCACAATCG
Organism: Elysia crispata; assembly: GCA_033675545.1. Lineage (NCBI taxonomy): Eukaryota > Metazoa > Mollusca > Gastropoda > Plakobranchidae > Elysia > Elysia crispata. Next base: position 110,934 of record JAWDGP010002132.1, on the reverse strand, counting down.
AGAAGCATTTGCATTAACAAAAGAAATTCCAAAAAAACCAAGTGAGAAAAAAAATCATGATTTCCACGAAATCAAACTGTTTTTAAGGGGAATCTTTTAATTTGTTTGGAAAAAAATTCTTATGTTTTTTTTCTGCCGTTGAATTTTCTTTTGTCAATAACAAACTTGATACTGGCAAATCATTCTCAAAACATTTTTCTGAAACGCCTGAGATTTTATAGAAGTGCTTGAGTTTACCTGAGGTCAAGAACAAGAAGCCAAGTTCGATTACGAGGAGGATTCTAAATCTTTTCCACATCTTTCCTTGAAAAAATCTTAAATCCTTCAAATGCACGCACACAAAAAATGTTAAATGTTGAACAGATCAAAGAGCAGCATATTGAGAATGATGGAGCAAGGAAATCACCAGAATCCTGACAGGTACCTCTGAAAAATTCTCTAAAAGTGAGAGATACAAAGATTTCAGATTTTCTTGTAAAAAGACAAAGTGGGTCACAGCTGCGATTTGCGTGTTACTTTCTCCGTTCTGCATCCAGGAATGTTTGGTTCTATCGCCCCGCTGTTTGTAGCGCCCAGAAAGCATTGGTTTGCCATATGGTAAATTAGCCTCTTGAAACATGAACTGTAATAGAATTATTGTTTGGACTCGTCTCTTCGAATCTGTTCGTGACGTCACTACCCAAGACCGTGTCTACATGTTTGTTGTTATGTATAGTTAGGCAATGTTTTAAATAAAACAGGCACATATTCTCTTTATGCCTAAAGATCAGGAGAAAATAAACCTGTCAAAATGATGAAAATAGAATTCACCTGTAACAGGATATTTCTCTACTATTTCGGGAACCGACTCGAGAGGATGTTGTATCGCTTCAACAGATGCAGGTGCTGTTGTCAATACAGCCTGAACAGCTCATGCGATTCCAAATTTTTTGGAATCTTTTTGAATCGGAAAATTATCGGAATTAAACTTCGGTGCGATAAAACCAAGTTACGCCTCGTAAAGCTTTCGATTCAATCTCCAAACTGTTACAAACACCTCAGCCAAGTTACAGACTCACTAGGCAGGTGTTATTCTTGAGGCTGGACCAAGAGTCCTCCAGTAACATCAGGACACCGCGGCTTGCAATAATAACAACACGCGGCTTCTTGTTATCCATGGAACATTTGGATCATCTTTGTATGGTAGTGGATAAAAGTACAGGCTAAGATGACTCTAACTATCTAAGATCTAAAAGAAAATAGGCACACAACTTTATAATTACGGGGAAAAAAAAGAAATAAAACTATTATCAATTTAATATTGATTATCTACTCTCCAAGGAGCTGTGATTCACAACAAGCTAGAAGTGTTGGGATTTTGCCACAATTGATGAATCTCTTGCCAACGAGGTTCACGTGAACCCATGCGTCATACCTCATCCTCGTGATGCTGTTGGTTAGATCAAAGAGATAACTTCAAAAATATTAAACACAGCCTCTCTGGTTAGACCGAGTCGATGCCAGACTAAAAGAATCCTACACGATGTGCCAGGAATCGACAGGGCAAGCTGACCGATTCATGTCGAGATGTAGGGACCACTCCCGCCCCAAGAGGTGCTCGGGCAACCTAAACATAGACCCATCTCTAACTCCAGGGGCAGTGCTACAGGGGCAGGTCTGGAGTTTATCTCTATTAACAATTACTGCTCAGGATATTTCCTGATCGTAAGATTATGGAGTTTTCCTGTGTATGACACTGAGAGCCATGGAGTGCAGATAGAAAGATTCTTCAAAAGCTGTATGTAGTAAGATAATGTTTCTAGGAAGCTTACGTTATTCTAAACCTGTGGAAAGATAACCCACGCAGATGTTCACCTCATCCAAGCTCGCGATCCTTGTCAGCTGTGCGCGCTCAGCCTTCATTTACTGAATGTTTGTTTTGGAAAATGTGAAAACATGTGTTGGAGAGAGATAAAAAAAATAAGGCATGATTAGATCCTGGAAGTTTATGAAGGTAAAAAAAAAATTAATAACAAGCCAGATAAAAACTTCATCAATAAAGGAGTGGAAAAGAAAGGGGAGGAGTGTGGAAAAAAGGGGTGTAGAGGGATCTGGTTAAGGAGGTCTGAAACAAATTGCTGTCTTTATACTGATGAGTCAGGCTCGTTTTCTGATACTACACAAATATCAATAACAAAAAGCGAAGCTAAATATTCCCCCCCCCCAAAAAAAAAAAAAAAAAAAAAAAAAAAAAAAACAAAAAAAAACAAAGACAAAAACAACCCCCCCCAAAAAAAAACAAAACAAACAAACAAACAAAAAAACAACTTAAGAAAAAAAACCCAACAAAAACACCCCTCCCCCTAAAAAAAAATGAAACAGAGCCAAATTAAAATGGACCCAACAAAACAAAATAGAGAAATGAAAATAAATAACAAGAGGCAAACATACCATAATAAATCTAGAAAACTAGGGGCAGAAATGGTTTTAAAAAAATGAAACAAACCAAAAAGAAAAAAAAACAACTTCGACAGACCTCATCCTAAACCAAATAAAAATCAGAAGGATATGACGTCACGTGCTGCGCTAACGATAAAAATAGAAAAAGGTTAAACCGACATAATTGTTAATAATAATTATCTCTTTCCGGTCCTGTCGAGAGCGATCACTCCCCTCATTATTTTTATTTTTTTTTAATTATTTTTTTAAACCAAATAAACAAACGCGTAAGTACTTGTTTTCCTCTGCCCTTCATAAAACACGTTTGGACTGGAATAAGGGAGAACAAGTATTTTGGCAAACAATCTTAGACCAATAGGAAAAGTGCGTTCTTACAGGAAACCAAATTATTCTCTATTCCCCTGATCTATGTCAAGATCCTTAGAAACGCTGAAAAGAAGGCTATGATTTTTGTAGTGAGAATCACCTGTAATTCACGCAAATGGTCCTCACAGCTGGAGCAGCCAAATCAGTTTATTATTTGTGGTGGAAGATTCCCTGGTGGATGGTCCTCACACCTGGAGCAGCCCAACCAGTTTACTATTTCTGGTGGAGGATTCCCTGGTGGATGTTCCTCACAGTTGGAGCAGCCCAATCAGTTTATTATTTCTGGTGGAGGATTCCCTGTTCGATGGTCCGCACACCTGGAGCAGCCCAATCAGTTTATTATTTGTGGTGGAGGATTCCCTGGTGGATGGTCCTCACCCCTGGAGCAGCCCAATCAGTTCAAGATCTCTAGTGGAGGATTCCCTGGTCGATGGTCCTCACACCTGGAGCAGCCCAATCAGTTTACTATTTCTGGTGGAGGATTCCGTGGTGGATGGTCCTCACAGCTGGAGCAGCCCAATCAGTTTATTATTTCTGGTGGAGGATTCCCTGGCGATGATCCGCACACCTGGAGCAGCCCAATCAGTTTATTATTTCTGATGGAGGATTCCCTGGTGGATGGTCCTCACAGCTGGAGCAGCCCAATCAGTTTATTTTTTCTGGTGGAGGATTCCCTGGTGGATGGTCCTCACACCTGGAGCAGCCCAATCAGTTTATTATTTCTGGTGGAGGATTCCCTGGTGGATGGTACTCACACCTAGAGCAGCCCAGTCAGTTTATTTTTTCTGGTGGAGGATTCCCTGGTGGATGTTCCTCACAGTTGGAGCAGCCCAATCAGTTTATTTATTCTGGTGGTGGATTCCCTGGTGGATGGTCCTCACCCCTGGAGCAGCCCAATCAGTTCAGGATCTCTAGTGGAGGATTCCCTGGTCGATGGTCCTCACACCTGGAGCAGCCCAATCAGTTTACTATTTCTGGTGGAGGATTCCGTGGTGGATGGTCCTCACAGTTGGAGCAGCCCAATCAGTTTACTATTTCTGGTGGAGGATTCCCTGGTGGATGGTTCTCACAGCTGGAACAGCCCAATCAGTTCAGAATCTCTAGTGGAGGATTCCCTGGTGGTTTGTCCTCACACCTACAGCAGCCCAATCAGTTCAGGATCTCTGGTGGAGGATTCCCTGGGCGATGGTCCTCACACCTGGAGCAGCCCAATCAGTTTATTATTTCTGGTGGAGGATTCCCTGGGCGATGGTCCTCACACCTAGAGCAGCCCAATCAGTTCAGGATCTCTAGTGGAGGATTCCCTGGAGGTTTGTCCTCATACCTACAGCAGCCCAATCAGTTGAGGATCTCTGGTGGAGGATTTCCTGGGCGATGGTCCTGACACCTGGAGCAGCCCAAGCAGTTCAGGATCTCTGGTGGAGGATTCTCTGGGCGATTGTCCAATAATGAAGGTTAATTTTTAGGACCATTTGAGAACCATTGAACACTGTTACCATTTTGACAGTCAACGCCTGAGAATAGTTAGCGAATTTTGTGAAAATCCGATTAAGCTGTAGATCCTCTTAAACATTAGATTTATTTTCGAGTACAATCGAATTTTTGGGCAACTATGAAATACCGTGAAGCAATGCAGCTTTAGGCCTTTTTACATATGAAATAAATTGGGAAAGCACAGAATATGCTGTCTTCCCATATTCCATTTGATCGAGCCTTGCATCAAAGGAAATATGAGACGTTCTTGTATTGTTCAAGAATATAGGCGCAAAATTCTGAAAACAGAAAATGTCACAAAAGTATTTTTTATTGAAAAAACCCTTAACCAAACAATCTTACAGAATATTTTTAAAAAATCCGATGTTATGCCTGGATCGCTAAAAGTTTTTGTTGCTTGATTTTTCTAAGACTCAGGTTAATTCGACTTTCAGATTTCCGGGAACTGTTATGTGCTCTATCTTTGAAGATCTAGGTTCTCCACATTTCAATCAAAGCTGGACCAGAACGCTGGCCTGCAAGTCTTCCTCCTCAAATAAAGTTGGTGCTGATTTCGCCATTACCGCAGGGATTGTTGTCTTAAGTTCCATTCCTTGTACTATTAGTCTGGGTAAACTTGCACAGTGGTTCCTGCCCTCACCTGCCCGCCCCTGCCCCCATCGACTGCCTTAACAAACTTAAATCGGTTAATGTTTGCTTGAAGCTTAGCTAGATAAAAGTATTTTTTCCCCTCTATCATTGCGTTCTCCCCGACCTGTTGCTGCAGTTTTGTTGAACAAATAGTGAGATATGACGTCACTCTCGAAGGACACGATCTTTTGTCTGTAAGTAACAAAACTAAACAATTTCTACGACCGAAAGACATGAGAGACTCACACATATTTCTATATTTCTACCAGACCCCATAGAGAAACACGTCATTGTTTCAAGTGTTTTCCTTTCAGGTGTTGAGAGACGCGCACGGAAACTTGTAGACCAGAACCAGAGGGGCAGGGTGAGTGTGTGTGTGTCTGTGTGTCTGTCTGTGCGGGTGTATTGTGCTTGAGGGTACACGATAGATCTGTGAGACAAGTCGTGCTGAAAGGGAGCATAAAGAGGCAACAAAGATGGTAATATTTGATTGGACCTAACACCAAGCTTGATAATAAACAGATCAGTATATGATTTAGCGCTGCAATGACTCCAGCTTAGTAGACCACTTGAAGTGGTACCGAGAACGTTTCTGCAATTCTGTCCTGCATTGATGCTGACGCCTTGTCACGCAAACTGAGGGTCAAGTGTCGACACTTAGCTACTGAGACACGCCCATACAATAGTACCAACTGTTTTCATCGTGATTATAATGCGCAGCGCTTAGCTTGATGAATCACTGTCAGATTTTCGAGATTCAAATGAAACTAAGGGATATCACTGTACAATTAACTGAGATTTGAGTAATGTCGCGAGCGTTGACTCCTCTGATGAAACTCTTCTCAATCAAAGAAGTATCTCGTAATTCAATCAAGGAAGTATTTTTGCAGCAAATACAAGTATTTTAAACTCGTAATTCAATCAAAGAAGTATTCCCGAAGCAAATACATATATTCTAAACTCGTAATTCATCAAGGCCGTATCCTATCAGCGAATACATGTATTCTAAACTTGTAATTCAATCAAGTAAATAACCCAGTAGCGAAAACGTTTATTCTAAACACGTAATTCAATGAAGGACGTATCCTAGCAGCGAATACATGTATTCTAAACTCGTAGTTCAATGAAGGACGTATCCTAGCAGTGAATACATGTATTCTAAACTCGTAATTCAATCAAGGAAGTGTCCTAGCAGCGAAGTCGCAATCTGTCGAATTTTGACGCGTCCACTACTTTGACCAGAGAAGATCACTCGAGATGTTCGCTAGTCTGTACTGAAGGACATAAGAGGGAAACAAAGAGAGGAGAACCAGAGCGACAGACAGTAATACATGGGCGTCTGATAATGCAGCGAGAGTTACTGCTTTTACTTCATTATGATGGAAACTGTTTGAAGGCTTCTATGGAGAAAAAGCATGAATACATTAACGCAAAACACACTGATAACAAAACAAAACAAACCAAAAAGCACCCCCTCCCCCTCTTCTCTTAATATTTCGGCTATGGGTCACTTTTAGGGTCAATCTCAGTTTCAGAACTCTTATTTGGTTGAGCTTCATGGATAAACTAAAAACAAATACATTTTCTTCTTGTTTATAACTAACGTGCTTACTTTTGAAAAATATATTCTGAAGAGCATTACTTATGATTCAGGGTGACTTTTTCTTATACACTTTATGTCTCTAAAAGAATGTACACTCACTTCTGAAAACAGTTTTGCCTTTTCACAGGATTAGGTCTCAAATTATTATTTACAATATTATTTTGTATAGCTCATTAGTTCTCCATTGACCACATGAGCTGTGAAAACCTTTCATCTTCTAACAGGCGTCCTACCAACAGCTGCTCCTGCGCCAACAGAACCGGGTACCTCAGGTGGGCAAGGCTCTTCGATAACACCTTATACTACGATGGTAGCTCGTGAGTTCGTGATACATGCTAAAACCCAGTCGGTATTACCGTCAATGAGCCTATATATTCCCTTCTTTACACTATACAGCATTCTCCATATTACGACCATGCTGTGAATGACTTGTATAGGTCAGTTTTTTTTCCCTATCACAGGAAGGATTTTATTGACCAATTGGTAATGACCTACAGTAAGACTTATTAGCTCAACACAAAAACGTCGTCAGAGCAGGTCCTCCCAGGACTTCCCGGGACATCTCAGGACCTTTTAGACCCTTCCAAGACCTCCCGTGGTCTCCCACAAACTCCCAGGAGTCCTATAAAACTATACCTCACTGAGTAAACTCCTCTTCCAGGACCTCCCGTGGTCTACCACAAACTCCCAGGAGTCCTATAAAACTATACCTCACTGAGTAAACTCCTCTTCCAGGACCTCCCGTGGTCTCCCACAAACTCCCAGGAGTCCTATAAAACTATACCTCACTGAGTAAACTCCTCTTCCAGGACCTCCCGTGGTCTCCCACAAACTCCCAGGAGTCCTATAAAACTATACCTCACTGAGTAAACTCCTCTTCCAGGATCTCCCGTGGTCTCCCACAAACTCCCAGGAGTCCTATAAAACTATACCTCACTGAGTAAACTCCTCTTCCAGGACCTCCCGTGGTCTCCCACAAACTCCCAGGAGTCCTATAAAACTATACCTCACTGAGTAAACTCCTCTTCCAGGACCTCCCGTGGTCTCCCACAAACTCCCAGGAGTCCTATGAAACTGTACCTCACTGAGTAAACTCCTCTTCCAGGACCTCCCGTGGTCTCCCACAAACTCCCAGGAGTCCTATGAAACTGTACCTCACTGAGTAAACTCCTCTTCCAGGACCTCCCGTGGTCTCCCACAAACTCCCAGGAGTCCTATGAAACTGTACCTCACTGAGTAAACTCCTCTTCCAGGACCTCCCGTGGTCTCCCACAAACTCCCAGGAGTCCTATAAAGCTGTACCTCACTGAGTAAACTCCTCTTCCAGGACCTCCCGTGGTCTCCCACAAACTCCCAGGAGTCCTATAGAACTGCACCTCACTGAGTAAACTCCTCTTTTATTTTCACAGAGTTTGCCTCAGCTCTTTATTGGGTATTGATACTATAGCTAACTCCCTATAAAAAACTTTGAGGAACCAAATTACCAAAACTACAATTATTGCTATCATTCATATTAGCATACATAAAAGGTTTTTTCTCAGCAGGCTTTTATCTCTAGTTTAAAGTGGTATCAATTCATGCAAGATCTGAATTATGCTTAACAATTATTAAAAGACAAACTTGTTAAATTTCATTTCCGCACAAACACTTTTGCGGCAATATTCGGTCAGGATTCGAATCCAGAACAGTCTAATTCACGTCTGAAATCCTATCCAATAGCCGGTGTGGCCGCTACTTTACTCTCAGAACGTCCTTTGTGATTTAAAAAGAATAGTAATAATCGTAATTAAAAAAACAGCAAAGGATGTAACAAAAACAAAAACCATACAACAAAAATAACAACAGCAACAACAGATTCCAAAACAACAACAACAACAGCAACAACAACAACAACAACAGCAGCAGCAGCAGCAACAACAACAACAACAACAACAACAACAACAACAACAACAACAACAACATCAAACACAACTAAGATGTATGTCTTAACAAAACACTGCGTAAAACCTCCGTCAGTGAAGAGCTCCCCCTCACCCAGTGAGGAATGTCCACTCCCCCCTCCCCCAGATACCAGGTTTACATACTATCACGGTGAAGGTTGGGAGGAACACTGGTTTATATTTTTGCTATTATTTTATGTTTCTAGTCAATTTCTGATGCTTTCTTCTATAGCATTTTTTCTTTAATATTTTAAATCAACTTAATTTAATGAAATTGATATGGGTCACACACATTAGAAACAGTAGTTCAATCAACTGAGACGGATGGGTGAATAACTTGCACTTGATCTGACACTCAAAGGACAAAATTCACCAAGAAGCATTTTATTGTTTGCTTTTTTTTTAATTTATAATTATTTTGAATCATGTAAAGCCAAAGCAAAAATGCATTAAAAGTTACAATCGCTTACAGTGCTAGTCATGAATCATAGTCAATTATTGTTCAATCTCAATAAAAATCATTTAAATGAAGTAATGAACTTTTTTGAGTTGTGAAGATATTCAGTACATATCATAAATATAACAACAAAAGTATTGAATAGACGTATACAAAAAAAATCCAACAATATCTTGAGGTAATATTATAATACAAATGAAATGTTTCTCAATCTAATATTCATGCCATTTTACATAAGATGAAAGGTAAAAAAATGTTTTTATATAAATAAAAAAAAGCTTTTGAAAAGCAAAATCAGCAACAAATACACCGAAAATCCACGAAAATTTAAGGATTGGTGAAAAGTGTATAAACGCGGAATCATGTGTTATTGAATGAAACGAAACAACAACACGCTCAGAATAAAACAAGAAAATTATGGAGCTGTCGAGAAAAATGGGGTGAACCTCCCGTCTCTACTCTCATTGGTCCCAGCGACCTGGACAAAGCTTTCCCTGAAGCAATAACGTCACAACAAATATTCTATCCCTGGCCACATCATAAGCTGGACTATCATTATCATTGATCAAAGAGATGTTTACTATCATGTCATATCGCCTGCCCCATGAACACAGACTATCAATGAAATGCAAGATGTTTATCCCCTGCACCACTTATCTGTTCCACCAAACCCTAGACTATCAAAGAGCTGTAAGATGTCCTATCCCCTGCCCAACTTATCTCTCGATAGCCAGTTTTGGTGTTAACATCATGACCCGTGTTTATATTTTCACTTCACTCATAGACAATCGTTCAATCTGTATTTTTCTTTAACCACTATGCCCGACAGCTCACAAGGAAACACAACAGTTTATTCCTCCAGGACTGTTCCTCTGTTCCTGTTTCTGCGGCCTTGGCGCCTACCTCTCCTCTGGCCTCTAGCACCACGCCCTGGCCTCTCTCCCCTTCTGCCTCCCCGTCTCCCTCCTCTCCTGTTACCCCTCCTGCCGCCACGCCCTCTCCTGTTGCCCCGGTTACGGCGTGCATCTCGTTGTCTGGAAACCACGGGGAAGGTTATCTCCACCTGATTCTCAGCGGCCAAGGTCTTGATGAGGCGCGTCTCCTCTCCCTCCACGGCTGGGGAGAAGATACACGAGATACATAAAATACACGAGATATTCACGAGGTACATATTCACAAGATACACGGGATAGATAAGATAAACAAGCTACACGAGATATTTAAGATAAACAAGATGAACGAGATACATACGATAAAAAATTGCACACGATAAACAAGATACACGAGATACGATGAACAAAATACTCGAGATACATACGATAAACAAAATACATGAGATACATACGATAAACAAGATACACGAGATACATAAAATACACGAGATATTCACGAGGTACATAGGATTCACAAGATACACGAGATAGATAAGATAAACAAGCTGCACGAGATATATAAGATAAACAAGATAAACGATAAAAAATTGCTCACGATAAACAAGATACACGAGATGCGATGAACAAAATACTCGAGATACATACGATAAACAAAATACATGAGATACATACGATAAACAAGATACACGAGATACGGTGAACAAAATACCCGAGATACATACGACACACAAAACACATGAGATTCATACGATAAACAAGATCCACGAGAAACGATAAAACAAAATACACGAGCTATACAAGATAAACAAGACACACGAGGTACGTACCATAAACAAGATACGCGAGATACGTAATAGACACAAGATATACATGAGATTCATACGTTAAACAAGATACACGAGATACATAAGATAACAAGTCACACGAGATACATAAGATGCATTTGAGATACATGTACGTTGACAGTTTGACGATGAGGAAGTCGATATCTTAAATTTTATTTCACTTCCGAAATCAATCCACTAAATTTGTTATCATCTAAAGAAATCTTAAGTTGAGATTTTACGTAAAATTCTATCAATTGAAGAAAAAATCTGATCGCTTTCTCGCTATAAGATTGCCTGGAACAAATCAGGTCGTAAAATGCGAATCACATAATTATATAGCCTGTTCTTTACGTATTTCACATGAGGCAAACTTGAAATATACGGCAGATGTCATCAAACTGTACGTATCTCCAACATCCCGCCATGGGAGTCAGATATTCCACGAGCAACCAACTATTCTTCATTCGTGGCATATAAGAGATCTATACAAATATTGAATTTGCAATTCTTTCAGATGGACTGCATGAAACCCTGTTTGACTTGTTGGTCTAGAGGGACGTACATGACCTAAACATGGAGTGGGTGAAATCTTCACAAACATTGTCAGTTCAATAAACAAAACAGGCACTGACGTCACAGCCTTCCTACCCATCCTCCATTTTCTTAAAAAGCAAGACTAGATAACTGAGTGAGATGATCAAAAGCTGGAAGAAAGGAATGATGGAATAGGAAGAGGAACAAGAAGAATGGGGAGGAGTTGGAGGAGGAGGAGAAAAAGAAAAAGAAGAAGAAGAAAAAGAAGAAGAAGAAGAAGAAGAAGAAGAAGAAGAAGAAGAAGAAGAAGAAGAAGAAGAAGAAGAAGAAGAAGAAGAAGAAGAAGAAGAAGAAGAAGAAGAAGAAGAAGAAGAAGAAGAATCCACATACTCTCTCCCTGGACTCTGGTATCATAGTACTTGTTCCTGGTACACACGCGCCTCATCAGTGGGTTCTGCCTGGAGAAGGCACGGGCGAGCGTGTTGTTCATTGACCCGACCTGGGCATTCAGCTGCAGGGTTGAGCTGAAACTTACTGTGGTTCCCTGAAGAGGTGGAAGTGGATAAAGTGAATGAGCAGAGGACAAACTGAGGTAGCAGGGAACAAGCTGAGTTGGTAGTGGACAAATTGAGTTGGTTGTAAACAAACTTAGTTGGTTGTGAACAATCTGAGTTGGTAGTGGATAAACTGAGTTAGTTGCGGACAAACTAAGTAGGTTGTGAACAATCTGAGTTGGTAGTGAACAAACTGAATTGGTTGTGGACAAACTGAATTGGTAGTGGACAAACTGAGTTGGTAGTGGACAAAATAAGTTGGTTTTGAACAATCTGATCTGAGTTGGTAGTGGACAAACTGAATTGGTTCTGAACAATCTGAGTTGGTAGTGGACAAACTGAATTGTGAGTGAACAAACTGAATTGGTTGTGGACAAACTGAATTGGTAGTGGACTAGCTGAGTTGGTAGTGGACAAACTGAGTTGGTAGTGGACAAACTGAGTTGGTAGTGGACAAACTAAGTTGGTTCTGAACAATCTGAGTTGGTATTGGACAAACTGAATTGTTAGTGAACAAACTGAGTTGGTAGTAGACGAACTGAGTCGGTAGTGGACAAACTGAGTTGGTAGTGGACAAACTGAGTTGGTAGTGGACAAACTAAGTTGGTTCTGAACAATCTGAGTTGGTAGTGGACAAACTGAATTGTTAGTGAACAAACTGAATTGGTAGCGGACAAACTTAGTTGGTAGTGGACAAACTGAGTTGGTAGTGGACAAACTGAGTTGGTAGTGGACAAACTAAGTTGGTTCTGAACAATCTGAGTTGGTAGTGGACAAACTGAATTGTTAGTGAACAAACTGAGTTGGTAGTAGACGAACTGAGTTGGTAGTGGACAAACTGAATTCGTAGTTTCCAAATGAGTTGGTTGTAGACAAAATGAGTTGGTTGTTGACAAAATGAGTTGGTAGTGGACAAAATGAGTTGGTTGTTGACAAAATGAGTTGGTAGTGGACAAACTGGGTTGGTCGTAGACAAAATGAGTTGGTTGTGGACAAAACGAGTTGGTAGTGGACAAACTGGGTTGGTAGTAGACAAAATGAGTTGGTTGTGGACAAACTCAGTTGGTTCAAGATATAAATATAAGAAGAGTTACAAACGAGGAAAAAAGGGAGGACTAATGAGAGAGAGAGAGAGAGAGAGAGAGAGAGAGAGAGAGAGAGAGAGAGAGAGAGAGAGAGAGAGAGAGAGAGAGACAGACAGACAGACAGACAGACAGACACACACACAGACAGACTGACAGAGACAGAGAGAGACAGAGAGAAAGTCAGAGAGAGAAAGGGAAAGAAAGAAAAAGGGAGAGAGTGAAAGGGAGAGAGAGAAGGAGAGAGACAGAGAGAGAGACAGAGGGAGACAGAGAGAGAGATAGAGAGAGAGAGGGAGCGAGAGAGATAAAGAGAGAGAGATAGAGAGAGATAGAGATAGAGAGAGAGAGAGCGAGAGAGACAAAGAGAGACAGAGGGAGACAGAGAGAGAGATAGAGAGAGAGAGCGAGAGACATAAAGAGAGAGAGAGAGAGAGAGAGAGAGAGAGAGAGAGAGAGAGAGAGAGAGAGAGAGAGAGAGAGAGAGAGAGAATGAGGAAAGGATAGTGCTAAAGGGAACAGCATAAGGAAGGTATGAAAATCCGTACAATTCTTCACACACTCATCATACAGGTACATACAGGTATAACTAGCTGGCCTCAGTTTTCATTTAAA
>JAWDGP010002132.1:80000-90000 GCA_033675545.1 Elysia crispata | reverse complement strand
TGGGCTATAAAAGCATTATTGACCTCACGCTGAGCTATAACAACATCATTGGCCTTACGCTGGGCTATAACAGCATCATTGACTTAACGCTGAGCTATAACAGCATTATTGACCTCTCGCTGGGCTATAAAAGCATCATTGACCCCAAGCTGGGCTATAACAGCATCATTGACCCTAGCTGGGCTATAATATCACTTTTGAACCCAAGCTGGGCCATAACAGCATCATTGACCCTAGCTGGGCTATAATATCACTATTGACTCCAAGCTGGGTCACAACAGCATCATTGACCCTGGCTGGGCTTTAATATCACTATTGAACCCAAGCTGGGCTATAACAGCATCAATGACCTCACGCTAGGCTATAACTACATCATTGACCTTATGCTGGGCTATAACAGCATCATTGGCCTCACGCTGAGCTATAACAGCATTATTAACCTCTCGCTGGGCTATAACAGCTTCATTGACCCCAAGCTGGGTTTTAACAGCTTCATTGACCCTATCTGGGCTATAATATCACTATTGAACTCAAGTTGGGCTATAACAGCATCATTGACCCCAAGCTGGGCTATAATATCACCCTTGACCCCAAACTGAGCCATAACAGCATCATTGACTCTAGCTGGGCTATAATATCACTATTGTCCCCAAGCTGGACCATGACAGCATCATTGACCCTAGCTGGGCTAGGATATCAGTATTGAACGCAAGCTGGGCCATAATAGCATCATTGACCCCAGCTGGGCTATAATATCACCTTGGAAACCAAGCTGGGCTATAACAGCATCAATGACCACACACTGAGCTATAACAATATCATTGACCCTATGTTGGACTATAACAGCATCATTGACCTCACACTGAGCTATAGCAGTCATTATTGGCCTCACGCTGGGCTATAATACCACTATTGAACACAAGCTGGGCTATAAAAACATTATTGACCCTAGCTGGGCTATAATATCACTATTGACCCCAAGCTGGGCCATAACAGCATCATTGATCCCAGACTGACCTATCCTAGCACAAGAGATCCGAAGCTGGTCTATCAAAGCTCTAAAGACCGCACACTGGACTATTAAGGACCTAATGAATCTAGATAAGGTTCCTGCATCACAAGTGACATCAAGATGGGCTGTAACAGCACTAGTGGCCCCACGCTGGGCAAAACAGCATTAGTGACCCTGTTGTGGGTTATAACAGCACCATTGACCCCAAGCTGGACTATCATAGCATTAGGGATCCGAAGTTGGGCTATGACAGCATTATAGCACCAAGTGGGGTTATAGTAGCGTTAATGACCCCAAGCTGGACTTAAAAAGCCCTTTCCAATGCTGGGATATGGCAGCCTTAGTGACCCTAATCAGGGCTGTTACAGGTTTTAACAACATCTCTTGTTCAATAAGTGTGGGAAAAATAAGAGATCAGAGAAAGAGGAGGAGCAGGAGGAGAAGCAGAAGGTGGAGGAAGACAGAGACAGAGACGGAGGCAGGGTAAATAATAGGGAAAAACCAAACAAAAAATAGTTGTTTAATGAGAGGCCGTTGCACTGGTAACATATTTTTGTGCGATGTGGAAGTGACTCATCCTAATTTGTAGCAAACATTTTCTAAAAACTGATGCGCACTGCCTCGTGCATCATCCCTTTGTTCACTTCCACTTCCTAAACAGAATCTTTATCTCTTCCCTTCCTTTATAACTATCTCTCTATCTTACTCGTTCCAGTCACGCCCACATGCACACAGCAGGACAGAGGAAAGTAAAAAGCCTCTTGACACATAGTGCGATAAGCCGAGTGGATGTGCGAGAGGGGTGCGTAGTTCAAGAGCAACTTGCACTTTGCTTGTCTCCTGCAGCTCGACCTACTTTCTCGAGAACGCTGGCGTACACGCGTCATGGTGCTTGGTCTCTTGCGTAACGCAGTTTTTACTGGGTGAAGTCAACATGTTGACAAACACATTATTTTTTACTTTGTTTTCGTTGTTTTGACGTAAAGGAAAGAATACTTTGGAAATACCCGAATTAGATAGCAGCATCAAACCTTTTGATAGATTATCATCCCATGAAAACGAAAAAAACAAACAAATCCTTGCACTCATCACATTGATAAAGTTTTTTTTGAAAGAGTAAGAGTATAGAATCTCGGTTTTATAAAGAAATCTACTTGTTTCTTCAATTTCAGTCGATGTAAATATTCTAAACGTTGCCATAATGCTCCGAGATTTATTATGATGCACAACATGGTCAGACTTATCTTTTACAATTTTGTTTACTACTTTTATAACCAACCTGCATATTATTATTATTTTAATCCATGCTTGATGTAAGAATTTACATTAAGCTTAAGTTTTCAGCAGGGTAAAGTATGTGGTATAAATAAAACTAAAAGCACTATTTTCTTCTCTTGTAATAAGAGAATAAGAATAGTAGGCTAATTATGTAGAATCCACACCTATTTATAGATCTTTTAGAAAGTTCAATATCATGTAGGTTTAAATAAAGGCACAGCTAGAAATTCCCGAAAGGCAGTGTGCCATTATGCACTTTCAACAGGAATCGCAAGTCTCATGTAAAAAAAATCTCAAAATAAATTTGGAAAACATAGAATTAGTCGATTTCCTCTGTTGGATTTTACAGAGTTACGCCAGATGTAAAAAGGAAAAAAAACTGATTACAATATACTGGCCCGCATGTCTCCTCAATCTTTCTGGTTGCTGCTTAGAGCTAACGACTTATAACTCTTGTAACATAACAAAACTCTTGTAGCATAACAAAACTCTTGTAGCATAACATAACTCTTGTAGCATAACAAAACTCTTGTAGCATAACATAACTCTTGTAACATAACATAACTCTTGTAGCATAACAAAACTCTTGTAGCATAACAAAACTCTTGTAGCATAACATAACTCTTGTAGCATAACATAATTCATGTAGCATAACATAACTCTTGTAGCATAATTATCCTCGTGAATCTAACTAGATCCTGATGTGCCTGGTCTCTAAAACAGTCGCTTTTTTTAACCGTCCAATTTTTGCCGAGAAATCTTCCATAAAAATGTTTGCAGGGTCCGGTTAGTCAAAATCTGCTTGGAGGCATGGTTTAACTTTTTTCAATATACTATTTATGTTTATTTAAAAACTCGTTTCTTACAGCTTCAGAAAACCTTGTGGAATCAATATGAACGCTTTAGTACGTTGATACATTTTGCTGGTGTATGTGATGTGACTGTTTTAGAGTTAAATAAAATCCTCAGAGAAAGAGAGAAAGAGAGAGAGATAGAGATAGATAGATAGATAGATAGATAGATAGATAGATAGAGAGAGAGAGAGAGAGAGAGAGAGAGAGAGAGAGAGAGAGAGAGAGAGAGAGAGCGAGAGGGGGAATGAGAGAGAGAGAAAAAAGAAGAAGAAGAGAGAGAAAGAGAAAGGGGAAAGGAGAGATAAAGAGAAAGACAGAGAAAGAGAGAAGGAGAGAGGGACAGGGAGAGACAAAAAGAGAGTGAAAAGTGGTGGCAAAAAGTAAACTTTCACATAGAGGGTTCTGTTCCTTTGTGTAATCTGAAGTTCTTCCCTTTATCAATCGTTCATTTTATTCTTGTCTAGAAACTGGTTTCCAGTTTGGTGTCTGTATGGCAGTTCTCTTAATTGGTGTCTGTATGGCAGTTCTCTTGTTTGGTGTCTGTATGGCAGTTCTCTTGTTTGGTGTCTGTATGGCAGTTCTCTTGTTTGGTGTCTGTATGGCAGTTCTCTTGTTTGGTGTCTGTATGGCAGTTCTCTTGTTTGGTGTCTGTATGGCAGTTCTCTTGTTTGGTGCCTGCATGGCAGTTCTCTTGTTTGGTGCCTGTATGGCAGTTCTCTTGTTTGGTGTCTGTATGGCAGTTCTCTTGTTTGGTGTCTGTATGGCAGTTCTCTTGTTTGGTGCCTGCATGGCAGTTCTCTTGTTTGGTGTCTGTATGGCAGTTCTCTTGTTTGGTGTCTGTATGGCAGTTCTCTTGTTTGGTGTCTGTATGGCAGTTCTCTTGTTTGGTGCCTGCATGGCAGTTCTCTTGTTTGGTGCCTGTATGGCAGTTCTCTTGTTTGGTGTCTGTATGGCAGTTCTCTTGTTTGGTGTCTGTATGGCAGTTCTCTTGTTTGGTGTCTGTATGGCAGTTCTCTTGTTTGGTGTCTGTATGGCAGTTCTCTTGTTTGGTGTCTGTATGGCAGTTCTCTTGTTTGGTGTCTGTATGGCAGTTCTCTTGTTTGGTGTCTGTCTGTATGGCAGTTCTCTTGTTTGGTGTCTGTATGGCAGTTCTCTTGTTTGGTGCCTGTATGGCAGTTCTCTTGTTTGGTGCCTGTATGGCAGTTCTCTTGTTTGGTGTCTGTATGGCAGTTCTCTTGTTTGGTGTCTTAATCGTGATTAGATTGCTTACCGCGACCATCGACCTTCATCGAGCTCCAGTATCGATAGCTTGGCCGTAGCTTTCCAGCCTACAGGGAGATAACAGCAAAAAATAGTTAGCTACACAAGAAGCTTTGAGTTACCTCCTTTAGAATAATCAGCTTGATTCACCCAATGCTTTTTTTTTTTTAAATGCAACTGGGGCACATCTGGAAGGTTTTAGTTTTGTCGATTTATAGACTGCTAGAGTTGGGTAGAAAATGAAATTTAACATTAATAGAAATGTCCTTTATTGTGACCCACAGGGTGAGAGGAATAGAATAATACTGGACAGAGAAAAAAGGCGTGAAGAGAAAAAAGGGGGGGGGAGAGAGAGAGAGAGAGAGAGAGAGAGAGAGAGAGAGAGAGAGAGAGAGAGAGAGAGAGAGAGAGAGAGAGAGAGAGAGAGAGAGAGAGAGAGAGAGAAAGCGAGAAAGACAAAGAGAGAGAGACAGAGAGATAGATAGATAGAGAGAGAGAAAGAGAGAGAGACAGAAAGAGAAACAGAGAGAAACAGAGAGAGAAACAGAGAGAGAAACAGACAGAGCAGAGACAGAGAGAGAGAAAGATGGAGACAGAGCAGAGACAGAGATAGATAGATAGATAGATAGATAGATAGATAGAGAGAGAGAGAGAGAGAGAGAGAGAGAAAGGGAGAAAGACAAAGAGAGAGAGAGAGACAGAGAGAGAAACAGAGAGTAACAGAGAGAGAAACAGACAGAGCAGAGACAGAGAGAGAGAAAGATGGAGACAGAGCAGAGACAGAGATAGACAGATAGATAGATAGATAGAGAGAGAGAAAGAGAGAGAGAGAGAGAGAGAGAGAGAGAGAGAGAGAGAGAGAGAGAGAGAGAGAGAGAGAGAGAGAGAGAGAGAGAGAGAGAGAGAGAGAGAGAGATGGAGACAGAGACAGAGAGTTTGGGGTAAGGGGAGGGAAAAAAAGGTCGATATTTGTGTTTATGCAAGTTATCCTTGTAGAGGGTGAACTATGTATTCATGACGACATAATATTAAGACACTGATGTAAATAAACTGTATCCACCAGTTGGTGAAGCATTGCCCCCACAGGCCAAGGTTTGAGACTCTGGTGACAGCTGACAGCCTAGCATGGAGACAAACATGCTTGAGCGATCACATGATTGTCTGGCTTCGGGCGCCAGTCCTGGCAGATTTGAAGCATGCGCACACAGCTACCATAACAGAATTCACATCACCTGGTGAAACATGTACTGATGTAGCATCGTCTGCGGGAAGCCTCGCGCCGGTTTCAGTGCAAGTTGAAACAGACCGGAACTTTTGGTCTAAATGAAGTGGATAATTGATTTCCTCCCTTGCGTAACCCTTTTTTAGGCCAGCTGTTTCAGTGGCATAGTTTATCTAGCTTGTTGGATAACAGGTTGCACTTTGTCGGTTGTGTCGATATAGGTCTCATACTAGGTAAGTTCCAGTTTTTTTTTTATTTGTATGGCTCTGAAATTTTGAGTTCAGTTTATAGGTTAATGCAGCCAACTTTTATTTCGTGAAGCTTTTAGAAGGCTTTTAATTTTCTTTCTTATAGGTCCTGTATTTCAGTTATTGTGATTAGTTTAAAGGGATAATTCTTGTAAATTTGAAACATCTTCAGAGCTTTGATGTTCGAACACAATGACATTTTGTGTTTGATCGTGCAGACTAATTTTGAGCGCAGTTTATGGAGTTCAGTTTGGTTTACTTCAGCGGCCCTCCATCTAGAAAACTCTATTTTTTTAACTAATACTAACTATCTACCCTTTCCAAATAGTGGCTGTTTGAGAGTCCTTCCCTCCTCCCTCCTCCAGGCCAGTCAACGGCACCTGGCTGGGTCAACATGACATGACTGCTGGAGTAACTCCACTTATATCATGTGTATAGTTTTAGCACTTTATAATTTGTATGATACTTTAAACTCAGTGTTTATGTATGTAAATCACAAGAAACTTTATCTGTACTTGGAGCTGACTTATTCTGATGGTGATCCCCGACAAAGGTCTATAGTAAGTATTGCAGCCGAGCTATTCTTCTTCTTCTTCTTCTTTTTTTTTAGTGTCTACAGTGGTCCTCATGCAGGCAAAGAAAACAAGCAGGAAGATACAGCAAAGGTGATATTGATCACCTTTGCTGTATCTTCCTGCTTGTTTTGATTCATCTTTGCCATTATCTTTTCTTTTCTTTCTTGTTTTTTTTTCTTTTTATAAATTTTCTGTCGAGAAGGAAAAGAAGAATGATTTTACCACTAAAACACAATTTAGGGATATAATGCATGATAAGGAATTAAAAAGCACGCTGTTATAATAGTTAAGAAAGAATAATCAAACTATAAGCACAGTGGATGTGGAAGAGGCAAGCCTGTATCGTTTGAAACAAGGTAGGCTTGCAATCCTAAGAAAGATTTGTTAAAGACTGTTATTTGTGGATTACAAAAAATATACAATGCTATAAATAAACATAGCGGCCATATAAAAGCAAAGGAAAAAAAATAAAGTAAAAAGATTTAATGTTTGCCAGCAGCTAACACCTCACCTGGAATCAAATTAGGATGAAAAGAAAAGAGAAAACCCTCACGCACACACAAGCAGTGGCACAAATAGGAAGAGCTCGACCGTTGTTCAGTGTCTCGTGAGTTATAATGTCGGGCAGACAGGTCTAGAGATATATCTAGAATAAAGACAAGAATAAACATTGAAAAACATAATAATCTAGTAAAAAAATTCTCTAACCAAAATAATTCGCTGAGAAGTCCTGATAAAGCTTCCGCTGCTATAGACAGATGACAGCCTGCAGTCGGGAAAAATCGATCAACTAGAAACCTTATTCAAAGGTCAGTTTTAATATCGGTTGAGACTTTGACAGATAGCTCTGGTTTGCTATTCCATTATTTAAGAAGATATTTGGACTAGAAGATAAGTATAAAAGGACTAAAGAGAGGAAAAAACTATTATTTTTCTTTCTAGGACGATGAGTTTAAACGGTTCACCTGGCCTCATGCAACAGACTTCAAGTGGAGGAAGAAGTCAGCCCCAACAGATTAGAGGAAGCGGTACCCTCACTGACCACCAGAGACCACAGGCTGCCAACCCTTTCTTTTTCCCAGAGAGATTCCTGGACAGTGGCCTGCGCCTGGACGGGGCTGTGGTACAGAAGTTCCCCGTGTCAGATGATCCGGTGACACATCTGCACAACATCATGGCGCTCCCCATGAGAGAGGATGATGTGGTGATTGCCGCGTACCACAAGAGCGGTGAGTCCGTGTCTGCGAGATGCACTTGGCTTTCTATTATCAAACTTAGGTTTGGAACCAAATTGGGATCGAGACCCAGCTGAAGTATGAAGGCCATAAGATTGAGTGGTTCAAAGCTACAAACTTCTCTATATCGAGAGACAATTCCGGTCATCAACGGAATTATTCAGTAGAGACTGCAAATAGATCAGTCTAAATTTCCTAAGAGAGAAAATCATGTAGACAGTGACTAGTAACCTGCCATTACAGTCTAATATAATAGCAGTAAATGTGGGCCACGAGTTCGATTCTCTCACTGTCAAGTTAAGCGTGTGAGGTCCCATCTTAACCTTTCTCAGCTGTGCCCTTCTCGACTCGGACTTTGATATTCAGAAAACACCTGAAATCATCTTGTTATGGACAATCTAGAAATTCTGAAACACTCAAAAATAAATAAATAAATAAATAAAAAAAACAACCCCCCCACTTAAAAAAACAAAAACAAAACAAAAAACCAAACATCACCACCAAAACAAGTTTATTTCGCTTATTTTAATTCTTCTCTCAGAACCTGAACAATCAACAAGCTCCACACTCTCTTTCTCGCAGGTACCCACTGGATGGCTGACATCCTGCACATGCTGACAAGGGGCTGCGTGACCTACATGGAGAAATCCAAGGAGGACGTCATGTTTGAATACAAGGATGATCTCGCGTCTCTAGAGGACGAGCCGTCTCCGCGAATCTTCAACTCGCATCTCTACATGCGCTTCATGCCCAGACAGATGCTGCAGAAAAGGATAAAGGTGAGGTTAAGGGGGTGGCGGGTGAGGATGTGTGCTGTCCTAATCTCATCTCTAGCCTTCACAGCATAGCACCACAGCACTACAACGTCACACCAAAGCACTACAACGTCACACCACAGCACTATAGCGTCACATCACAGCACTACAGCGTCACACCACAGCACTACAACGTCACATCACAGCACTACAGCGTCACATCACAGCACTACAGCGTCACATCACAGCACTACAGCGTCACATCACAGCACTACAGCGTCACATCACAGCACTACAGCGTCACATCACAGCACTGTAGCGTCACATCACAGCACTACAGTGTCACATTAGAGCACTACAACGTCACACCACAGCACTACAGCGTCACATCACAGCACTACAGCGTCACATCACAGCACTACAGTGTCACATTAGAGCACTACAACGTCACACCACAGCACTTTAGCGTCACATCACAGCACTACAGCGTCACATCACAGCACTACAGCGTCACATCACAGCACTACAGCGTCACATCACAGCACTGTAGCTTCACACCACAGCACTACAGCGTCACATCACAGCACTGTAGCTTCACACCACAGCACTACAGCGTCACATCACAGCACTGTAGCGTCACACAACACACTACAGCGTCACATCACAGCACTGTAGCGTCACATCACAGCACTACAACGTCACATCACAGCACTACAACGTCACACCACAGCACTATAGCGTCACATCACAGCACTATAGCGTCACATTAGAGCACTACAGCGTCACATCACAGCACTACAACGTCACATCACAGCACTACAACGTCACATCACAGCACTACAGCGTCACATCACAGCACTATAGCGTCACATTAGAGCACTACAGCGTCACACCACAGCACTACAACGTCACACCACAGCACTACAACGTCACATCACAGCACTACAGCGTCACACCACAGCACTACAGCGTCACATCACAGCACTACAGCGTCACATCACAGCACTACAACGTCACATCACAGCACTACAGCGTCACATCACAGCACTATAGCGTCACATCACAGCACTACAGCGTCACACCACAGCACTACAGCGTTACATCACAGCACTATAGCGTCACACAACACACTACAGCGTCACATCACAGCACTACAGCGTCACACCATAGCACTGTAGCGTCACATTACAGCACAGTAGCGTCACACCACAGCACTGTAGCGTCACACCACAGCACTATAGCGTCACATCACAGCACTACAGCGTCACACCACAGCACTACAGCGTCACATCACAGCACTATAGCGTCACATCACAGCACTACAGCGTCACATCACAGCACTATAGCGTCACACAACACACTACAGCGTCACATCACAGCACTACAGCGTCACATCACAGCACTGTAGCGTCACACAACACACTACAGCGTCACATCACAGCACTGTAGCTTCACACCACAGCACTACAGCATCACACCACAGCACTGTAGCGTCACACCACAGCGCCATAGCGTCACACCACAGCACTACAGCGTCACACCACAGCACTACAGCGTCACA
>JAWDGP010002132.1:70000-75000 GCA_033675545.1 Elysia crispata | reverse complement strand
ACGTAGCAAGAAACTACACAATAAGTCTCGAAAAAAATAAAAGCAACAACAATAAACCCCTTCAAAAAATAGCTAAAAAATGTCGTGCATATCTATGTCGATAAAATCTGATAATCTCCTTATCTACGTGACATTATATTTTTCTGTTTGTCCCGCATGTTTACTTTTTCAGTAGCTGAGTTTCAACCAAGATGTAGACATACATTATTAAAATTAATTAAATATTCAACCTCACGAAATAATCTCCCCATCATATTTTAAATTTAGAAAGGACAATTTAAACAGGATATATTTGATATACAAGCCCGTATATATATATATATATATAATTATTCATGGCCTCTGCTATGTAAACTTCAACCCGCATACAAGCTGGTAAATAATTTGTTATTACCTGAATCTCTCTCTATGACGCTTCTAGGAACAGGAAAAAGCAAATAACTTGAGTTGTCTCACAACACAGTTATCACTGAGTAGCGTGATTTTATAGGTCTCAATTGTTAAAGGTTATATTCCTACAGAATAATTGATTAAAGATCCTCGCTGTGTTGTGTGCTGGTAGCGACCAACCTCAGACCTAGACAGGACTATCATCTATCATAGTGATAGGTATCTTCTGCTCATTCATATAGTTCCTGTAATAAAATAATTTACATCAAATTAGAAGTTTTGAGGTTGTTAGATAACTTTGCATCGTAATGTCCTTGCGTGTGAGAGTGAAAAAAAGGAGACGGAGAGAGAGAGAGAGAGAGAGAGAGAGAGAGAGAGAGAGAGAGAGAGAGAGAGAGAGAGAGAGAGAGAGAGAGAGAGAGAGATATGCAAGGTTTTGAAGGGTACAAATCTGACAAACCGCAACATCAGTGTTTTGCTGTTAACCTGAGCAGTTTTTTTTATTATTTAATCTTAGGACGGTCTGGCAGTAGTCCGTGATGTTGCCCAGTTCCTAGAATTACCTGCCAACGAGCAACTTTTCCAAGAAATTGTTACGGCCTGCTCCTTTGAAAAGCTGAAAACCAAAGACGAGGCCCGCAGTATGCCGGCAAACTTACAGAGAACAGTGCCTGGCAATAAGAGCCTCAAACTCTTCCGAAAAGGTAAGGGCGAGAGAACTGCAGAGTATGTCTTACAACAGGTTCAGTTGATTTTCTTTACAAGTCCTCCACCTCGGCGTTACAGAGAACGGTCCCTGACAATACCGGAAAGGTAAGGGCGAGAGAACTGCAGAGTATGTCTTACAACAGGTTCAGTTGATTTTCTTTACAAGTCCTCCACCTCGGCATTACAGAGAACGGTCCCTGACAATACCGGAAAGGTAAGGGCGAGAGAACTGCAGAGTATGTCTTACAACAGGTTCAGTTGATTTTCTTTACAAGTCCTCCACCTCGGCGTTACAGAGAACGGTCCCTGACAATACCGGAAAGGTAAGGGCGAGAGAACTGCAGAGTATGTCTTACAACAGGTTCAGTTGATTTTTTCTTTTATTAGTTCGCCACATTGGAATCAGAAATAGTTCAGCAAAATCTACAGCAAACGGATATTTTCAGTCTATAGTGAGACCAAATTTTTTCTAGTGGCGCTTTATTAATTTATTTTTTTCCCTTGCAATTTCAGTTCCTCTATAATCCTTTACTTTTATCTGCCTTTCTTTCTCTTTATTCTTCTCTTCCTCCTCATATTTCCTGGCTTCTCCTAATTTTTCTCTCTCTCTCGTACATCTCCTCTTTATACCTCTTTCATCTCCGATCCCCCGCTCACCCTATTTATTCTATCACAGTTTCTACGTGCAAGTGTCCCGTTTATTACCGAACTAACCTGCTGTTGTCTTTGATCATAACATGTAATGGAGAAGAACGTGATACTTTTGAATAACTGACACCATAAACCTAGAACCATACGAAGCCAACACACATTCACAAACACACACTCACACAGAACAGTTCAGGGTATGATAAGGTCAGAACAGACTGCAGTTTTATCATATAGAAAATTTGAACCCACAAATCAAATTTGTTCTATTCAACAAAAGATTCATAACGCAAAGAATACCTATTAATTTTATCATAAGATTTATGTACAAGTACAAAACTAAATTGCTTCCCTTTACACAGTAGACCCCCATATTTTGAGTATAAGTACAGAAATATTTATAACGGTTAATTTTATAACCAGCTGTGACACCAAATGTGATAATGTTGATGAATCTACTTTATCCGTAATTTGAGGCCGAGTTTGTGCCTTAGCACTTGTATCCTTATCCTACTGTCTTACTTAAAAGACTTCTTGTTTCCTGCAATCGACCAAATCTTCAAAAGAAAGAGAGAGAGATAGATAGATAGAGAGAGAGAGAGAGAGAGAGAGAGAGAGAGAGAGAGAGAGAGAGAGAGAGAGAGAGAGAGAGAGAGAGAGAGAGAGAGAGAGAGAGAGAGAGAGAGAGAGAGAGAGAGAGGTGTAAAGTTTGCAATAATATTACAATAAATGTAAAATTTATTATCTCCCCTGTTATGAAGAACTAACTGAAAACTTAATGAACCCGACAGTGTGCTACCATTAATGCTGCTCTCTCTCTCTCTCTGAACCTCCATTTCTTCCCTCTGGGTTGACCAGGAGTTATCGGAGACTGGAAGAACCACTTCACCGTCACACAGAATGAAACTTTTGAGGAATTTCTCCGCCGGAGACAGACTGGTTGTGGGAAGTTTTTACTCTACTGGGACTAGGGCAGTACTTAACGGTTGACTGGTGTTGACACAGGACTGGTTACTGGGAGTGGGTATCCCCTTGTCCAGGCTTTACTGTTGATATTTCTATTATTATTATTATTATTATTATTATTATTATTATTATTATTATTATTATTATTATTATTATTATTATTATTATTATTATTATTATTATTATTATTATTATTATTATTATTATTATTATTATTATTATTATTATTATTATTATTATTATCATCATCATCATCATCATCATCATGACTATCATCATTATTATCATTGCTCTGACCATAACCTTCATTTCTGAACCCACCTTGATCTCATAGCGACAGTTTTAAGAGATGTATTTTCCTTTATAATAATTATTTGACACAATATTCCATAGACACTTAGTAAGATATTTCTGTGGTTTTTGAATCGAATCTTATTCTACATTGATTACTTTATAACTTCCAGGTCTGAATGATACTCAGAGGTGTACAAAGCTAAGACTATTATACATATTAAAATCAAATTTATATACATATATAAAGAATGGAGTTTGAAATATATATTGGATATCTTTATGGTCTGAACATGTCACTGATCGTTTAGCTTTCTCATTGTGATCTTCAGATTGTGTTTCGTTTTATGATTTTCAACTGATATTTTTTCAAAAGTATAAACAATTTGGCACGAATAAAAGAGATTACCTCAAGTCCCTAAATGTAGAATGCAAATCAAACAATGCACCAAGCAATATTTCTGGATAGAATCATGAAAATATAAATAAAAAATCAAATGTTGCTCTTTACGGAGAAAATCAACAAAGATAAAGAAACTGATAGATATTGAAACAGTGATATAGAAAGACAGAGATAGATAGCGACAGATAGATAAATGAAAAGATAGTAAAATAGAAAGATAGATGGATAAATGATAGATAGGTAGATAAATATACATACCGTAGATGAACAGGGAAAGAAAGTGACAGAGAGTGACAGAGTATGTGTGACTATGTGGGAGAAACAGAGAGAGAGAGAGAGAGAGAGAGAGAGATAGAGAGAGAGAGAGAGAGAGAGAGAGAGAGAGAGAGAGAGAGAGAGAGAGAGAGAGAGAGAGAGAGAGAGAGAGAGAGAGAGAGAGAGAGAGAGAGAGAGAGCAGATATTGAAACACAATAAGCAATCAACTTCCAAGTCATTGAAATCTTTTTGTTTAATAAACCTGGATATGTATGTGATATCAAAAATAGTATGGATATTTGGTATAGTAGAGTATAATCTTATACAAACAAATTATGGACATAAAGCGCAAAATGTTTTGAGGTTTTCCAGAAAACAATAACATTGGAGGAACAAATAAGCTTGGATTTTGCTAAAAACTTATTCTAGTTGTAATTATGTATCTGAAAGACGGGCCTTAACTTACAAAATATTTTGGTCTCTGATCTATTGAGAAAAAAAATGTACCGAAAAAGATACAACAGAAAAACAAAAATTTATGCTAAAAAAGTTAATAAATGTACACAAAAATTTTCAAAGAAAATAGTATTGCTTGTAATGGGACTCAATCACTGGAAGTTAAGAGTTTGCATTGTATCATGGCGTGAAATGTTTTAATAATGTTACTTTAATATAAAAAAAAAAAAAAAAACTTGGAGCAAACTCTACAATGAAATGCCAATTCTTACAATAATTTCTTTTTAAAACTTTTAAGATGTCAATTTGGCTGCCGTCTGACGTGGGATGTAAACCCAGCCTATGAAGTAATATTTTACTGTAGAACGATCTATAGCAAGGTCCAATCTTTCTGGATAAGAACAGTGAAAGCCGTGGAAGCTTTCCAGTCAAAATAATCAGCTTGGATCTTCATTTGATCCAAAAAGGATCTCCCTCAGTCTCCAGTATTATAAATTATCAGTTGGTCTCTTCAAACAGTTAACAGAAAGACAACCACAAACGGCGATCTTAGAATCCTGCATAGATGGAGATAAATCGAGCACCATCCTAAGGCCAGTCTGAGGCGTTGTTAAGTAACTCCGCTAGTTTGATCACCGCGATATCCGGTCAACTCTGTGAAGCTGTAGTGGCTCCCCAAGTCTGAACATGAACACAAGATCTTCCTCGTTGATGATAACACAACTTAAAACCATTACTTCATGTTTGTAACGATGTCTCTTGCTTGTTCACAAAACCAATACACTAAAAAATTCTTTAAAAAAAAAAACAGTTTTGGTTTTCTATAGATTTTGTTTATATAGACTCTTCAAGGTGAGACGAGATATCTCCATCAGCGATTCT
>JAWDGP010002132.1:0-65000 GCA_033675545.1 Elysia crispata | reverse complement strand
CTAAGGCACCCTGCTACAATACCTCACTTGGTTAGAGCACAAACTATCATGCCTTACCTGAATAGAGAACCCTAGCGATCATGCCTCACCTGGGTAGAGCACCTAACTATCATGCCTCACCTGGATAGAGCACCCAACTGTCATGCCTCACCTAGGTAGATCACTCCACTATCATGCCTCACCTGACTAAGGTACCCTACTATCATGCCTCACCTGGGTAGAGCACCCTAGCTATCATGCCGGGGAAGACCATAAGCCACATGGGCAGGAACTTGAGGTAACCGGCCAGAATACAGCCAGCCTTGGCGTGGGACAAGTTCTTCGCTGCCAGGGCACGCTGGACAATCACCTGAGGAGATGGACAGAGGTCAGTCAGGAGAGAACAGGTCAACGTGAGGAATAGTTCAAAAGATGAAAGAAGAGTTTGAGTTTAAGTTTAAGGTTGTTGGGCCATGATAAGTAAAAAGTAACCGAAGCAGGCGTGCATGGACTTACTCCAAGATCCACCAAAATAGTTGATACACTTTAATATTCGCGTAACATCTTTATGTTCAGCAGAATTAGAGAGAATACCAAAGCTCTTTTGTAGATTTATGAACAATCCAGGGACTTGTAAGTTTACAACAACTTCCTAACACATTAATTTTTCAATTTGATTATACCTCAAAAGACACTGTCTGTTAAAGCACTAGCTGAAAGACCTCTTCTAGAGAATACAGAAGGATTTTATAGGCTTGAACACAATATGTTTTGAATAAGAGAGATAAAGCCACAACTTGCTTTGGACGCTGGTTTCATATCGAGTTACCAATCCCTATCTGGCTCTCTATAGGCAAATACACTCTTACTATAGACCAATCACTAGTTAGCTCTATATAATTATAGGTATATATATATATATATATACATATATATATATATATATCTATATATATCCATCCATTCTGCAGACCGATCACCATATATATGGCCCAATCACTATCTAGCTCTCTATACACCCATGCTACAGCCCAATCACTATCTAGCTATATATAGGTAAATTCACCCATACTACAGACCAATCACTAACTGGCTCTCCATACATCAATACTACAGCCCAATCACTATCTGCCTCTCTATAGGTATCCACCCATACTACAGCCCAATCACTATCTGGCTCTCTGTAAGTATTTCCACCCATATTACAGTTCAATCACTATCATGCTTTCTATAGGTATATCCACCCATACTACAGTCCAATCACTATCATGCTCTCTATAGGTATATCCACCCATACTACAGTCCAATCACTATCATGCTCTCTATAGGTATATCCACCCATACTACAGTCCAATCACTATCATGCTCTCTATAGGTATATCCACCCATACTACAGTCCAATCACTATCATGCTCTCTAAAGGTATATCCACCCATACTACAGTCCAATCACTATCATGCTCTCTATAAATATATCCACCCATACTACAGGCCAATCGATATCTGGCTCTCTATAAATATATCCACCCATACTACAGTCCAATCACTATCTGGCTCTCTATAAATATATCCACTCATACTACAGGCCAATCACTATGTGGCTCTCTATAAATATATCCACCGATACTACAGGCCAATTACTATATGGCTCTCTATAGGTATATCCACCCATACCACAACCCAATCACTATATGGCTCTCTATAGGTATATCCACCCATACCACAGCCCAATCACTATATGGCTCTCTATAGGTATATCCACCCATACTGCAGGCCAATCACTATGTGGCTCTCTATAGGTATATCCACCAACACTACAGAACGAACTGATTATACAATATGGCCGCACCTGGTCAGAGCACCAGTACCACACTGAGGAGATGGCCAGGCCGAAGAAGACACCAGGCCAGGGGAGGTCACCATCGTCAGCAGCCCGCACAAGTTTGTAAGAGTTGCTCGGTGGCTTACCGCAGTCTGTGTACGAGTAGTTATCGTCCTTGCCCAGGTGGACTCTGGTCGTGTTGGGAAAAGCAGAGAAGAACTTATGCTCCAGCTCTTGGTAGCCGCCAACCTCGATGAAACCTGAAGAAAAAATAGAGAGCCATTACTATCAAACATTCACTGCTACTCTTGGTAGCCGGCAACCTCGATGAAACCTGAAGAAAAAATAGAGAGTCATCACTATCAAACATTCACTGCTGCTCTTGGTAGCCGCCAACTAAAGTTATTTATAATGATAATGACAAATACGAGACACGACCGAGAAAATTTCATTCCCCACATTCCTGATACGGTAAACATTTTTGAAATGTCCAATACTATCGGAGAAAAAATACAAACTATAAAATGAAAGCGGAAAAATCCTTAAAGCTATTAAAGTATTTTTATTTCGAAGACAGCCCCATGTGACTTATTTATCGCTAATGTTTTCAGAAGACGAGATGCTTACCCATCACCATCAGGACAAAGGCAGAACCATGTGACTTATTTATCGCTAATGTTTTCAGGAGACGAGATGCTTACCCATCACCATCAGGACAAAGGCAGAACCATGTGACTTATTTATCGCTAATGTTTTCAGGAGACGAGATGCTTACCCATCACCATCAGGACAAAGGCAGCCCCATGTGACTTATTTATCGCTAATGTTTTCAGGAGACGAGATGCTTACCCATCACCATCAGGACAAAGGCAGAACCATGTGACTTATTTATCGCTAATGTTTTCAGAAGACGAGATGCTTACCCATCACCATCAGGACAAAGGCAGAACCATGTGACTTATTTATCGCTAATGTTTTCAGAAGACGAGATGCTTACCCATCACCATCAGGACAAAGGCAGAACCATGTGACTTATTTATCGCTAATGTTTTCAGAAGACGAGATGCTTACCCATCACCATCAGGACAAAGGCAGCCCCATGTGACTTATTTATCGCTAATGTTTTCAGAAGACGAGATGCTTACCCATCACCATCAGGACAAAGGCAGAACCATGTGACTTATTTATCGCTAATGTTTTCAGGAGACGAGATGCTTACCCATCACCATCAGGACAAAGGCACCAAGGATCATGATAACCGTCTGGATAAAGTCTGTCCATATAACAGCGGTGAGACCACCTGCAAGATCAGACAAGAGGTGGCGTCAAGTTCAATAGACAGGCAGAAGTTAGACTTCTGTGTTTGGGAACCAGGTGCTGTCTTTAGATCTTAGATGAAGGAGGGAAGAGTAGGTTTTTTTGCAGGGAGGGGGGGGGGGGTGGAGGGAGGGGGATAGGGGTGTGTGAAGAAAATTAAAAATAAAAATAAAACAGCGACCGAAAATAATGACTCTTTGTATTTTCAACTTATGATCAACCCAAGGCAGGACAAGAAGTACCAAGTTAAATGATTTGATCAGAAACAACTTAATAAAAGCGATTTCAGATTGAAAATTCTGGACAACAAACAGGCTGGATCATTCTCTATCTCGCAACCTGTGACCCCTGACCTCTCACTGACCTCCGATGGTGAAGAGCGCAGCAATGGCCAGCAGAATGATGATGGCCACATACAGGTTGAGCTCCGGCATCGCCTGTGTCAGGAAGATGGCGCCCGAATACAGGTCAGCCTGGGAAAATGGTCAGTGCAAGGGGAGGGGGGGGGGAGGGGGGGTGAGAGCATGTTCAAGTTTATTGATCGGAGAGGGACAGATTAAAGAGTTCATTACCTGGAGAATTGATAATCATGGTATTTACCTTTTTTGGAAACGGGCCTCAAGTGATTTTTATGGAACTTTGCTGTTAAACCTCGGCACATAGCCCTAGATTTACTGAGGCGCGTAACAAGTAAACCAGGAGATCATTCTACACCAGGAGTGGTTTCAGAGATTCCGGACCGTTCTGGCAGCTGGTGCGATCTTCCTTTGTTACTTGGTCGTCATAATTCCAATGGAATTCAATATGTTTGTGTGTGTGTATATATACATGTATATATATATATATATATATATATATATATATATATATATATATGTATGTATATATATATATATATATATATATATATATATATATATATATAAATATATAGATAGATAGATAGACAGATAGATAGATAGATAGATAGATAGATAGATAGATAGATAGATAGATAGATAGATAGATAGATAGCTAGAAGATCTTACCTTAAATTCTCTTCAGCACTCTTATCAATTATTCCTACCTATCTTCAAACTATATATATATATATACGACTCTTACTAGTCTTCAGTCCTGCTATCACAGTGTTAGGGGGAGGACAGGAGTGGTTGAGGGATCCCCCTCTCTCCAGGCTGTGAGAATGGTGGTGGGTGCTCTACCGTCTGGACCACTTGACACTCTGGACGACCAACTGAAGCTGTTGTTTGGGCTGTTCTACCAACCTTCCTCGATCTAGCACGACCAACTGAAGCTGTTGTTTGGGCTGTTCTACCAACCTTACTCAATCTAGCACGACCAACTCAAGCTGTTGTTTGGGCTGTTCTACCAACCTTACTCAATCTAGCACGACCAACTCAAGCTGTTGTTTGGGCTGTTCTACCAACCTTACTCAATCTAGCACGACCAACTGAAGCTGTTGTTTGGGCTGTTCTACCAACCTTACTCAATCTAGCACGACCAACTCAAGCTGTTGTTTGGGCTGTTCTACCAACCTTACTCAATCTAGCACGACCAACTGACGCTGTTGTTTGGGCTGTTCTACCAACCTTACTCAATCTAGCACGACCAACTGACGCTGTTGTTTGGGCTGTTCTACCAACCTTACTCAATCTAGCACGACCAACTGACGCTGTTGTTTGGGCTGTTCTACCAACCTTACTCAATCTAGCACGACCAACTGACGCTGTTGTTTGGGCTGTTCTACCAACCTTACTCAATCTAGCACGACCAACTGACGCTGTTGTTTGGGCTGTTCTACCAACCTTACTCAATCTAGCACGACCAACTGACGCTGTTGTTTGGGCTGTTCTACCAACCTTACTCAATCTAGCACGACCAACTGACGCTGTTGTTTGGGCTGTTCTACCAACCTTACTCAATCTAGCACGACCAACTGACGCTGTTGTTTGGGCTGTTCTACCAACCTTACTCAATCTAGCACGACCAACTGACGCTGTTGTTTGGGCTGTTCTACCAACCTTACTCAATCTAGCACGACCAACTGACGCTGTTGTTTGGGCTGTTCTACCAACCTTACTCAATCTAGCACGACCAACTGACGCTGTTGTTTGGGCTGTTCTACCAACCTTACTCAATCTAGCACGACCAACTGACGCTGTTGTTTGGGCTGTTCTACCAACCTTACTCAATCTAGCACGACCAACTGACGCTGTTGTTTGGGCTGTTCTACCAACCTTACTCAATCTAGCACGACCAACTGACGCTGTTGTTTGGGCTGTTCTACCAACCTTACTCAATCTAGCACGACCAACTGACGCTGTTGTTTGGGCTGTTCTACCAACCTTACTCAATCTAGCACGACCAACTGACGCTGTTGTTTGGGCTGTTCTACCAACCTTACTCAATCTAGCACGACCAACTGACGCTGTTGTTTGGGCTGTTCTACCAACCTTACTCAATCTAGCACGACCAACTGACGCTGTTGTTTGGGCTGTTCTACCAACCTTACTCAATCTAGCACGACCAACTGACGCTGTTGTTTGGGCTGTTCTACCAACCTTACTCAATCTAGCACGACCAACTGACGCTGTTGTTTGGGCTGTTCTACCAACCTTACTCAATCTAGCACGACCAACTGACGCTGTTGTTTGGGCTGTTCTACCAACCTTACTCAATCTAGCACGACCAACTGACGCTGTTGTTTGGGCTGTTCTACCAACCTTACTCAATCTAGCACGACCAACTGAAGCTGTTGTTTGGGCTGTTCTACCAACCTTACCCAATCTAGCACGACCAACTGACGCTGTTTTTTGGGCTGTTCTACCAACCTAACCAAATCTAGCACGACCAACTGACGCTGTAGTTTGGGCTGTTCTGCCAACCTTACTCAATCTAGCACGACCAACTCAAGCTGTTGTTTGGGCTGTTCTACCAACCTTACTCAATCTAGCACGACCAACTCAAGCTGTTGTTTGGGCTGTTCTACCAACCTTACTCAATCTAGCACGACCAACTGAAGCTGTTGTTTGGGCTGTTCTACCAACCTTACTCAATCTAGCACGACCAACTCAAGCTGTTGTTTGGGCTGTTCTACCAACCTAACCAAATCTAGCACGACCAACTGACGCTGTTGTTTGGGCTGTTCTGCCAACCTTACTCAATCTAGCACGACCAACTCAAGCTGTTGTTTGGGCTGTTCTACCAACCTTACTCAATCTAGCACGACCAACTGAAGCTGTTGTTTGGGCTGTTCTACCAACCTTACTCAATCTAGCACGACCAACTGACGCTGTTGTTTGGGCTGTTCTGCCAACCTTACCCAATCTAGCACGACCAACTCAAGCTGTTGTTTGGGCTGTTCTACCAACCTTACTCAATCTAGCACGACCAACTGAAGCTGTTGTTTGGGCTGTTCTACCAACCTTACTCAATCTAGCACGACCAACTGACGCTGTTGTTTGGGCTGTTCTACCAACCTTACTCAATCTAGCACGACCAACTCAAGCTGTTCTTTGGGCTGTTCTACCAACCTTACTCAATCTAGCACGACCAACTGACGCACGGTACAAGATCTGCTGAGCCTCTCGTCAACTGAAAACTTCACTTTCTCATTTTACTGACACGCACTTGTTTGTTTGTAACTGTTATAAACAAAATTATCATGGACCATGAGGGAGACTAAATGTTACTCACGGAAATCTTTGTGAACACGTAGAGTATGAGGGCGAGGACAGACAAGTAGATTCTGATCCTCTGTCCTCCAAATCGCTTCTTCAGATACTCTGGCATTGTGAACACCTGAGGAGAAAGTGAGAGAAAGAGAGATAGGTGGGACCGGCATACAGCAAGGAGATTGGCTGAGGTCATTGCTTGCGGTTTGTTGATTGGTTAAAATCAGAGCGTGCATAACCAAACAACACCTCAAGTTGAGCCAAGAAAATAAAGTTAATGCTTTTAAGTTTAAAATTTTTGCGACGATTACCGTATAGTAAAAGATGCTCAAACTGGAAATAATTTTTCCATCTATGAAAGCGTTACCAGAAGATTATCTATGTGAATTGCTAGCCTTAAGCTGATGTTACTTTGCCAGGTTAGATTCTTATCTAAACGCCACTTAAATTTGCATTTTGGGAAGCAGGAAAAACCTTTTGTAGTCTTAAAACAGTTCATCCAAACTAATAATAATAATAATAATAATAATAATAATAATAATAATAATAATAATAATAATAATAATAATAATAATAATAATAATAATAATAAAAATAATAATAATAAACAAAACAACAACGCATAGGCAAGACATGTAAAAAAATGTTCTAGATTTCTAGAAGCAAATTGTGTAATATTTTGTGTGAGTACTCACTCCCGCGGCGATGTAAACAGGGACGAAGAACCAGCCTAGCAACATGAGGATAAACACCGCCTGGAGAGAATGGGGAATAACTCATCAGTTCAGTGGGGAGGAAGGGGAAATAACTAATCATGAATTTAGATCTATTATGTAACGGTACACAGCAGCTAAGTATTTGCATTACTGTAGAGATATTAAACCTGAACAGAATCCTAAATTCTTCTACGTTTGGCGCGGTAGAACTATTATTCTAATTGGTAATTTCCAATAACCCAAGCAGGACGCGGAGAGGGGTACTATGCTCGGCATATCGACGAAGTATTCTTAAATATTTGTCTGTACAACATTGTCAAAGTTTCGTGTCAGATCTCTTAGAACCAGAGAAATGGTATACCATAAGTGTGTGATTACAGTTTTGAAGAGATTAATAATTTAACTATATCATTGCCTATTTGTAATGCTAAGTAACCCTTTATCAAAGGTCTAGATCTTTCTAAGTGAGGAGGAGTGAGTGATGACACAAGAATCGACTCCTCCGTCTCACTGAGAGTGAGAGGCGACACAAGAATCGAGTACTCACGCTGATCTCAAACACAGCGATACCGATTCCAGACGACGCACCAGAACCAGCCAAACCGACGAAGTGACCAGATCCGATATTACTGGCGAACAAGGACGCCCCAACCTGATGAATTGAACATAATATGCTCAGATAAACATCGAGCAAAGGTACAAGAAAATGAATTTTCATCTCATACAAATACACTCGATTTCAATTATTGTATTCTAACATATTTTAGTTTTTTTCTCAAGCATTTGCCTGCATTTTGATTATTCATATTGAAAGAAAGACCATTAATTTCTATCGTATCTGAAGTGGGACTCTTTACAACCAGTAGAAGCAGCAGCACCACCACCACCACCACGACCCCCACCATCACAATTTCAATCTTCCTCCCCTCCTCCTCCTCCTCCTCCTCATCATCATCATCATCATCACCTTTACGAAACTCCGCATGAACCTCCTCATTGCCAATGGGAATAATAAACACTAACATTCTAGTCGTCAGGGCACCGAGATTCCAGGTCTCACACAAATATGGAGGAACAATTGTTTTCAAGGCAAACAAATATTTCTGTCAGTTTAACTGTTGGTGCTATCTAGCTCTCGCGCAGATTCTTCTTCTTCTTCTTCTTCTTCTTCTTCTTCTTCTTCTTCTTCTTCTTCTTCTTCTTCTTCTTCTTCTTCTTCTTCTTCTTCTTCTTAATAGTTGTTCTAGTAGTTCTAGTAGTTGTAGTAGTAGTAGCAGCAGCAGCAGCAGCAGCAGTAGTAGTAGTAGTAGTAGTAGTAGTAGTAGTAGTAGTAGTAGTAGTAGTAGTAGTAGTAGTAGTAGTAGTAGTAGTAGTAGTAGTAGTAGTAGTAGTAGTAGTAGTAATAGTAGTATCATCATTATTACCCTAGTAAATGTTCAAAAGTAAAATTCCGACTTTGGTGTAGAATGCAAGTCGAGAGCTATTTCGCGTCGTGTCAAACTATTGAAACGATCAGTCTAGAAGTCCCTGTTTAATGTAGAGAAGTCACAGATTGTTGTCTAGAAGTCCCTGTCTATTGGCCAGTAGTTACTGTCAGTTGTCTAGAAGTCCTTGTTTAATGTAGAGAAGTCACAGATTGTTGTCTAGAAGTCCCTGTCTATTGGCCAGTAGTTACTGTCAGTTGTCTAGAATTCCTTGTTTAATGTAGAGAAGTCACAGATTGTTGTCTAAAAGTCCCTGTCTATTGGCCAGAAGTTACTGTCAGTTGTCTAGAAGTCTTTGTTTATTATCCATAAGTTACAGTCTGTTGTCCTGGTCAGTCTGGGACTTAGGGGAATTAGACCAACTGACCGGAATCCAGTGCATGCTCCGCCCCGCCAGGAAGTAGCCACCCACAGACCCTCGGTTTCGACATGACGACTGGCAGGGAATGAAAAAAAAAGGTTTTTTTTTTTTTTTTTTTGGGGGGGGGGGATTGGAAGGAAGCAGGAATATTGATTTGTATCGTTCTCAGATCAAAATAATGAGCTGAAGGCTAATATTGTTTGAGCAAATGAGCAAATTAATATTAAAAATGTGTCTGCCATCAGCAGCCGAAGATGTTTCCTTGGCCTCTTTCAGCGCTGGTGATGAAAATCATGGGAGACATGCAATGAAAATGTAGCTCTGGAGAATTTAGTGCTGTTCCGAGAGAAAGGTAGCTCTGGAAAATTTAGTGACTGTTCCAAGAAAAAAGGTAGCTCTGGAGAATTTAGTGCTGTTCCGAGAGAAAGGTAGCTCTGGAAAATTTAGTGACTGTTCCAAGAAAAAAGGTAGCTCTGGAGAATTTAGTGACTGTTCCAAGAAAAAAGGTAGCTCTGGTGAATTTAGTGACTGTTCCAAGAAAAAAAGTAGCTCTGGAGAATTTAGTGCTGTTCCGAGAGAAAGGTAGCTCTGGAAAATTTAGTGACTGTTCCAAGAAAAAAGGTAGCTCTGGAGAATTTAGTACTTTTCCGAAAGAAAGGTAGCTCTGGAAAATTTAGTGACTGTTCCAAGAAAAAAGGTAGCTCTGGAGAATTTAGTGCTGTTCCGAGAGAAAGGTAGCTCTGGAAAATTTAGTGACTGTTCCAAGAAAAAAGGTAGCTCTGGAGAATTTAGTGACTGTTCCAAGAAAAAAAGTTAGCTCTGGTGAATTTAGTGACTGTTCCAAGAAAAAAAGTAGCTCTGGAGAATTTAGTGACCGTTCCAAGAAAAAAGGTAGCTCTGGAGAATTAGTGACTGTTCCGAGAGAAAGGTAACTCTGGAGAATTAAGTGACTGTTCCGAGAGAAAAGGTAGCTCTGGAGAATTTAGTGACTGTTCCAAGAGAAAGGTATCGCAGGAGAATTTAGTGACTGTTCCGAGAGAAAGGTAGCTCTGAAGAATTTAGCGATTGTTCCGAGAGAAAGGAAGCTCTGAAGAATTTAGTGACTGTTCCGAGAGAAAGGAAGCTCCAGAGAATTTAGTGATTTTTCCGAGAGTAGGGTAGCTCTGGAGAATTTAGTAACTGTTCCAAGAAAAAAAGATAGCTCTGGAGAATTTAGTGACTGTTCCAAGAAAAAAAAGGTAGCTCTGGAGAATTTAGTGATTGTTCCGAGAGAAAGGAAGCTCCATGGAATTTAGTGACTGTTCCAAGAAAAAAAGGTAGCTCTAGAGAATTTAGTGACTGTTCCAAGAAAAAAAGATAGCTCTGGAGAATTTAGTGACTGTTCCAAGAAAAAAAGGTAGCTGTGGAGAATTTAATGACTGTTCCAAGAGAAAGGCATCGCTGGAGAATTTAGTGACTGTTCCGAGAAAAAAAGGTAGCTCTAGAGAATTTAGTGACTGTTCCAAGAAAAAAAGGTAGCTCTAGAGAATTTAGTGACTGTTCCAAGAAAAAAAGGTAGCTCTAGAGAATTTAGTGACTGTTCCAAGAAAAAAAGGTAGCTCTAGAGAATTCAGTGACTGTTTGAAATAGCGAAATGCCGAACAGCTGATCTGAATTTAATAAACCACTTCAGAGACAAGAAAATAGTGGAACAGCAGCATCTTTCTGATTTTTCTCTTGGCCGCAGAAGTCTGGCGTGGACTGCTTCGAGTCAATCTGAAAAACTAACAGGGTTTTACAATAATCGATACATAAGAGCAAGAGCACGTATTTTATTCTTGAACATTTTCATAATCAGCGAATAAACAAATTAACAATTGTTGTTTGTTGAAAAAAAAAAAAACCTTCCCGTTTCGCCTGCCTTATGACTACAATTCTGTGGCACGTATGTGTGTGTGTGTGTGTTTGTGTGTGTGCCTGGGGTGAGGGTGGAAGGAGGAAGGGACTGAAACAGGCCGAATGGTCATTGCGGTAGGTTATAAGATCGTTGACCTCTGACCTCGTTTGTCGGGCCGAGACTTGGTCTTTCACTGATAATATTGAACAGAGGGGACTTCACTCGGTTGGTGACAGGTCAAAATATTTGTCAGGCGTGAGGTCATTGGGTTCAGAACAGCTTATCAGGGGGTCGGGGTGTATGTTAGAGATGGAGAGAGGGAGAGATGGGGAGAGAGACATAAAGAAATGAAAGAAAAAAAAGAAAGGCTGTTTAGAGAGGAAAGTGAGGAGGTAGGGATGGAGAGAAAGAGGCTAAGACAAATTATAAAAGACAAACCGAACCCTATAAACAGTTTATAGATGCAGAAGAGATGAATCAAGAGTTCAGATTTCAGAACCACATATCTGCACTGTAGAGGGGCACACCCTGACATAGATAGATCAACATCTTCACAATAGGAGTCATGATTTTTGATTGAACTGAAAACTAATTTCTTCTATTTATTTTCCTAGCTGAGCCCAAGAAGTCTGCCTGCCTGGCGACTTGTAGAGCCTAATCTCTGACATGCGGTTTTTGGAAAAAATATGAACATGGAGTTAAAAGGTGAAACGATTCAAATTGCAAACATTGATCTCGATCAAATAAAATTATAAAATTGAAAGCAAAACAGACATGATTTTCTCAAAATATGATTATATCTAAGATATTCGACTAAAACAGACATGATTTTCTCAAAATATGATTATATCTGAGATATTCGAATAAAACAGAGATAAGGTAAAAGAACATTCCGGTTTCACAATTGTGCAGTTAGTGAAGATAATGAGATCCAAACACATAGCAAATTTGACTGAATGATAAGAGAGAGAAGGGGGATCCGGAGGAGAGGGAGGAGGTGAGAGGGGGAGGGGCAGAATGAGAGGAATACACAATTAGGAATGTCAATAGACAGAGAGAGAGAGAGAGAGAGAGAGAGAGAGAGAGAGAGAGAGAGAGAGAGAGAGAGAGAGAGAGAGAGAGAGAGAGAGAGAGAGAGAGAGAGAGAGAGAGAGAGAGAGAGAGAGAGAGAGATATTTGCCATGAGAATGGCAGATATTCCCAGTCTGTGATTTTTAGACTTGGAGCACTGGTTGATCTCTGTGCAGCTGATAACTGAGTTCCATGAAACCAAACAGCGATGACGTGTAAACAGAACAGGATCGCCTATGTTTATCTATGCTGGTCTCAACCCTGGACCCAATTATATCATGTTGCAACTGTCTTCCAGGAACTCGTTGAACGAGTTCTGCGCTCCTGTTTTGATAAAGTGAAGGTCAAGATCGTTGGCGTAGGTATTTCCATGTCATAGCTAAAATTATATTTGAAACCTTGGGCCCCTGGAAGAGGAAAGTTGTTGGGGAAAAAAGACAAACTAATATACTTAATATCTTAAAAAAATCAATCCATAGCAAATCAGTCTTTACCAATTCGTCGCCTTAGTTTTAGAAATTAGGATAACTCCAGTGATTTCAAAGAGTGCGTTACATCTTTTTATTTCTTTCTACCCTTTCAATCATCAAGTCTGCGAGATTTCTGATTATTTAGAAACTACGATAAGCTCAATCTATGTTGGATTGTTTCAGTCCTGGGTTTTCCATAGCTGAACTAGCTAAGAACTTAGAGAGAAAAACTGGTGCACAATTTGTGCCAAGACCTAAGCTAACACCAGTTAATTCCTTATCGTCATACTGGGGTAATGGAAAGGATAGGAATAACAGCAATATCGATATACATTCTGTTGTATCGGCGGTAACCGTAATAAAAAATAGTGTAAAAAATAAGAATTTTTTTTTTTTCCAAATTAATTCCTAGTATGAAACTAACATAGAATAAAAACATGGTGTTGAAGATGATGATGTTGACAATGGTTACATACAACTTCAACCCTGAGATATGTCTGAAACGCTTAGCCTTAAATTCCCGGTCAAAGTTCAACTTTTATGACGCAGTGCCATTAAAATAAGTGTACTCAAATCTAACTTTACAATATTAAGGTACTATATTTTTATGGTTGACTTTCTTCTTCTTCCTCTTCTTCTTCTTCTTCTTCTTCTTCTTCTTCTTCTTCTTCTTCTTCTTCTTCTTCTTCTTCTTCTTCTTCTTCTTCTTCTTCTTCTTCTTCTTCTTCTTCTTCTTCTTCTTCATCATCATCATCATCATCATCATCATCATCTTCTTCTTCTTCTTCTTCTTCTTCTTCTTCTTCTTCTTCTTCTTCTTCTTCTTCTTCTTCTTCTTCTTCTTCTTCTTCTTCTTCTTCTTCTTCATCATCATCATCATCATCATCATCATCATCATCATCATCTTCTTCTTCTTCTGCTTCTTCTTCTTCTTAATAATATTACTAAAATCAAGAAAAAAAAAATACCCCATTTTTTAAAAATAAAAATGAAACTAAAACAGAGCAAGAATATTGAACATTACCTTACCAAGAAAGCACATTAAGGATGTTCATCTTACCAGGAGTCCCACTGCAATAACCGCGATAAAGTATCCACCAATCACTATCCAGTCGCCGTAGTGCAGACGTGAGTCCTTATCCGAAGCCGCCATGATGTCTCAGGGCAGGGTAGCCAAGAAAGATTACTCTAGTTGGGATGAAACTCTGTGGCTGACCTCAAGGCCAGGTCCTGTTAGACTTTTTTCCTTGTAGATCTACCCTATTATAAAAATTTAAGATAGGACGAGACCTCTCTGAGTCACAAGAGGTCAAGGACGGAAGTTATCTCTCTTAGGTCGTGAAGTTCTAGTCATCCGCAGCATTTGTCGCCCCTTCTGGAAGAAAGTCAGTAAAAGCTTCAGTTTCCTCAACCGTTCTTTAACAAACAAATTATATATATATATATATATATATATATATATATATATATATATATATATATATATATATATATGTATGTATCACAAACAACACCAACTTCAAGAACAAGAAAAAAAGATGACAAGCAAAAGTAAACACATTGAAATGCACAAGCCAGAAACTGTTTGATGCTCATTGTGAACACTTTTGCAATATTGCAGATTTTTCAATTTTTTCTCCTTTAAAATTTAGCAACGTATTCCGTTTACACGTACAACGAACCTCCATTGACCTTCCTAAAACGCTGCAAAACAAAAGTAGACCCAAGACCGCGAAATTTTAGACCCTGAATGTCACCCATTACTTGTTACCTGTGGACGGTACGATATCTTAAATAAAATTATCGAATTGGCCCACAATCTGTCTGGTTTGACATTGGAGAGCTGCATGCGTCAAAAATGAAACTGTTGTGAAATAATTGTCTTGATTCGATACAGCGGGTTAAATGGCTTTCAAGTCTCACATTTAACAACCGGGGAAATGACACACTTTACTGGAGCTCAGTTTATTGTTATGTTTGTCAAGAAAAAGGCATATATCTTTTCTCTCTCTCTCTCTCTCTCTCTCTCTCTCTCTCTCTCTCTCTCTCTCTCTCTCTCTCTCTCTCCCTCCCTCCCTCTCTTTCTCTCTCTCTCTCCCTCCCTCTCTTCTCTCTCACTCTTGTTAGTTCCCTCTAATTCCTCTCTCTCTTTGTCTAGATCTCAACCACTCTGACACAAGATATATATATATATATATATATATATATATATATATATATATATATATACACACACACACACACCCTAATACATACACATGCACCATAACCTTTGAGACCGATTTTGACTAATTTTGACCGCACTAGCTCCAGATTTCCATCATGATATCAGAAAAACGGTTTTCGTTAGTTCCGGATTCCACTGGGACACTCCTGTAACCAACCAACAACTAGGTTGAGGGGGATCAGTGACGATGTTGTCAATGTCTGCTCCCCCCATCCTCTCCCCCTCTCTCTCTTCACCCAAGAATCTTGAAATAGTAAACCTTTCGATTGGATGTTTACAGCGATCAACCCACCACGCCTTGTTTTCATGGTCAAGCATGTGACATATTTATGGCCATTGTTATTAGAACAAAAATATCGTGTAAAACTCTGACAACAGCCAAAGTCTCGTACTAAACTATGATAACAACAAAAATCTAGTGAAAAACTCTGACAACAACCAAAATCTCGAGCTTAACTCTGCAAACAACCAGAATCTCGTGTAAAACTCTGACAACAACCAAAATCTCGAGCTTAACTCTGCAAAAAACCAGAATCTCGTGTAAACCTCTGACAACAACCAAAATCTCGTGTAAACCTCTGACAACAACCAAAATCTCGGGTAAACCTCTGACAACAACCAAAATCTCGTGTAAACCTCTGACAACAACCAACATCTCGTGTAAACCTCTGACTCGGTGTCTAGTGTGAGACTGGGGAAACTCAGTGTAGTGCTACAAAATTAGAGTAACAAAGCGATGGTATACTATGTCTCTAGACTTGCAATCTTACAGACAGGAATATTACTGGACTGACAGAGACAAAGCCAAACGGTGTGGACATACCCATGGAGTCGAGCTCATCAACCAAAACTTTGAAAATCTGGGCCAAGAAACTGTCTTCTTTTATCATTACAAACCAAGGTCAGAACCTAGATTGAAAAGATACCGAATAACTTTTATGTTAAGCTGGAAAAATCGTCTCCCATTTGACTGTGGCCGAGATATTCATTACTCTCAAACCCAATCAATCTAAACTTTTATGACAAGGATACGACTAAAAAATTCTGAAGGTAAAGTTTTGTTTTTAGTTGCTGTTTATATCTGTGGGTTGATCTATTACTAAGACATTCGCATAAGATTTCCATTGCAAATTTCAAATATAACACTGAAAGATACAAAACCTTTCAATAAAAAAAAAAAAAGAAAGACAACAACACAAAACAAAACAAAACAAAAAAAAAACAACTACAGAAAAACAAAAACAAGCACGGACATAGTCACCAACAGAAACAAAAGTGAGACAAAAATCGTATAGATTTACACCA
Source organism: Elysia crispata (assembly GCA_033675545.1). Classification (NCBI taxonomy): domain Eukaryota; kingdom Metazoa; phylum Mollusca; class Gastropoda; family Plakobranchidae; genus Elysia; species Elysia crispata. Next base: position 48,699 of record JAWDGP010002132.1, on the reverse strand, counting down.
GCTATGCTAAAAAAGTTGTTGTTTTGTGCAATTCTGGCCTAAACTATGGCTACAACTAAGCTTCGACCCTAGTCCTGAACTGAAGCTGACTGTGAGGAGCGGAAGATAAAAAACAAAACAAAACAAAACACGAGCCACCAGGCCCCGTTTCTCCATCCAAATACCACAGTGACTCTACAAACCCCAATCTGGTGAGATGGAGGAACTTAGCTTGAAAATGTTTTTTTTTTTTTTTCTGATTTCAAAGACTGGAAAGACTTAATTCTAATTTGATACTTATAATGCTCAACATGTTTACCATATTTCAACCAAAAAATGAGAATTTTCCCTCATTGTTCGATGTATTTTTATGATCATGAACTGTTGTGAAAAATATATGTTCTGCGACAGTCCTGTTAAATTAACCTCGACCCCCCCCCCCTTTTCAAAATCACACACACACACACACACACACACACACTCCCAATACCACCACCGCTGCCGTGCACATTTGAACCATTCCTCGAGTTGACCTGCTGCTGTAGCCACCCTAAATAGTGCATTATATAACATGGGCGCACAAGCGCGCAGGCAATGACGTACCGTGTACGTGTCCCATGCATGTATAATTCAGATCAGCACTTGACACGAACTTAAATCCTATCATAGGGCGGTGGGAAAAGAAAAAAAGATTAAACTAAAGAATGCTGTGTAGAAACTGGAAGAGGATCAAAAAGGCCAGTGTGATATGAGTTATGAAAGTCAAAGCTTGTGAAAGCCTTATTACCATAGTGGAAGAGGCTCTCGACCCTGGGAAACATTTGAAACAGTCAACGTCGAGACGCAGATAACAACGGCCGGTAATAGCGTGAACCAAAGTTAACGCTAGGTTTTTTTTTTAATTTATTTTATTTTTTTGTCAGGCTTTCGGTTTCCTAGTTTCCCTCGGACAGCCTGACGGGGGCTTGTTTCTACTGGTGATCGTAGCGGTGCCTCCTCACAACTAGCTGTAGTGTTCACCTTATGCGACCATCGATTGTCTGGTCTCTTTTTAAAAACCGCTAAAACTGCGCTATATCTCAAGCCTGTGTATAGACAGATCAGTTTTAGCTTAGTTTTCCATATCAATTTTGTTAAGCATATCGTGTCATAAAGTGACAAAAGTGCCATAAAGATGTTGTTGTTTTTTTTCTTGTTAAATATTTTTATTGCTTTTTTTTTGTCTGCTGCTCTCAAATTCAAGTTGGGAACTTGTTTTATTATCTTTATTAAGCCACTGTGAAGTGAAATGCTTTTCAAATGTGTGCCTTCTTTGTTCTCGGTTTTTTTTTAAATTACCTTCTCGTCCTTTTATCTTCCATAACTCTCTTCTGCATTCAAGTGCGTTTTTATTTTGCAGACGTACATCTTTCAATCTTGCGACAAGTTTTTATTCGTCAATTCATGAATAACACAATTTTTAATGTGTTGCTCAGGTGTCAGTTCTGTATGGATCAGTGTCACAGAAAGACTGAATGACTTGCTGGGGTGTGTAGAGAGCGATCTCTGTTTGACTTGGAACGTTGTGTAGTTTAAACCTATGGTCACTTGAAACTGGGCTCTTGTACCTTCACATAATTATGCAATAATGCACACTCATATATACGCCGCACACACAAGCACACATGACTTTTACCTGGGAACCCAAGGGTTAGCGCGTTCAACGCTAAAAGGGCATTGAGTAAATCAGGCTAAAAACAAAAATAATCAACAATATCAAGACACTGGTTGAGTTAAGTAACGCACAAAAAAAATGGACTGAGAGGGTTTAAAATAGGAACAGAAAGGTGGAAAATTCCAAGAGGAGTAAGTTGAATATTTCAAGTTTTGGAAAGCTGCGTCTTGGTTGGGGAAGAGAGGGTGATTTCCAATATGAAAAACAGACCAAATGCGCGGGTGCCACATCAAATAGAATCATGCAAGTTCATGAACGGAGCGCAGTAAACAACAGGTGAACTTTATTTAATTAAACTAAAGTTGTTGTTCGATCTCTCCCTCTAGACCGTTCAGATCGTCTACTATATTCGACCACAGATTGAAAAAACAACAAAATCGGAACACAGAAGAAAGCTGAAGTTAAGAAAACAATACCTGGTAATCCATGATTTGGGGATAATTGTCTGGGGAGCTCTTTAAACCAAGTCTAGACTCTCTGCAGGAGTCACGGCTATAATATCTCAACACACCATTGGTAGAATAGACACTAAAACAGCTCGGTAATATCATAAATATTTTACAAAATAACCACAGTAGATCTGAGTATACCTTCATAACTGTGACTAAAACGATCTTGGTTTATGTTGGATGGAACATTCCACACTCTGACAAGATGAAACAACCAGATAATGCAAACACAAGCTGTGCTTTACTCTCTCTATCTATCTCTCTAGACTACAGAAAACTAGTAAGTCGCGGCAAACAAAACAATCATATTTACCTTTAATTAACTGTGGTGCTCCGAACTGAAAGTCATCGTGGTAGAACTAAAACCGTATAATAAAAACTAAAGCTAACATTGAAAAAGTAGATTGTTGATAAACACAAACCATCTGCTGTCATAATGCTTTGTTGTGTCCCCATAGTCTATGGGAAGTGCTGCACTTCAAAGCCAGGTGCAAAATTCTCTCTGTCTCTCTGTCTCTGTCTCTGTCTCTGTCTCTGTCTCTCTCTCTGTCTCTCTCTCTCTCTCTCTCTCTCTCTCTCTCTCTCTCTCTCTCTCTCTCTCTCTCTCTCTCTCTCTCTCTCTCTCTTGCTACGGTTACCTTTTGATCGAAACGTAAAGAAATACTGAAATATTGAATAGCTCATACATGTAGTTATGTCACTAGCGGATGCTGTGTAGCTGTGCCACTCGCAGCTACCTGGCACTGCATACATTAATGATGGAACAGTGTCACTGTCAGCACCTAAACATTATCGGGTGGGCATGTCGTGGGTGGAAGACAACGCGTATAACTGTGACATAAACTCTGCTTACTAACTCAAGTCTTAGGAAATTTCAGAGGGAAAAAAACACCTCAACTTATTTTACATATATCCTAGCTATTATTATGAAGTTGAGTTCTCCAGGAAAACCCATTCAATCTATAATAACGGTTTAGTGTAACCTAGATAGACCAGAGTGAGGTGTCCATCGGTGTGGTCAGCCCTGACCAGCTGGTGGCCCTCGAGCACCCAGATCTAGCCAGACTGATGCGAACCTGCATAACGCGTTAGTTAATGTAAGATGATCGGATCTGGTCTGAAATACTCGCTTGATGCGTCACTGTCACCTGATTACTGGTCAAAAGCGCTGATGGTGAGGGGAAAAAGGCTGATGAAGTTGACACTGGAAGCTTGATGTGACATTGTCAATAAATTAAGTAAGAATATTTGCTGCGGTTAATTATGATTGAAAAGGTTTTAGAAAGTGAGGAGAGGAGAACAGAACAAAAGGAATAGAAATGTCGGGTATCCAGTGATGATAGCAGAGATGGAGGAGAAGAGTGTGGGCAACATTGAGAAGTTTACAGTAAATACAAAGGATTCTGTCAAAAAAACCTTACAAACAACTAATATTTAAATCGTTAACAATACACAGTCATGCGTCCTCACTCTACACTTCAGATGATTACATAAAGAATTATTGATTGTGAGTTATTAATTAATGCATAACCCTGGACCGCTTATCTGATCGATGCAGGAGTAAAACATGTTGCTTTGTGCCGCAGTTTTATAATAATTTTCAATTTTCGAAAAAGTTAAAGACGGGCTCAGCGAGGTGAGTTGCTCTGACCTTGACTAATGTCACTGGTCCTTTAACTAAAAGTTGGCTTTGTTTTTGTCATTATGATGAGTAATAATTGGATTGGAGAGAACCGCTGGTTGAACCAGTACAGTATACAGCAGTACAACAGTACAGCAATACAGGTAATAGGGGGGAGTAGACTCAACCGCAAGCATTGAGCAAAGAAAGGGGGGAGGGGGGGTTGGAGAAACCACATCAGCATAACAAAGTGAGAGATAGACAAGCTGGCACCACATGGGTGGAGAGAAAACAGAACAGAGAGGAGATCAGAAACACAAGTCCGCTTCATAATTAACTTTTCACGCTCGGATTTATGTCCGTTTTCAAAACCATACATGTCAAATGCTTTCACCAAATTCTATTGTGTGTTATCTTATCTCTCTACAACTTGTGTTAACACATGTGGGTAAGAAAACTCTTTGAGAGTTTGACTCTTTTGGCAAATTTTTCTCTCTCTTTTCTTTTTTTTTTTAAATCCACTTTGCGGTCCATTTCTTTTCTCTCAACACTTGAGAATTTTGATCACAAAGTGGTTTCAGTTCTTGAGTGAATTAAAAAGAAAAGAAAAAGAATGGAGAGCGCGTGAACAAATTCTTGTCGCATGTGCAGCTCATGGGCGAAATATTTAAAAAACTAAATCAATTCTGAAACTACCAAATCGATGAATTCCTATATATGCTGTATTACTATACTCCTCTTCTGAGATTTTTTTTCCAGTGAAGGCGCCTCAAATTATATATATATATATATATAAAACAAGAACCGACAAAGTATTAAAAACGTGTAACCACTTGTTCCCGGTTACTATAACCCATCCTATGAAAATGTTAGACGTTATTCTTTATTCCTAGAACATTCTAACACCACCAATCTGTAGCGAATGTAAAGTTTGAAGCCACCACCTACCTGAGAGGTCCTGATGTCCCGTCCAACCCTGAACGGTGACCACCCAGCTGATGTCAGACGGTGCTGACAACTCTCTCAGTACGAGAGGACTACCGTACACAGTATTGGTTCCAGAGTTAGACAAACTTGAGCAGCAAAAAGTAACCACTGCTATCTGTCCTGCGATCTAAGATCTGAGTGGTGCATCTAATCTAGATCTCTGTCTCACGTTCTCTCAGTCTCTCTGGTCTCAGGTTCCATACTCGAAACAGACAGGTCTGCCGCCCCGCCTCTTGGCTCCAGGTCACTCAAGACGGAGCTCCGGTTTTATTGAGCCCCTTGCTCCACTCAGCTGGTCCTGTACTAAAGTAGGCCCTACACGCCCTACACCTCTCTGTACTATCTGTATCTACCTCGCTATCTCTACATCCGCTTCAAAAAGGATCACGATTAGGATCTCTTTGTTGCATCCGCCAAACTCATTGTGTATTTAGTTTAGGCTTAAAACAAATCTTGCTTTCATTAGGTGATAAGAGAGAACGAAAAAAGTAGAAAGACCTAGATGTAGAGAGAGAGAGAGAGAGAGAGAGAGAGAGAGAGAGAGAGAGAGAGAGAGAGAGAGAGAGAGAGAGAGAGAGAGAGAGAGAGAGAGAGCAAGACAGATCACAGTACCCAAGGGTTGGAGAGAGAGGCGCTTAAGTAATAGAGTGATGGATAGAAACGGTTGAGAAAGAAAGAGAAAGGTTGGTATGAAGAAAGAGACAATTAAATGACAGGAGGGAAGGATAAATAGGCTATTCAAAACCGAGATTGAGGGAGAGAGAGAGAGAGAGAGAGAGAGAGAGAGAGAGAGAGAGAGAGAGAGAGAGAGAGAGAGAGAGAGAGAGAGAGAGAGAGAGAGAGAGAGAAAGGAAGAGCTATTTCTATTATAACATCAAATAAAAGTTTAAATGACAATGATAACTGAACTAAACAACCAGTCCTGATCGACACTAAGTGTGGAACTGGAAGACACAAAACATTGGGGCTCCAAGATTGCGAATCACACCACACTGTTCCTCCAACAACAACAACAACAACAACAACAACAACAACAACAACAACAACAACAACAACAACAACAGCAATAAGAACGCCGTCATTAAAAACTGGCTCGAGACTTTCCTTAAATCATGTGATGACATGCTTCAATCTAAACACACATACCGTCTAATTAGTCCTAGTTTTTCTTCTTCTTCTTCCCACGGAAGCGCCGTTATCGAGATGAAAGAGTACTCTATGTATTCTGGTCACGCTACTTTAAAAAGATCTGTTTGAAATGTGACTTGAAGTAAGTCAACCTCAACCAAAGCTCCTCTGATGTTTGAAAACCATGATAAAGACATGGCGTACTGTCTGCCCGCCGGAGACAATTGATTCACCTTACCTTTCCCATAATATTAAAATTTGATAACTCTTGTCTCTGTTATCTGTGACTTTCCGGAACAAACACTGTTGCATGTTTGGCCCTGATTAAAGGAAAAGCTTGGGTTTTGCAAAAAAATTTTATTTAACCACAACAGACGAAATTCCTAAAAATACCGGACACACTAAGATTGATGAGCCCCGGTTAGAGGCTGCGAGTTTTCTGGCCAAATTAATAAGTCACTTCACAAGCCAAGTCGAAAGGCATAAAATGAGTTACTTCTAAGAAGATCTCAACATTATGTACTTTGACTTTCATTTTCCATGTCTGTTACAATAATAAACTCTCTGCGAAATAATCTTCAAATCCATTTGTAACACAGCCAGGGTGAAAATGGCACAAATCGTCCTTCTGACTGACCGGATGTTTTGTTACGTCTAAACAGGATGTGATGTTTGTATACTGTGTAGATCCGGTGATATTGTCTTAGAGATGTACTATCATAATCAACAAATATATTGGGAAATATGATGTCATAGAACAAACCAGCTTGAAAGGGGTTGTCATAGAACAAAACCATCATCAACAAATATATGGGAACTATGCTGTCACAGAACAAACCAGCTTGAAAGGTGTTGTCATAGAACAAAACCATCATCAACAAATATATGGGAACTATGCTGTCATAGAACAAACCAGCTTGAAAGGTGTTGTCATAGAACAAAACCATCATCAACAAATATATGGGAACTATGCTGTCACAGAACAAACCAGCTTGAAAGGTGTTGTCATAGAACAAAACCATCATCAACAAATATCTTGGGAACTATGCTGTCACAGAACAAACCAGCTTGAAAGGTGTTGTCATAGAACAAAACCATCATCAACAAATATCTTGGGAACTATGCTGTCACAGAACAAACCAGCTTGAAAGGTGTTATAGAACAAAAACATCATCAACAAATATATTGGGAACTATGATGTCACAGAACAAACCAGCTTGAAAGGTGTTGTCATAGACCAAAACCATCATCAACAAATATATTGGGAACTATGCTGTCATAGAACAAACCAGCTTGAAAGGTGTTGTCATAGAACAAACCAGCTTGAAAGGTGTTGTCATAGAACAAAACTATCTCGATGCACCTTGCGGTCATCATGGCTGGTCAACGAACAAATTAAAGTATTGACAGACAAGAAGTCTGTCTTGTCAAGCTTGAATGTTGTCTTATTGACAGACAAGAAGTTTGTCTTGTCAAGCTTGAATGTTGTCTTATTGACAGACAAGAAGTTTGTCTTGTCAAGCTTGAATGTTGTCTTATTGACAGACAAGAAGTTTGTCTTGTCAAGCTTGAATGTTGTCTTATTGACAGACAAGAAGTTTGTCTTGTCAAGCTTGAATGTTGTCTTATTGACAGACAAGAAGTTTGTCTTGTCAAGCTTGAATGTTGTCTTATTGACAGACAAGAAGTTTGTCTTGTCAAGCTTGAATGTTGTCTTATTGACAGACAAGAAGTTTGTCTTGTCAAGCTTGAATGTTGTCTTATTGACAGACAAGAAGTTTGTCTTGTCAAGCTTGAATGTTGTCTTATTGAAGCGGTGCTTGGACATTGTTGGTCTAACTGACTCAAGTTCAAGCAGAGAGAGAGAGAGAGAGAGAGAGAGAGAGAGAGAGAGAGAGAGAGAGAGAGAGAGAGAGAGAGAGAGAGAGAGAGAGAGAGAGAGAGAGAGAGAGAGAGAGAGAGAGAGAGAGAGAGAGAGAGAGAGAGAGAGAGAGAGAGGGAAAGTTTGCCATAGTTCTTAACTATTTTGAAGACTCCCAATCTTAAAATAAATTACCATTGAGAAAGTAAAAATGTGAAAAAAGCCTCCGAAACTGGAGTTATAATCTTTTAAAACTGCTCCACCGTCCATGCAATGAGAGAGAATAAAAGAACCTGAAAAAGCAATATGATCATTTCTTCCTTAAGCTTCTAGAAAGTGCGCTAAACAGGTTTTTACCCAGAGAACCGTCTAACTAAATCTAGATCTAGATCGAGTTAAAATAAAAAAAAAAATAATCTGTTCATAAAAACCTTGAAAATGTTTACTTTTGATTTTAATTCACCTTTGAAAACGAGTGAAGCGTGAAATTGTCATTCTAATTCCCAGACATGTCGAGACCGACGCTCTTATTCAGCAGCAGACTTTGTGGAGCTCTCACAGATGGCGATTTCAACTCTTTTTTAAAAAGTTTTCTCAGTTTATCCAGCAGATTTGTTGCAGGACAGAATGTTTGACCTCACAGTTCCGCAACGGAGCTCTTGGCAGGTTTGGACCCACGCAACACAACCTCCGCACTTTATGATCAATGTAATTTAACTAATTATGTGAATAGAAACTGAGGAGAATAAGCTCTGAAGTTCCAGACTCACCTGGGTGAACACAACACAAGATGGATACCCAGGGAGATATATCACTCCACCTGCAGGCTAAAATCAATCATGCATGACGTCCTGAATGTTCAAGAAAGCTTCTCGATAAAATTATAGTTTTATGTAAACAGATCAATACCGGGAAGACCTGATCACTGTAAAAAGTAAATCTATAATGGGAATAAACTATCGGTCTACTTCGATGAATAATTTAAGAGAAGTTTAACTTTTACTTTACATAACTTAGATCTAGATCTAGGTGAAACGAATGGCAGAGGTAAAAGTTATCACAAAATTTACCTTGCTTATAATTCCGACCATTATAGATCTTGATTTCTGGGTTCTAAAACAATGTCAACACATGAGATGGGTATAGTTAGGAGCACAGAATCGTTAAGTCCAATATAACCAGAAAATGTCTCTAGTATTCGTAGCTTACCTGCCCTGGCTCGAGTCGGGCCGCTGAAGCATCGCTCGAGTCTGTCAATTGTTTAGTTCTTTACCTCATCTCTTCCAGCTCTTCAAGCTCGGCTGAATAAACTCGTGTGGGCGGTGCAGAGGTAATCGATTCATGTTAGAATCGAAAAGGTAGTCGAGCTATAGTAAGGGACGTAGATAAATTACATCCGCGAGGCAAAGAGACAGAAAAATAAAAACATAGAAGATAAAAGGAGGTAGATAGATAGATAGATAGATAGATAGATAGATAGATAGATAGATAGATAGATAGATAGATAGATAGATAGATAGATAGGTAGATAGAAAGATAGGTAGGTAGATAGATAGATAGGTAGGTAGACAGATAAAGATATATAGGAAGATAGATAGATAGCAGATAGATTAGATAAATGGATAGAAACATTGACATATAAACAGATACATAGATAGGTAGAAAAATAAATAATTAGATAATTAGATAAAAAGCACCAATAACCGATATTGAATTTTCTCTGGAGGGAAAAAAAACCAGTAAACTCCCTTCTATACAAAACGTGTCAAAAGTTCTATCAAAATCTTAAACATCGGTGACTTCCATAATGCTTGGGAACTTCTTGATTATTTCTCTGAAATTAGAAAATAAGTGCAGGTGTCAGAATCATTCAAAACTTCTCTCACTTCAGGCTTGAAGAAAATAAAAAACAAGAACAAAAACAAACCAAAAAAAAAAAGAATTCTTTTTTTCTTTCGCCGAGGCTTGTATCTGAAAATGCTGTATTTTTTTTTTTTTTTTTTTAATAAAACCTTTGAACTTAGAGAGACTCGTATAACGGCAGTCGTAACGAAGGATTGCAGACCCGAACCGATATGCACATTTTGTCCAACATATTTTTGAGAAAATTGAGATAAAATTTTACTTGACAGTTTAAAAAAAGGTTTAAAAAATAGTTTAAAACCAGTTTAACAACAGTTGTGAAGATTTCGATTCGACATTGATAAACAACAGTGGTGTAATTATGCTGCGATATTTCCCCCACAGAATCGATACCCGAGTCCAGTGTGGCACAGGAATCGTCCTGTACCCGAGGCCAGTGTGGCGCAGGAATCGTCCTGTTTACTGTCGGGGGACAAGAAAGGCGAGGGCAAGGGAAGCTCCTTGACAGAAAAATGCTTCAGCCCAAGTGGAAAGTAAGTTTCTCCATGCTGAAGACAATCACGTGACATGGGGTCTGCAACCTGCGGCAGGTCTGGACTGTAACTTGTGGAACAGCGAGAGGCTGGTTCAGTGAGGCGGAACGAGCCGTGACTGGGCGCGGAACATGACGCTGAATACACCGTCACGCGAGACGGCCATGCTCAACTAATGATCATATAACACTCTAGCTCGAATATAGTGCCATCTTTATGTGGTTCCTTCACGACATCAAATGAAAAAAAAAACATTTTTTTTCCCTTAATGCAAGTCTTCTTCAGTCTGCTGAAGCAGAAGTGAAGACAAAATTTAATATTCCTTCCTTCGCTTTATCTGTTGTCTAAGCCTGACACTGCCAGATAGTCTAGACTTATCGCATTGTTAGAATCATATATTGTTGGTGAAGTTCCTCCAGGATATTGATTGATCTGCTGCCTTACTATAGAATTCATACAAGTTATGATTTTCTTCTTCTTCTTCTTCTCTTTTTTTGCTCCTTATTTACCGCTTTTCTCTGCCTCTATCTCTGTCTCAGTCCGCTTCTTTCTGTCTATCTCTGTCTCAGTCCTCTTCTTTCTGTCTATCTCTGTCTCAGTCCTCTTCTTTCTGTCTATCTCTGTCTCAGTCCTCTTCTTTCTGTCTATCTCTGTCTCAGTCCTCTTCTTTCTGTCTATCTCTGTCTCAGTCCTCTTCTTTCTGTCTATCTCTGTCTCAGTCCTCTTCTTTCTGTCTATCTCTGTCTCAGTCCTCTTCTTTCTGTCTATCTCTGTCTCAGTCCTCTTCTTTCTGTCTATCTCTGTCTCAGTCCTCTTCTTTCTGTCTATCTCTGTCTCAGTCCTCTTCTTTCTGTCTATCTCTGTCTCAGTCCTCTTCTTTCTGTCTATCTCTGTCTCAGTCCTCTTCTTTCTGTCTATCTCTGTCTCAGTCCTCTTCTTTCTGTCTATCTCTGTCTCAGTCCTCTTCTTTCTGTCTATCTCTGTCTCAGTCCGCTTCTTTCTGTCTATCTCTGTCTCAGTCCTCTTCTTTCTGTCTATCTCTGTCTCAGTCCTCTTCTTTCTGTCTATCTCTGTCTCAGTCCTCTTCTTTCTGTCTATCTCTGTCTCAGTCCTCTTCTTTCTGTCTATCTCTGTCTCAGTCCTCTTCTTTCTGTCTATCTCTGTCTCAGTCCTCTTCTTTCTGTCTATCTCTGTCTCAGTCCGCTTCTTTCTGTCTATCTCTGTCTCAGTCCGCTTCTTTCTGTCTATCTCTGTCTCAGTCCGCTTCTTTCTGTCTATCTCTGTCTCAGTCCGCTTCTTTCTGTCTATCTCTGTCTCAGTCCGCTTCTTTCTGTCTATCTCTGTCTCAGTCCTCTTCTTTCTGTCTATCTGTCTGTCCCTGTGTGTCTCTCTCTCTCCCTCTCACCTCTCTCTCTCTCTCTCTCTCTCTCTCTCTCTCTCTCTCTCTCTCTCTCTCTCTCGGTACAGGTATAAACTAAAGGAACATAACCCACCTCCCCATCTAGGTGACCTTCCCTTTGAGAGGTTATAAATCTGCTGTTGACCTGTTCCAGCATTAAGAACCTTTTATTGACTGTTATACTGTTAAAAACTGAGAATTTTGAAAAAAACAAAACAAAACAAAAAACAAAAACAAAAAAACCCCAACAAAACAACAGCAACAACAAAGAATTCGTGATTATAATTATTCAGCTATTGATCAAATTATCGTTCCTCTCAGGACAACGCCAGAGCTCATCTTCAAATTACTGCTGACCTTTTCTATTTTCTGTACTTGTCCAAAACAATATTATTGTTTCAAACTTTTAGGCCTGTCTCTATACTATTGCGCTCATTATCCCCAGCATGTCTTTGTCTCCATTGCCCTAAGTATCTCTAGCCTGTCTCTGTCTCCATTGCCCTAAGTATCTCTAGCCTGTCTTTGTCTCCATTGCCCTAAGTATCTCTAGCCTGTCTCTGTCTCGATTGCCCACAATATTCCCAGAATGTGTATTCTCCGCTGCAGACTAATCCATTGTTGACCAGTTTTTCCTTCACTTTCTGCTATGAATCAATTGATGGAACAAATAATAAAATATGAAAAAAAATGTATTGATGAAATTAAATTTTTTTATCAGCCACCAATAGATTAGGATCAAATCGTAAGCAAAACAGTGTGGTAAGAGGAAGACACTTGTACAAAATAACCTTATGTGAAGCTTAAGGACGTGAGGAACGGGCACCGGCAAGACTTAGTCTCAATCGTGTGATTTAACAATTTTTCATCTTGTAAAGTTTTCAAGAAGGGGAAAACAGGTAATATCCCAGCTATAAACTTTCTCAGCTCATGTTGGAATAAACGCAGCCGATTCTATGCAGTGCTGAATGATTATGTTAGTCAATGAAGTCAACAACACTCATTGATTTTACAATTTGTCAGAGTGTAAGAAACAAGCAGGATTGCTCATTCAAATGAACAACTACTACATTAAAGAAATGCAAACTTCACAAAAATGACAGACTATTATCCTCCAGAGCCATACAACAGCACTGCATCGAAGAAAAGAAATTTTACAACAATGAACATAATTAGAGAAAAGTAAAATTTAAAATAATATCAGATATATCTCTTTTAGAGCAAATCATAGTACAGTTTAAATATATATATATATATATATATATATATATATATATATATAATCTTGAGACATTGGAATTCTTCTCACGTTTTCATGTAGTCATTCTTGAAATGAAGGAGATATAAAGTGAACTTAATTTGGATGCAATCTTTTAAACAGCCCTCTTTCAGTCTATCTCTCCACCGAGACCAAGATGTGGTACTGATGGCCCATCACAGATATATGTGGTGCTGATGACCCATCACAGATATTTGTGGTGCTGATGACCCATCACAGATATATGTGGTGCTGATGGCCCATCACAGATATATGTGGTGCTGATGGCCCATCACAGATATATGTGGTGCTGATGACCCATCACAGATATAAGTGGTGCTGATGACCCATCACAGATATATGTGGTGCTGATGGCCCATCACAGATATATGTGGTGCTGATGGCCCATCACAGATATATGTGGTGCTGATGACCCATCACAGATATATGTGGTGCTGATGGCCCATCACAGATATATGTGGTGCTGATGGCCCATCACAGATATACGTGGTGATGATGGCCCATCACAGATATACGTGGTGCTGATGGCCCATGACAGATATACGTGGTGCTGATGGCCCATCATAGATATATGTGGTGCTGATGGCCCATCACAGATATATGTGGTCCTGATGACCCATCACAGATATACGTGGTGATGATGGCCCATCACAGATATACGTGGTGCTGATGGCCCATGACAGATATACGTGGTGCTGATGGCCCATCATAGATATATGTGGTGCTGATGGCCCATCACAGATATATGTGGTCCTGATGACCCATCACAGATATATGTGGTGCTGATGGCCCATCACAGATATATGTGGTGCTGATGGCCCATCACAGATATATGTGGTGCTGATGGCCCATCACAGATATATGTGGTGCTGATGGCCCATCACAGATACATGTGGTGCTGATGGCCCATTACAGATATATGTAGTGCTCGACCTGGTGTGGTAAAATAGTGCAACTACTTAGACAATATTACCATAGGAAAAAAATTCAATGCCATAATTTTTTTTTAATTAATTGGGTTACCCTGGATTGCTATTGCTTATAATTTTTCTAGATCTGGATCTAGTCACAACCTGTATAACTCATATAAGACAAATTAAGAGTGGCAAGTTAATAAATTGGCTTAACATGAATGTTTGTATCGTTCCTTGTAGGCAGTTAGTGGATCTGGTCGATATCTTACATATTAAACAGTATATAAGTTCGAAATGCTTGAGAAAGAAACAGAAGAGATGTTTACATTCGTAACTTTCGCCCCCGGAAGAGAAGGCGGCGATGGTTCCACGACACTTTTGTATTTACGCTGGAGGAGGTCAAATTTCATTTAATTTTTTAACTTTTCTGTGGAACCATCGCCGCCTTCTCTTCCGGGGGCGAAAGTTACGAATGTAAACATCTCTTCTGTTTCTTTCTCAAGCATTTCGAACTTATATACTGTTTAATATGTAAGATATCGACCAGATCCACTAACTGCCTACAAGGAACGATACAAACATTCATGTTAAGCCAATTTATTAACTTGCCACTCTTAATTTGTCTTGTATGAGTTATACAGGTTGTGACTAGATCCAGATCTAGAAAAATTATAAGCAATAGCAATCCAGGGTAACCCAATTAATTAAAAAAAAATTATGGCCTTGAATTTTTTTCCTATGGTAATATTATATATAATATATATGTGTGTGTGTGTGTGTATATATATATATATATATATATATATATATTAATAATATGTTTTAAATAAGAATAATTTGTTTTAAAGATGCCATTTGCTTTAAAAATTGTAAGACTTTGACAACAGTCTTTTAAAAGTTATTTGATTCATCATAACAAGTTCGGCAAAAAAATGTGATGAAATAATTACAATAAAATAATATATGCCTAATGAACTTTCAATTTTTTTAGCCTACATCCAAAACTTTTCTTTAATTTTATTGTACCGCGTGGGGCACTGATTTCGACATAGTAAAATTCAGTAACTTTATCACATTACAATAAGTGGCTTTGGAGGACATAGCGGAAAAAAAAAAAAAATCAAAGTTGCTTTTTTTATACCAGTAATTATAGATTCTATCGCTTTATCAAGGGGTATAATCGTGTTTATGACTCTCAATCCTCGAGAAATACTGAGTAGCTTCCCTTGACACTGTCAAATTGGTTGAGCCTGAAGCAGCCTGCAGTTCCAGTATACCTGTGTGGTATATAATTCTTAACTTTGATACAGCTATAAAAATTAGGTCTTCACAATTTAAATAAAAACATTGGTGAACCACCATATGCGATACTCTTCTATTTAACCCATTTTTTTATTTTTTTTTCTCTTTAAATCTTAGAATTCTAGTGAAAATATCAAGGTTGGGGACAAAGAAATGATCGGATCAAGTTACCTGGCTGATGATCGCAAGAAACCCTTACTGGGCCTTGCTACTTTTATTGCTTTCATCCAATCAAATTATAGATCCAGGCCTACGTTTACATGCTCACAATATTTTAATGAGAGAAGTTAAAAAAAAAATAATATAATCAGAAGGCCTGTGATACAAAAGCCATTATTTTATGCGCTCACCATATCAGTTTCAATATTCTTTACACTGGGAAAAAATTTGTCAAATCATTACATAAAAAGGTTGATGTTAGTTTTAATTCTGTATGAAAGTAAGTTTTTCAGGGTTTAAAACAAATGTTCGCGCTTTGAAAACCAATAAGATACTTGGTGCATGACATACAATTCGTTCATTTAAAAGTTTTGGACATTCCCATTTCTCAAACAGTATCTCTTCTTTTCATCCGCCATCAATAAAATAAATCCATAAACCCATCTAGAGATAACATGGCACCTTCATGGGAGCTGTGCAGAACAGACTGGTTTCCATCGTTCTCCATCTAGTTAAAAAAAAAAAAGAAAATAAAATGAATTGCGTGCTCTACAAACATACAATTTAAAATGTCGGCAACACATGAAGGTCCTCTTGTCATCTTGCACAAAAACTTTTGAGGGTAAGCATGTGTGTTTTCTAACTATGCTTCCTATAGATTTCATTAACTCTTCTTGAGAGTAGATCTAGGTTTTACCTAGTAACTAAACTTAGTCCAAAGTTCTCTAGAATAATGGGTAGATATTGGGTTCCTGACTTATTTTGGTGAACTGACTCCGGTAAAAAGACTTTCACACTTTACAGCTCTTACATTTGGCAAAAACACAGACATCATCCAGTGATCATGTCATAGCTTTCTTTCCGTGGATGTTCAGATTTCCTCTAAATATGTGGGCATTTTAACTTCGTCCAAAACCAAATTGAATGAATGATATTCCGAGCTACTCTAAAATTTTTCCAAAACCAATTCTAATACAAGTTGTTTTTTAATTAGAATTTGTGTGCATTTGTGTGTGATAATGTTTTGTCCAGCATCATCTAAATGAGAGTCCGCTTGCAGTGTACCACCATCACCACCACAACCATCATCATCATCATTAATAATACTATCATCACCATTATTAATATCATCTTCATCATGATTTTCACCACCAACTTCTTCTTCATCATCATCATCATAATCATCATCATCATCACTATCATCTTCATCATTTAGTTTTAAGTAGTTATCTACTTGCAATATTCCATTTTTTTTTCAAACTTGGACCCATTCTAATCTCTCAATTTTAACATCATTCTTCACAGGTTTTCATACATTGTACTGCGTGAATTCAAATCTCGTTTCCACAAGACTTTGGTCTCATGTTCCAAACATCCAACAAAAGACTGTGAGTTTATTGCTAAATAGTTCTTGATGATGAGTGAAGCTGATCTTCTTGTATCCTATTAGGTCACATTATTGACTTGACTACCCGTCATGTCTGTAAGATCAGGTATTGCCTGCAAACATTTATTTCCTTTAATCTTCCACACCGACAACCGGCACTTTTCTCGCTTTCGAAATAGAGCATCCAGATCGATTGTCGTCTTTGGGTTGTCTTCGTAACACTGCACTGCGTCCCACACGGGTCTCCTAGTTAGAAACGCATGCAACATCCCAATTTGATTGCTACCAGTGTAAGATCTATTCCTTTTTAATTGGGGGGGGGGAGAGAATCTTTTCATTCATAATGAACAAACTGAGTGTAGACAGTTTTTCGCGCTACATCCCTCGATCAACCATTCAGGCTGAGACTCACAGCTCAGCTCCCTCCCAGGCTCTCCGACCCTACATGATGTCGTTAGGATTCCCAAACTTTTCTCACTGACCAACACATGCTTGACCACTGAATCTTCCAGATGCCAAACCTGTGCTGCTGCATAGCGCCCCAACTTCCGGTGGAGTCCACCCTCGGGAAGGGACATTATACCAGCGGTGGGCCGAATGCTTGGAACAGCTTGAACGGCGCTAAGTCCATTGACCTCCATCTCTTGAGCACCACCGGCCGTAAGTTGGCTGCGCACAAGGGTTGTTATAGCATTACCGGCCGTAAGTTGGCTGCACACAAGGGTTGTTATAGCATTACCGGCCGTAAGTTGGCTGCACACAAGGGTTGTTATAGCATTACCGGCCGTAAACTGGCAGCACACAAGGGTTTTTATAGCATTACCGGTCGTAAGTTGGCTGCACACAAGGGTTTTTATAGCATTACCGGCCGTAAATTGGCTGCACACAAGGGTTGTTATAGCATTACCGGTCGTAAGTTGGCTGCACACAAGGGTTGTTATAGCATTACCGGCCGTAAATTGGCTGCACACAAGGGTTTTTATAGCATTACCGGTCGTAAGTTGGCTGCACACAAGAGTTTTTATAGCATTACCGGCCGTAAGTTGGCTGCACACAAGGGTTGTTATGGCATTAAAGATATACTTCTTAGTTGGTTTCTCTTATGGTTTTTGTTGAGCTTTAATTTTTTTTTTTTTTGGTTCTGTTGCAAAGTTTGAATGTCTTTTTAATTTGAGTTTACAAGAAGCGTTTTTATGAACATTTAAGAATTATTTCAAACTTTATTCTAACAATAAACTTTATGAAGAGCTTATGCGGAAAGAAAAAGTTGCTGTATTTCATATTTACAACGTAAGATCTAAGCCCGGGCTGCATCTCAATCATACCACCTGTCACGTGACAAGGGACGGAAGACTCCCTCTCATGTCGGCACGGTGAAAGATGACTCACACGCTCTTACTCTCGTTTCCCTTATTTCATCTCATCTCTCCTGTCGCTAAACTTTTAGTACCACCACCACTATTACCACCACTACCACTACCACCACCACCACCACCACTAGCCCCACTACCACCACTAGCCCCACTACCATCACCACCACTACCACTACCACCACCACTATTACCACCACCACCACTATTACCACCACTACCACTACCACCACCACCACCACCACTATTACCACCACCACCACCACCACCACCACTATTACCACCACTACCACTACCACCACCACCACCACTATTACCACCACTACCACTACCACCACCACCACCACTATTACCACCACTACCACCACCACCACCACTAGCCCCACTACCACCACTAGCCCCACTACCATCACCACCACTACCACCACCACCATTACCACGACCACTACCACCACCACCACCACCACTACCACCACCACCACTACCACTACTAACACCACCACCACTACCACCACCACTACCACTCTACTACTACTACTACTACTACTACTACTACTACTACTACTACTACTACTACTACTACTACTACTGCTGCTGCTGCTGCTGCTGCTACTACTACTACTACTACTACTACTGCTGCTGCTGCTGTTGTTTTTATTACTACTACTACTACTACTACTACTACTACTACTACTACTACTACTACTACTACTACTACTACTACTACTACTACTACTACTACTACTACTACTACTACTACTACTTACTACTACTACTACTACTACTACTACTACTACTACTACTACTACTACTACTACTACTACTACTACTACTACTACTTCTACTAATGTGCCCACAAATGCAAGTACTCCTACTACTTTTACTGCTACTACAACAATTCCTACTACCCTGTGCTTCTGCTTATAGTTTTATTACGAAGTATCAACACTTTTTTCATGTCAATCCTTTCCCACCTCTGAGAAACCTTATAAATCTTGATGCCTGCTGCTCTCCTCTGACACAAGAATCTTAATCCACTCGTTGTTAGGTTAAACCAGTAGCTCTTAACCTGGGTTCGATCGAATCCCTAGGGGTTGGATGGGTCAATCTCAGGGGTTCGGCACAGCCAGTAAAAACATATAGATCTTTGCCTTGAATTTGAAAAAAAAATCATATTTTACTTTTCACTAAATAGGTGTTCGGTGAGTGCACATATGAAACTGGTGGGGTTCGGTACCTCCAACAAGGTTGAGAACCACTGTGTTAAACAATAAATTTTCAATATTCGTTGACTTAGAACTAAACAAAGAATGGCTTTCACAGAGACTGAGATACCCGAAGAAGATAACCATGGCTCAAGTGTGGGTCACCCAGTTGAAAATCGGGCAAGATGAGTTCAAAGGTCAAGTTTATTGGAGACCTGTTAAAGTACTGCCAAATCCTGGCATTCCTGTTGATAATAATTATACCTTGTTCTAAATATAATTCCTTTCCCACACAGTAAGTTGTGTTGAAAGTCGCTCTGCTCTGGGTTTTCTTTCCATCTTTGCGAACTTCCAGTGATCGCTACTTCACTCAACGTCACTCTGTCATGACTGCTCTGTTGGTTCAGTGAATCAAACTTAAGCAAGACATCAGCTTAGATCTATTTACTTCGTATTTTGAAAGCATTTTTTTTTTTGCGCGGTGGAAGCTGTCTGCATCTGCTTCAAGATTAAAGAGGAGCGCAGACCTGAAAATATCATACGACCAGCGTAAAAAGCAAGAACATAATCGCTAAGAAACATATTGAGGCAAAAATAAAATAAATGACAAAGCTTTTCATCTATTGCTTATTATCAAAGTAATTGTCCTTGGCGATGACAGGGGACAAGAATTCAGGTTAATGAATTCATAAAATGATAAAGAGTTAACAGAGCAGCTGTTACAGCTAGCTGGGCAATCACAGACTAAAGTTTGACATTCTAACAGCAGATTCGTTGTCTGTCTGTCTGTCTCTCTGCTTTCTTGTCTCTCAATATTGTCTCTTTGTTTGTCTTTGCTCTGATTGTCTCTTCCTTACTACCGCTAAGCTCTCTGTCTGGTGTCTGTCGGTCTGCTCTCTCTCTCTCTCTCTCTCTCTCTCTCTCTCTCTCTCTCTCTCTCTCTCTCTCTCTCTTTCTCTCTATGTATCTGAGTATATATGTGCATGTCCATGTTTCTATATCTCGCCTCTCTCTGTATACATATTTCATTTTGTCTCAACTCTCTCTTTCCCTCTTCCACACACACACACACACACACACTTACACTCTCACACGCACACGCATTCAAAAGTTGCTCTATCAGCTTAATGAAAGAACTATTATTATTAATAAAACAAAACACACAACAAACTCAATGCAAAAAAAAATCGAATTTTCCTATCATGTACCACCTATCACGCCCAGTAATGGCGACCAATCAGCTGTGAACGTCATCACACACCCCCATCGTGAAGGTCGCCGTGTAACACTTCCCAATCACCAGATGTGAACAATAATGCACCTGTCTGTAAACACCCGGCACTTAAAACAGTTTTATGCTTTGTTATCTTCTCCACGCGCGCGAGTGACAAGCGCAGAGCAACCTTTACCTATCTCCGTCAGCCAACAGAGCAACCTTTACCTATCTCCGTCAGCCAACAGAGCAACCTTTACCTATCTCCGTCAGCCAACAGAGCAACCTTTACCTATCTCCGTCAGCCAACAGAGCAACCTTTACCTATCTCCGTCAGCCAACAGAGCAACCTTTACCTATCTCCGTCAGCCAACAGAGCAACCTTTACCTATCTCCGTCAGCCAACAGAGCAACCTTTACCTATCTCTGTCAGCCAACAGAGCAACCTTTACCTATCTCCGTCAGCCAACAGAGCAACCTTTACCTATCTCCGTCAGCCAACAGAGCAACCTTTACCTATCTCCGTCAGCCAACAGAGCAACCTTTACCTATCTCCGTCAGCCAACAGAGCAACCTTTACCTATCTCCGTCAGCCAACAGAGCAACCTTTACCTATCTCCGTCAGCCAACAGAGCAACCTTTGCCTATCTCCGTCAGCCAACAGAGCAACCTTTACCTATCTCCGTCAGCCAACAGAGCAACCTTTGCCTATCTCCGTCAGCCAACAGAGCAACCTTTACCTATCTCCGTCAGCCAACAGAGCAACCTTTGCCTATCTCCGTCAGCCAACAGATAGATCGATGGGTTCTTGCAGTCTGTAAACAAGGCAAAATGTTGACACAAGTGCGAGAGACATATCTTTAAAAATGCTAATGTATTACTCCTTCATTTTGGTTTCATTTGTTTTGTTTGATAAGGCATTAATAAATATATTGTGTAAAATTTAATGCCGCCACATCTTTAGATCAACCGTTCTAATTGATATTCCAGAGAAGTCCAGCTTTAGACTTTGGTTTTGTAGATTTGGTTAACTTAACTTGTTTATTGAATCAGTTAACAAATTTCGATAAATAAACTGGCAAAAACTATCAATCAACAGTTTTCGGTAAATAAACTGGAAATAATATCAATCATTTTTTAATACAATGTGGGACAATAATTTTAATTATAATAATGAGACCCAACCAAACCCTGTATTGTAATATTAATAATCTTGATACTGATGCTGTTGTTGTGACTGATTTTTTGTTGCTGTTGCTGTTGTTGGCGTTCATGTCTTTGGTGCGTTATGAGCGTTCAATGCAATGTAGAGTGAGTACTATCGAAAAATAAGGATCTTTTCATGATAGAAAAACTGCATAAAAACAGGGAGGGCCAGAGCAAAATGGGGAGATATATAAATTTATTCATATTGATAGACAGATCACACTAGGTCCTCTCTGAAGTTGTGGAGAGAAACGAAAGAAGAAATTCATAGGTTAAGCGAACATTTTAATTTTTATTGTCATTCTTCTTCTTCTTCTTCTTCTTCTTCTTCTTCTTCTTCTTCTTCTTCTTCTTCTTCTTCTTCTTCTTCTTCTTTTCTTTAGAACCTTTAGACCTTAGACCTAATTTCAATCGTTCTAGTCGGTAAATGTTTCACATCACTACCTCTGCATCAATATATATGCTAATCACAATGAGACGGACGTTTCCGAACTTTGAACATATATGACCTTTTGTTTTTTTTCAATTAAGGGTGAAATTATCTATTTGGGCCACGGCCCATTTTTTCAACTACAGTTAACACATAAGAATTTTCTTTCTGTCTCACTGTCTGCCCCCCCCCTCCCCCTCCCACCTCTCTCTCTCTATCTCTCTCTCTCTCTCTCTCTCTCTCTCCGAGTGCTTGTAAGTAATGTTTCCCCTCTTTTTTTATTGTTTTTTTTTTCTTCTAACTTATCGATTTGACTCCCTCAAATCCAACCCTCCCTCCACCCCCCCTCTCTCTCTCTTTCTTGCACTTTCTCTCTATACCTTTAAGTGTCTCATATTCAATTTCTGTTAAGCTTCCAATTCTCTTGCTCCATTTTTTTTTCTTCAACTCAGTCAGGCTGAAGTGGAGCTATGTGTTGACCAACACATAGCGTAATGTTATGCAGCCTACAGCCTGCTAGTGGACAGCTGTCGCTAACGACCAGCCTAGGACCAGCGCTGGTCATCTTGTGCTTGACCAACATGACAAGCAAAGCAGATCCTGTCAACACTAACCATTGCCGTCACGAATGTAGACTTTATCAAAACTGGAGGCTGGTGAATCACCTGTGCAGAACTGGCCTGACGGAGGCCAACAAGACCTCTGAGTTAGCCACGTCTGATCCAATGCTACGACCTAATCTATTCATATTTGTCCTTGTTTACTCATGGGTTTGACAGGCCCAACCTCTCGAAAAGTGACGCGTAGAAAACACGGTGAGCGAAGAGATGCTCTCGACCTATGATTCCTACTCCGAGATGCAGTATCCCCATTCGCCCCCAACCCCACATAAAGCCATTTTTTCCCTTGTATATTCAGAAGACATGAAAAACTGTTGATATGTTATTAGTTATCCTGAAGAGGGCTCCTTGAACGAGTCTACAAGATTGTAAATACTACAAGCAGTTGTAATGATAGCGCACTGAACTTGTCAACACACCACTACCAGGCTGTACTTACACCAAGTATAGTCATATCACCTTCACTGTCTAACCTCTTTTCACAAAATATTATACAACAGACATGGTGCGGAAATTTTGCACTTTATCATTCTATCGTTATCATTTTTTTTATTAAGCATTTCAATTTCGCATGAGTGACACATATCAACGATCATAAAATTTATAAATTACGCCGTGCACGAAAACAAAGTCATAATGGCGGAGGCAGAGGTTTTTCGGTTGAGAGGGTGAAGATCAGAAAAACGGTCGCCTGCTTGTTATTGACTGCTAGCGACTGGAGATGTTGAGAAAAGCAAACGACCTTCACCCTTTTGAGGCTGATATTGTTTTTTTTTTATTAACATATACTTATCAAATAAATTAAGTCTATAAAAATCCTAAAAAAAAATAAATCAAATAAATAAAAGTTTATAAAACTATAAAACTCTGTAGTATATTTTTGAACATTACTAAACTCCTTTAAAAAATAAAATAAAAAATTAATGGGGAACAAACAATAACAAGGTGAAGGCCGCTCGTTCATGACGTCCCTTGCAAGCCTCATCTTCGCCCTCGATAGATTACTTTCCACTCGTTCTGTAGCGGCTAAAGGTCTCAGTCAACACTCCAGCTCTAAAATTCTCACAATGGCAAGTAAGTAAACAGATTGTTCAGAAAACATATAGCTAGAGTTATAATTTTGTTAAGTTAATGCACTGCATGCTAAGCAAGCCTTCAGTGCTGCAAGATCTTCCTTCACTTAACATTTTACTGTCTTATTTGAGATCTTATTGATTCGTTACAGTTCAGTGGGAGAGACTTTGACCTTGGTAAATCCATGTTCAGATGTAGATTTAGACCGATCTAATCTAGATCTACGTTTGCGAAAATTTCGTCAAATCTTGATCTAACGACATATCTAAATTAGTAGAGTAGATAATTTAAATCAGGATCACAAGTTGAACTAGAGACCCGATACCTAGATCTAGATCTAAATCTAGATCTCAAGCTTGATTATATGCCTACCTATTATTCTCGAACTAAATCTGGATCTAGTTTCTGTTTTCATTCTTCTTTGCACCACTTCTGCTGTAAAAAAAAAATGAGTAAAACAAAATTGTGAAATTATATCAAGGGCTTAATTTTGCACGTTTTAATTGATCTACTCTAGTTCACTTCATGATTTATTAGGCATCAAGGCCGTGTAACTGATGCCACAGCAATAAATTTTAGGAAATTTTAGCAACATGTCCTGCTTTAGTTCCAAACACTGCAAGTACATTTCATTTGTGAAAGAGCTCAAAATTAAAGTACAAGGCTGATAATTGGTGCCTAAGACCTTCAGGTATATGAATGAATATTTACAAAAAGCTTAGGCAGTTAAGTTGGTTTGGTACATATCATAAATTCATCAGTCTTTTTTTCTTCTAGATCTAGATCTTGTTCTGTAGCCAATTTAGGTTTGGTTATGAATCAACTTTTTTTCTCAATATTTTTACAATTTTTTATGGAGAGAATGAGGTGTAATTCTCGCAACAGTTTATGCTATGCAAGCAGTCTATTGTGTGACTGGCCTTTCACAGATCTCAGCGAGGTAGACTAGAATCTAAATGATTGAAAAATTTTGTGGTAGGACTTTTGATTGGATACATTGATATTAAGATATGATATACGTTTTACAATGCCGTAATTTTTTTTTGCGCAGTGAAATTTCTTTCTTCGAATTTCTCTGAAGAAAAACCAGGCCCAATCTTTTTTATGGTATGATCAAACAGAATCCTTAATATGAAAGAGTTACCGTACTCATTTAGAGGTCCTTCCACTTTTGTCTCAATTCATACCGTCTTAAGGGGATGAGAAGGAAAAAAAATGTCATTGAATCATATATATGTTTTGCTGTTAATTATTTCAGAACAATTTTTTTTTTTAAGTGATAATTTTTATTCATTGTAATCCTTATAGAGTCTGGAAGCCGATTTGCCCAATACCTCACCCCTGCCCAGGAGGATGAGCTTCGACAGATCGCCAATGCCATCGTTGCTCCAGGCAAAGGCATCCTGGCTGCTGATGAGTCTGTTGGTGAGGTTTATCAAATATTGACAGTATATTTCAATTAAAATGTCACAACCTGTATAAGTGCCCATTGGTTTTTTTTTTTTTTTATTTTTTTTTAATTTGAATGAAAATTAGAATGTTAGCTAAGACCTCTTTCAGAATTTTGATTATGTGCAGTTCCCTCTAATTGTTTTTTGGTGATTCGCTAGGCACAATGGGCAAACGTCTGCAGAACATTAACCTCCCGAACACTGAGGACAACCGCCGCAAGTACAGAGAGCTCCTTTTCACAGCTGATAACACCATGGCTAACAACATCAGTGGTGTGATCCTCTTCGACGAGACCTTCAGACAAAGCACAGCCGAGGGAGTCCCTTTTGTCAAGGTGTGAAACATCAAAGAAAATATTTCAAAATTGGATGGGGAAGGAAAGAGGGTCAAAGGGCGGAGTGGGGAAAGTATTAAAAAACAAAAACAGGTGCAGTGGGACTGTATTTAGGTGAACTTAAGAGCTATTTTCAATTTGTGAGAGTGAAAGCAATTATCTTTAGCATTTGTAGCAGCCATTTGCTATGCTTAAAACATATTTCCTGATGAACCTTGGCAACCAATTTTTTGGCCAAAATTATTAGATTCAATAAATTTGTTTATGCAGATTTCATTGATTTGATATTGCCTAAACAAATTTTTGTATTTTGAAAAGAGCAAAAAAAAAAAAAGAAACAATAACCCTAAAATCATGAGATAAATAAGACCATGAAGATTTTTTGTGAAATCCATACAATTTTATCATTACAGGTGCTGCAAGATAAGGGCATCATCCCAGGAATTAAAGTTGACAAAGGTGTTGTCCCCCTTGCTGGATCCATCAACGAATGCACGACACAGGGTGAGACAGTTACTGGAAGTTTTCTTTGATTGTTGAGTTTTTGTGACATATTATGTAGTTTTTATTCAGTTAAACCATGGTGACCCATCTGGATAACACAGCTAAATTCATATTTCAAATGACAGGCATTTCTGTGGACAAATTATAAAAGGTTAATGCATAATTTGAAAATAACCTTTTCCTTCATTAATTACTGCCTTTTCAGATGATGTACATTTTACCAAATGGGATAAAAAATGTCTGTGCACAATTTTTAAGGCATCAGTAACTTATTGAATCGAAACTTTCATAATTACTGCAAGTTACTCATCATGTCAGTAGATTTTTTTCCCCCGAAAATTTCATGGTTAAAATGTAACATAAAACTATAGGGAGAAAGTATACTATTTAATTCTGTGCAAATCTCTGATAATAATTAGAATGCCTATCATTGTTCTTTATCATATACCAGGTCTTGATGGTCTATCCGAGCGCTGTGCTGAGTACAAGAAAGGTGGCTGCGGCTTTGCTAAATGGCGCTGTGTACTGAAGATCTCGGAACACACACCCTCACACCAGGCTATGATTGAGAATGCCAATGTCCTTGCTAGATATGCCAGCATCTGTCAGCAGGTGGGCATCGTTTCTTCTTTGTTGACTGATTCACAATGTTTTGCCGCAGCCATAGTTTAATACCAGTTATTTTACTTGAGATTTGAGTAGAAAGATCTTGCTACTTTTGGAATTGCCAATAACTTGATTCATTAAATCTTAAACATAACCATTTTCAACTGGTTAATCAAGTGCCAAGACTGTTGGGTAGCAAGTTCAAATCTATAGCGCTGTCAAAATAATTTTCAAAAATTTTTTCTAATAATAAGTATAAGTGAAAATGCTTACAAAATTATTGGCTGAAAGTAAAAATATTTCTCAAAATTTTATGGTTTCCCTGAATTTAGTTTGCTGAGAGCAAGTCACATGATCATATGATCAGATCACCATTATATATGAGCTTGAGGTGTGTATATCAAAAAATAAATTTTTTGAATTAAAATGCTTCTCATTGATATGGGTTTACACCATTCAACCCTCATTGTGGACCAGCTGACAATAGAGTTCATGTATTTCTGTTTCCTTTCTGCCTTTGGTTGTATCCAGAATGGCCTGGTGCCCATTGTGGAGCCAGAAGTGTTGCCTGACGGAGACCACGACTTGGAAATGGCCCAGAGAGTGACTGAGGAGGTGAGATCTAAATTGTTTTTTTCCATATGCTGCATTGGTGGCAGTTAGTCTTTTTTTGCCTTTTCTTCAGTCCTTGACCCCTTAAACTAGTCTGATTTGAATTTTAGATCATATTCAAGGTACATTTTATTTGAATTGTGGATTATGAGATGTAGTTCGTGTTCTAATCTACCGGGAAGTTGAGGGGTTTTAGAAAAATAAGCAACACTTATGTGGTGATATGGACTTTAGTACTCAACTTTGGATTTAATTGCTGCAAGGATTTGAGTAACCAATATTTCATGATGTGAAGAAAAAATTGTTTATGAAAACAGTTATAGCGACACTATTTCCTTTCGGCATGATATTAAATTTTAATGCATCAGTCAGTGTTACTTCTGTTTTATCATCATAAAAATACTAACATGAAAACTAGTAATAGTAGCACCACACCCAATTAAGTGTAATTTGATGGAAAATTTTAGATTACCTGATGCAACTTATCAATAAATTCAAGTTGGCTATCACAGGTAAAAAAGGCATCAGTTCTGCTATGTCAACACTTGTTGGTGAAAACTTTTTTATTTTGCATTGTAATTGATTTTTTTTTTTAGTTTAATGCCAAAACAGTAGTAAAGAAAACAAATTTTTCAAGAGTGCAAAATATCAAATATTTGGCCACATAATTTTGATAAATTGAAAAAACAGAAAGAAAAAGTGAAATTTTCAACATTGAGAACTTCGGAAAATGACTGCATTGTTTAAACATCAAATTGTTGAAATATATGATTTTAGTCACATGCGCTGATTTTCACATGTGTCACCTTTATCATAAAAGGTAATATACATGTTTCGTTCTTTGCTTACCCCGATCATCTGAGAGTTTTTAGATGTATACAAACTTTACATGGCTAACAATCATGAACACAGTTTGGTGAAAGGCATTTTTTCTAATAGAAGAGGTAGTAGTCAGAGCCTAAGGATGTTGAGTTCATCTGCTTTTCGCAAATAATTTTTGGAAGCTTAACACTTGTTTTTTTTATTCTCTCCTTTTCTTTTCATTCGTGATGAATATATAAATCAAAATTATCTCCCTTTTTTAAGGTTCTTGCGTACCAATACAAAGCTTTGGCTGACCACCACGTGTTCCTGGAGGGTACTCTTCTCAAGCCAAACATGGTCACTGCCGGACAGGGCTGCACCAAGAAGTATTCTTCTGAGGACATCGGCAAGGCCACCGTCCAGGCCCTCAACAGGACTGTGCCTGCTGCCGTAGCTGGTGAGGGCAGCTCAAACTTTCCACTTGTGGATAAAATTACTATTTATTTGATCACTATGATAACATCTGTTAAATTTATCTTTTCCAACCATCCTGGATACAATGGTACTGGTTAAATAGTCACTATGTAACATCCACCGAAATTTATCTTCCTCAAGAAAAGAATGATCACTTTGATAGCTCATTCATCTTAAAAAAAAAAAAACATCAGCTGGGTGTTGAATATTATCAATTTTGTGACTGCTCCTCACCACTTGTATATCATGTTGTTCCCTCGGTGAATCCTTTGTTTCTGTTTGACCTTCCATCCACCAGGCATCACTTTCCTGTCCGGAGGTCAGTCGGAAGAAGACGCCACCATCAACCTAAATGCCATCAACACCTATGCTGGCCGCAAACCGTGGCCTCTGACCTTCTCGTATGGGCGAGCCCTCCAAGCCAGTGTGCTGAAGGCCTGGGGAGGAGAGGATGCCAACATCAAGGCTGGGCAAGATGAGCTCCTGAAGCGTGCAAGGGTGAGAACCGATAATTATGTTAATAAAATTTTGGATTTTTGTTGCAGAGAAGCATTGGCAGGGGGACAGGGTGATTACTGTAACTCTCTACTCTCGCTTTTTGGTTTTGTAGCAGAGAAGCATTGACATGGTGATTACTGTAATTCTTTACTCTCGCTTTTTGGTTTTGTAGCAGAGAAGCATTGACATGGGGATTACTGTAACTCTCTACTCTCGGCTCCTGCATCTCAAACAAACCAAAACTTAAATGAAAAAGAAAAAAAAAACTGAGTTGCGAAATATCAAATGCATACCAAGTCAAACATCATTGCACTTCCTGTGCTACAGAGAACAATGAGCAGGGGACACGTATGCTAAAAAATGTTACGGGAAGCACACCTTTCTTATTGAAAAACATTGTGTATTGTTCTAGCTATGTGTGATTTTAATTCATAACTTTTTTTTTCAGGAAATGGACAAATTCAGCAATTTGTTAAATCTCATTTTTTTTTTTACCAATTTTAAGCATGAAGATTTGTGAACTGTAGTGATAATACACACATTGGTTTAACCAAAGCATTTCGAATAATTGGAAGAAGAAAGCCCAAGGCTGCCTAACACCTGAATGTGGGGCAAAGATTTAGAAGACTGAGGGTTTTAACACACTTCCACTTATTCCTAATACCTTAAACTGAGTTTAGATGATTCACTGGTTGAGTACAGCTTAGGGAAGGGGATGTTTCATTTTTAATCTTTGATTTCTCAGAATTTTTCATATCTTTTGCTCTGTGAACTTCCTGGTGTTTCAGGCAAATGGTGCTGCTGCTGTGGGCAAGTACGCTGGCGGCGGTGAGGGAGCAGCCGGAGGCGAGTCATTGTTTGTGGCCAACCATGCTTACTAGGTGGATTACTTCACCTTACCGGACAGGCGGGTGGGGTGGAGTGGGGGAACGGGTAGGGAAAGTTTGAAGCTGTTAGTGTAATGGGGGATAAATCTCTGGAGATTGGTTGGACAGTTCTACGCTAGTTTGTTTTCAGGGCTGCAATATTACAGTAAAGGCTCCAGGGTTGGAGATATCGAGCTCGTACAGAACGCTCTGGTTTGGTTGAGTCACCGTGCCCCACCTTCAGGGAAGGACACTTTTTTTTGTAAAGTATCTTTGATCAGGTATCTGGCTCTTGAAAGCTCTTTGTATAGCGACCAGTTTTTATTAGCTTTGTTTACTTTGCATATACTCTATTGATCATGCTTGATGAATTTGTAAACCCCCTGAAATACTTACTTCTGCTTTACATAGAATTAAGGAAGCATTAATTTCTTTATAAAACTTGGCTCGAGTGGATAATACTAGACTGGACGCAATCCTTTCTTAAATTGTATTAAAAAATATTGATACAATGCTTGCAATATTTCCAAGTTAATAGGTTTTACCTTTTTTAAGGATTTATTCAGATTGGGCAATATTTTATTTTTCAAAGTTATGCTTTACGTTTTTATTTGTGTGTTACAGGTATGTATATTATGATTGTTTTCCAATCAGAAGTGCTGCAAGAATAAAAATTTACACTTAATTATCCTTTATCATGAGAATATTATTTTTTTTTTGACCGGTTTAGTCACCAATAGATATTCCCTTTAATATTATCTTCTTGATAGATTTTTACTTACATAAAACAACTGAATTAAGTTAATGGTTGGTTTATTTCTTGTATTTATAGTTTTATACACGTTTTTTGTCAAGGTTAAGAACAAAGTAACTTATCAATTAAATAGATAATTATATGCATACAATCTGTGATTTGTAAAAAAAGAAAATGGCACTGGCAGTTATTATTATGTAGACTTAGGTTTTTTTTTATACAGTTTTGAATTGACTGTCTCTAGCTATCTATCTTACAATCATCTCGCATGCTATGATTTCTTATCTATTTGATTCTAGATTGATTTTTAAAGTGAATTTGTCTTTCTGTCAAATTCATACCGTTTTTTGTGTAGTCAGGAATGTGAAATAAAATGCCAGTTTAAAAAAAAAAAAACAAAGAATGTATTGAGTCAATCCATTTAGAATTTTTTTATATATTCATTTTAAAAGTTATCCGCAAGTTCTAGTGCGTCAGTGACACTGTTATAACAGGCATCTTAAAGTTTGAGGTTTGTTAGATTGACGTTCTAGGTGTAAGACTGGCTCTGTGAGAGACTATGTTGATGCTGAACAACTTTGAATCACACCCAGTCCAAAAAGTCACATGTCATATTTCATTCAAATGTTTTGCTACTCAATAGATTTAGTTTTAGAAGCTTCTGAAGTTTTGGAATTTCATCAAATTACTAGGATTCTGAGAGCAGATAAAGTTTTGAGCCCTAAATCAAAGAAGAGGGGCAATAGATCTACCCCTAGATGCTTTTTATTCCTTGCTAAAAATTCTGATATCTGATTCATTAGGACTCATTGCCAGGCAGTTGAGCTTATGATAGAAACCGATCGAATTTGACTAGCGGAGTAAAATGGGTTAGGAAAAGAAGAGGTGTTGACCCAAGAAGGGCCCTGAATTTTTTTTTTTACCAAAAACCAAACAAGTAGAGTCATGTATCCATTTACACAACTAGATCAGCCCAGTGCACCCATCAAAAGAGCAGAGATCGATCACTCTTGATCTTCCACTCCCCAGACTCTTGACAAACTGTTTCCAGTATATCTACATACTTTTCCAGTATTTTGAATTAAACTGAAGGTTAGAATATTGGTGCAAATAAAATACATTGGAAGGAACCGGCATGGCCCTTTAGATGGGGTTTGAAAGTTCAATTTCTTGGGTCAGATCTTAGTGACATCTCTAAGCTATAAATCTAATATGTGTGGGAGCAAAGTATCTGACTTGATGGATCACCTGTATAATGTATTTGATAAACTCTTGATCAGCACAGACGACACAGTGACAAAAAGTTCAAATTGGCCTGAGAGAAAGATACAGACCGTACAGATACATTCTGGAATTCCTTTGAAATCTCAAAAACAATTTTAAATCTTAACCAATAAAGATGTATACTGAAAATTTATGTATCCCATGGAACCACAGAGAGATATGCATGCATTACTCCTAAAGGATACACTTTGATGTGTTGATGATATGGACTTGCTAAGACATCACCAGAATCAGGACTTGGGGAAACAGTTCTTCAGTGTGTCGAGCAGGAGAGAGGATGATGCTGGAAATGGGAAGGATGGGATTGAGAGAGGATATTGGAGAAAAAAGAAGAAAGGTGAAAGTCGGTTATGAAGATAACATTAATAGGGAGTGATGAGTGACTGAGTACCATGGCGACTCAGTAGGTGGATACATGCATGTTCAGGTTTAAATAAAGAAATATAAAAAAACCAAAATACAAAAAATTAAATTGGTATAACATATATAACAAAAAAAACAAGGAAAATAACCCAAATGAAATGATTTATTTAAAAAAATTTTCAATCACACTCATCATTCCTCTTTGTCTCAAATCTTTTCCTACCATTTTCTGAATTACTTTAGTGATCACCAACTACTATAAACAACAATTTCTTTATGCGGTTAAAAGGTCATAATTTTAACTAATATGATTAGGTTATCTAAAAACTGAAATACTTGGATGTTTAACCTAGATCTAGTTAGATAAAATTTTATCTAAAAAGTCTAGCTCCTCCATTAACACTAAATATAACCGTGTAACTGGATAAAATGTAACCAACTGGTTGGCTTGTTTTTACCCCAGTTTGATGAATGTAGCGATATAGAAAGATAGGAGTTCAGTATTTGACGACATTACAAGTCATTGTCACACTTCGACTCGATCTGCAACTTAACTTTGAACTAACATTAGTGACAGATTATCCACGCATACAACCTTTAAACTGCTGATGACATTAGTTTAGCCACTAGCTGAAACTACACATCATGTATCAACACAGTTGATCATAAACTTATCGAATGATCTCTGAAGGACACAAAGACCAACTTGGAGTGTAAACTTGGCTCTGACTCGTTTGAGTTATAACATCGTGACTGTAGCGAAGTTGAAAGGTCAAACCTTTCTTCTCCCCTGTCAGACAGGATCGAGATGAGAAGGTAATAAATACCTCACACTCATCCATCGGAGACTTCATGTGCAGCATCCTGTCACAGTGACTGACAACACAAGAACCAGTGTTCAATGTACACCATTAACAACAATAACAACAACAACAGTTACTGTTACTATACATTAGCATTCAGCAAAAATGTTTTGGAATCAGATCCATATGATTAGAATTCCAAATTGCATGAAAAAGAAAAAAAAAAGATCCGTAATAAAATATTAAATATTATAACTGTGAAACAAACTTTGTTGATTTTAAAACAGTCAGCGCTTTGGTGAATTATCAAATTAATAAACGTGTATAAATAATATCAGACTCAGTGTTTGATAGCTTTAGGATTTTACTATTACGTTATTATGATAGACCTAATGTTTAAATATAAACTTATCTTTCAATAGAAGACGGGTTTTATGACATCGCTGTTAAATTTGCTGATCCAAGTGACACTTATTCTAGATGAAACCAGTTTTGTATATGCAAATTCTACGAGAAAAGGTAATGACATAAAAACTTTAAAACGCTTGTATATCTACAAGTTGTATCCATATCTGTTTTCCTTTACCGTATTTGGTCTAAGGGATATAACTCTTGTTTTATGTATCTAAGATTAATGTGTACTGAATACCTTCCCGTGTTTGATCATGACCTCTCGACCTTAAATGTTATTAAGTTTATCGTGCGAGCAGAGTTGAGCAACACTGTAAGATAAAGTAACTGTGAAATATAAGTAGATTCAGAGACTAGAGGTGACAACACCAAATTAAGCTTCGCCCAGTACAGTGGGAAAATTACTCTGACAGTCGCTTGGCGTGAAATAAGAGATTCATAAGAAGCATAGACAATTTCTGCTAACAAGGATATCGTTTGTTTTTGTTTCTGATAAATCTGTTATTTCAGTACCAGATCTAGACCAGAGCTGCTCTTTATGTGAATAAACGATAAAAATGGGAAACACATTTACATTGGGAAATACCCTTATTTCCTTCAATCGCAATATGGTTAAATAGGATAAGCTATAATAATATAAACAAATATCCATGAAATGGTCACCTTTGGGTGAAGTTATATCCCAGTAAAACAAAACCAAGCAACGGGAAAAGATGCCGCTAGGGTGACAGTTTTGTAGACTTACGGTGAGTCAAGAGATGGTTTGTCCTGACAGCAAACACACACGTCGAGCCGTCACTGTCCTCTCTACACGGAACAGTTGACGCCACGAAAAATGGTGAACACATGATCGAGGCTCCCTAGCTTTGAACACAATTAGAGACACTAGCAGTGATGGACGTCTGGGTGGTATTAGAGACAATATCAGTGATGGACGTCTGGGTGGTATTAGAGACACTAGCAGTGATGGACGTCTGGGTGGTATTAGAGACAATATCAGTGATGGACGTCTGGGTGGTATTAGAGACAATATCAGTGATGGACGTCTGGGTGGTATTAGAGACAATATCAGTGATGGACGTCTGGGTGGTATTAGAGACAATATCAGTGATGGACGTCTGGGTGGTATTAGAGACAATATCAGTGATGGACGTCTGGGTGGTATTAGAGACAATATCAGTGATGGACGTCTGAGTGGTATTAGAGACACTAGCAGTGATGGACGTCTGAGTGGTATTAGAGACAATATCAGTGATGGACGTCTGGGTGGTATTAGAGACAATATCAGTGATGGACGTCTGGGTGGTATTAGAGACAATATCAGTGATGGACGTCTGGGTGGTATTAGAGACAATATCAGTGATGGACGTCTGGGTGGTATTAGAGACAATATCAGTGATGGACGTCTGGGTGGTATTAGAGACACTAGCAGTGATGGACGTCTGGGTGGTATTAGAGACAATATCAGTGATGGACGTCTGGGTGGTATTAGAGACAATATCAGTGATGGACGTCTGGGTGGTATTAGAGACAATATCAGTGATGGACGTCTGGGTGGTATTAGAGACAATATCAGTGATGGACGTCTGGGTGGTATTAGAGACAATATCAGTGATGGACGTCTGGGTGGTATTAGAGACAATATCAGTGATGGACGTCTGGGTGGTATTAGAGACAATATCAGTGATGGACGTCTGGGTGGTATTAGAGACAATATCAGTGATGGACGTCTGGGTGGTATTAGAGACAATATCAGTGATGGACGTCTGGGTGGTATTAGAGACAATATCAGTGATGGACGTCTGAGTGGTATTAGAGACACTAGCAGTGATGGACGTCTGAGTGGTATTAGAGACAATATCAGTGATGGACGTCTGGGTGGTATTAGAGACAATATCAGTGATGGACGTCTGGGTGGTATTAGAGACACTAGCAGTGATGGACGTCTGAGTGGTATTAGAGACAATATCAGTGATGGACGTCTGGGTGGTATTAGAGACAATATCAGTGATGGACGTCTGGGTGGTATTAGAGACACTAGCAGTGATGGACGTCTGGGTGGTATTAGAGACAATATCAGTGATGGACGTCTGGGTGGTATTAGAGACACTAGCAGTGATGGACGTCTGGGTGGTATTAGAGACACTAGCAGTGATGGACGTCTGGGTGGTATTAGAGACACTAGCAGTGATGGACGTCTGGGTGGTATTAGAGACAATATCAGTGATGGACGTCTGGGTGGTATTAGAGACAATATCAGTGATGGACGTCTGGGTGGTATTAGAGACAATATCAGTGATGGACGT
Source organism: Elysia crispata (assembly GCA_033675545.1). Classification (NCBI taxonomy): domain Eukaryota; kingdom Metazoa; phylum Mollusca; class Gastropoda; family Plakobranchidae; genus Elysia; species Elysia crispata. Next base: position 12,938 of record JAWDGP010002132.1, on the reverse strand, counting down.
CTGGGTGGTATTAGAGACACTAGCAGTGATGGACGTCTGGGTGGTATTAGAGACACTAGCAGTGATGGACGTCTGGGTGGTATTAGAGACACTAGCAGTGATGGACGTCTGGGTGGTATTAGAGACAATATCAGTGATGGACGTCTGGGTGGTATTAGAGACACTAGCAGTGATGGACGTCTGGGTGGTATTAGAGACAATATCAGTGATGGACGTCTGGGTGGTATTAGAGACAATATCAGTGATGGACGTCTGGGTGGTATTAGAGACACTAGCAGTGATGGACGTCTGGGTGGTATAGATTGAAGCTTGTTAGATATGTGTTAGTCAGAGAACTATTGCTTGATTAAAAAAAAAAAAAAAACATTATTCTGTAGGCTGACCTCATTAACTCGTTCCATTTACTATGAATTAAGTTTCTAAAGCCACCAACCACGAAATTATAAATAAATAATAATGACAGAAAAACTTTTTACAAACGTAACATTATTAACCTCGTTACACAGCTCTAGAAATACGCCCTATTAATGAAATTTTCATTTATGTAAGGCATGGCCTGTGTAAAAGCTATTTTTTTAGATACTTAAAGTGAAAGGTTAAAAAAGAAAAAAAAAATCTACACAGCGTTTTGTGAGTTGGGCTTTCTTTACTTCTCCCATAATGAAAAAATATTATTGATGTCATAACCCGCATTAAACCTTTCCTAGTCTAAAAAAGAATTTCGTATTGTGTTGGTTCACAAACACTTCAGGGTCGGCAAGGTGAGAGGGTTACTTGGAGTTCATCCAAAACTACAGACCTTATGTTATTGATTCTGGGCAGGAGCTAATCTGGCTTGTGTATAAATATAACATACCCTCAAGGGATTATGCTTTATTATTTCTACTGCCATCTTTACCTTAACCACACGAGATATCTCCAGTTTTATGTGCTATCATGATTTTTTAAAAATGTATTATTCTGTTCTTACTATCAATAATAAGAAAGTATATTGGAACAGAAAAATTAACATCAGGTTCAACTTTGCTGAATGAATTCTGCATCAAACAAAAAGTTATTCTTCTGTTTAGAAAATTGCAAAAGACAATGAGTGATAATTAGAGCTCGCACACACTGACACACGATGTTTTCATCAGGCCTGAAGCTTCAAACTGTATGATAGTGAATTTACTAACTAAGCTATTACCATCTCTTCGACACACCTAGTCATGATCTCCGTCTTTCTTGTTTGAAACACACTTTCTCCCATCCTCCTTCTTCTTCTTCTTTCTTTTCTTCCTAGCTGACTATCCCCGATTATGTTAATTCAACAGAACATTTTTTTAACTCTTTACTTATAATCTCCAGAATCTCTGCCTGCTCACGTGCACAAGAATGAATGGAATAAAATATGAAGTAAAAATAAAAAGAAAAGAATAAACATTGATTTTAGCTCTACATATATTTTATAATCTTGTTGTCAAAAAAAATTGCGATTGCCTTATTAAAAAAAAAAAATAGTTTCCGGTTAACAATATCCGCGTGCAATGGGCGTTTCAAAGAAATGAAACTAAGCTGGGGTTTATTCGCCAAGCAATCTTTAATATATAGTCAGGCCAGCGAATATCTGTGGACTTGAGATTATAGTGTGACAGAAACCGATATGTTCAGACATGTGACCAGATGTAGATCTGGATTCTTCTGACTTATAACCCAGAGAGATCGACTTGAGATTATAGTGTGACAGAAACCGATATGTTCAGACATGTGACCAGATGTAGATCTGGATTCTTCTGACTTATAACCCAGAGAGATCGACTTGAGATTATAGTGTGACAGAAACCGATATGTTCAGACATGTGACCAGATGTAGATCTGGATTCTTCTGACTTATAACCCAGAGAGATCGACTTGAGATTATGGTGTGACAGAAACCGATATGTTCAGACATGTGACCAGATGTAGATCTGGAGTCTTCTGACTTATAACCCAGAGAGATCGACTTGAGATTATGGTGTGACAGAAACCGATATGTTCAGACATGTGACCAGATGTAGATCTGGAGTCTTCTGACTTATAAACCAGAGGGATCGACTTGAGATTATGGTGTGACAGAAACCGATATGTTCAGACATGTGACCAGATGTAGATCTGGATTCTTCTGACTTATAAACCAGAGAGATCGACTTGAGATTATGGTGTGACAGAAACCGATATGTTCAGACATGTGACCAGATGTAGATCTGGATTCTTCTGACTTATAACCCAGAGAGATCGACTTGAGATTATGGTGTGACAGAAACCGATATGTTCAGACATGTGACCAGATGTAGATCTGGATTCTTCTGACTTATAAACCAGAGAGATCGACTTGAGATTATGGTGTGACAGAAACCGATATGTTCAGACATGTGACCAGATGTAGATCTGGATTCTTCTGACTTATAAACCAGAGAGATCGACTTGAGATTATGGTGTGACAGAAACCGATATGTTCAGACATGTGACCAGATGTAGATCTGGATTCTTCTGACTTATAACCCAGAGAGATCGACTTGAGATTATGGTGTGACAGAAACCGATATGTTCAGACATGTGACCAGATGTAGATCTGGAGTCTTCTGACTTATAACCCAGAGAGATCGACTTGAGATTATGGTGTGACAGAAACCGATATGTTCAGACATGTGACCAGATGTAGATCTGGAGTCTTCTGACTTATAAACCAGAGGGATCGACTTGAGATTATGGTGTGACAGAAACCGATATGTTCAGACATGTGACCAGATGTAGATCTGGAGTCTTCTGACTTATAACCCAGAGAGATCGACTTGAGATTATAGTGTGACAGAAACCGATATGTTCAGACATGTGACCAGATGTAGATCTGGATTCTTCTGACTTATAACCCAGAGAGATCGACGCTGCTAGTAAAACCGAGCTGGGAATATTCTTGTCACGTCAACATACGTACTTACATTGATCCAGATTTGCTCGACCCAAAGACGTGACAATGACGAGGAAAGCTAGAACATTCGGTCTCTTTTGGTAAAAGTCACGTGACCAAATGTTGGGTATGTCAGACGCTAGGTCGATAATGTTGGGATTTTGAATAGAGCAGCATTAAAAAATACCAGGGTAGGGTGTATATTGGATCTTTCTATTTCAACCGCTGGTTTAGGTGAGAAAGGAAGAGAGAGAGAGAGAGAGAGAGAGAGAGAGAGAGAGAGAGAGAGAGAGAGAGAGAGAGAGAGAGAGAGAGAGAGAGAGAGAGAGAGAGAGAGCGCTCTTCTCTTTCTTGTGAAGACTGACTTGACCCAAATATAAGCTAGGATCGTTACTTCTGTAACGCCCGATTTGAAGCAATGATAAACGGCTCTGACTATTGCACAGTGCACACAGAAAAGATGTTTACAATAAAGCCGAAACAAGAAAGTGTGCGAAGCCTAAACCATCTTTACTTCTCTAGAGCAACCTCCAACAATGCGCCGGTAATATAAACAGTTGTGTCGTCATACTTTCTAGCGCAAAGCTTCTTCCACTAAGTATATTTCCTTTTTTTTTTTTTTTTTTTTGTTTCAAATTCAGACAACTTGCAATATTGATAAATCATTTTTCCCCATAAACAACCTTTCATTTTCTTTAGGCTTTATCAAATGTCCCATATTTTTTTTTGGTTTGACTCGCTATATGGCGTGGATCATGTCTGTGCTCATACTAAGTGGAGATTAACACTGCTGCAACAGATCAGCTCAGAAAATCCTTACAAAATTATATGACCGGCTTAACATACCGACACTTTGTGCTGAGTAGAAAATAATAGTTAAAAAAGAATTACATAATTCATTCTGTTCTTCTTGCTTGGACATCAAAATAGAAAATAATTAGTGTGAACATCGGAGACTTTAGTGCTATAGAATAGAAATAATTCATATGTCTTTAGGGAACAGTGATGACGTGATTTCACAACAATACTTGTTTTCCCCATTGGTTGGGCGAAATCGTGCTGTGCCCACTTCCAATGCTTTCATTATGTATTTCCTGCTATCATATACTTTGCACGTGTTATCTCCCTTCTTCCCGTCTATCTACCTTTCTTCTTATATATATATATATATATATATAGATAGATATAGATATAGATATAGATATAGAAGATCTTACCTTCAATTCTCTTCATACTTAGAGAATATTTTAAGGTAAGATCTTCTATATCTAAGAAATCCTCCCACAGTTGAGTACTCTTATCAATTATTTCATCTTATCTTCAAACTATATATATATATATATATATATATATATATATATATATATATATATATATATATATTATACATGCATGTATATATCTTTTACCCACACCGACCTCTTGTTTGGCTCACCCATTCTGCCCGTCTCTCAATCCCTCATTTCCCATCACTCTCTCCTTCTGTCTCCATCCTTTCTACTTCGTCCTCGCTGCTCTCTCCTTATCTATTTTTTCTTCCCTCTCCCTCGCTCCCTCTCTTTTGCGTTGGCTCGAAACAATTTTCATCTCGACAGGAAAATTTCATTGTTTGGAGTGACATAAACATGATGAGCGAGCTATATCCATCTCCTTCTCATTGGGCATCACGAGCTGGGATTGAAACTGACCACAGCTGACACGACCGGCAAGTCATAAGGTTTGACCTCTAGGGTTCATATACTGTTTAGCATCAGCAGTGACGTCACACTAGTTCTGATGGGGTGGGAAGAAACACAGCTGAAACTAACGAGACATTGATAAGTAAAAAAAAAATCATCCATAATAAAAGAGAATCTTGTCATAAGTGGTATCCCGACCACATTGTGGTGATAAGAGCATCTGCCTGAGCCCGTGGTTCAACCCTGCAATAGATAGACGAACCTTTTCTAGTACAGCTCACTCCCGACACGTGCACGATCTGGGCAGATGTGTGGACCTGTTGTAAGTCTGGTGACTTAGCATGGACGTGAGGAGGTCGGAGTCGTCAAGATGTGCAGGGAGGTTAGGACCCGTGTTATGCTGATATTGAGTATGACGTTTTACATCCTTCTTTATACAGTCTAGGTAAACAGTGGTACTATGGCAAGACAAATAGATCAGGAAATCGTATAGTGCAAATCTCTACAGAGGAACTTAATCAGTCTCTCTCTCTCTCTCTCTCTCTCTCTCTCTCTCACACACACACACACAAACAAAGGGCTCATGTAATAATTTTCTGTTTCTGTTTCTATCACCTAAGTCATGGTAACAATATATACAAATAATCATACTGAAGTAGCTCAGGGGAGATTCTCTCACTCTCTATGCTTTTATTATTTACCCATCACCTATTTAGCGATATTGACAAATATTGCATCCACTACAAATATTTAAAGCTCAAATCCTCTATGATAACCTACCATTTCCCGCTTACCACGGCTAAGACCAGTAAACCCCGGCCTAGCTGCTCATGATACCAGGTTCTAAGTCCTGTGACTGTTTCTAACGCTACACGAACTTTACTCACGGTATATTGAAGGAGCAACATTTAATAACTTAAGTTCCGTTTCGGTTTTTGAAATACTTATCGTATGTCTACAGCGCTAACAAATTTCTAAGTAATTACATTTTTGAATCGGAAAACTAAAACTGATTTATGAATGATGAGAAAACTGTAGACAAATGAACTATTCTATCTGTAGCTACTGCTTCAATTCAACAATTTTCGCCAATATCTTGACGCAAGTAGGTAGGTGTACAATATATTCTGTAAGTGGAACACTAAGCGGCGGTGAGTGCTGCTAACTCTACTAGCGAGTTCAGGACGTGCCCATATCACAGACCGACCGGATTATCTGATTCATCGCTGCAGCCCCAGCTCTCTTGATAATCCTCTGTCTCTCTCTTACTAAAACTGAGAGAAAGAAGGGAGTGGCGGAGAGAAAGAGAAAGAGAGAGAAAGAGAGAGAGAGAGAGAGAGAGAGAGAGAGAGAGAGAGAGAGGGAGAGATATAAAGAGAGAGATAGAGAGAGCGAAAGAGAGAGAGAATGAGAGAGAGAGAGGGAGAGAGCGAAAGAGAGAGAGAATGAGAGAGAGGGAGAGAGAGAGAGAGAGGGAGAGATATAAAGAGAGAGATAGAGAGAGAGGGAGAGAGCGAAAGAGAGAGAGAATGAGAGAGAGAGAGAGGGAGAGAGCGAAAGAGAGAGAGAATGAGAGAGAGAGAGAGAGAGAGAGAGAGAGAGAGAGAGAGAGAGAGAGAGAGACAAACAGAGAGAGAGAGAGCGAGCAAAGATCTATCTATCTATTAAGCAGGTATGCCTTGCTTAAAGAGCAAACAGAATTAAAAATGTCCCATTGATATGATCAATATTAATCCATACAAATATTACTGTTACAGGAGAAAAATGAAAAACACAACCGAGACATAAAACTGCTTCAACTAGCGCATTGGCATGAATCAACTGTTTGCATAAAACGTAAGTGATTTTTGCAATCCGGATAATTTCATCATATTTACTGTCATCAGGTAAGATATTTTACACTGAAAATTAAATAGACACAGTTTGGTATTCTTGGGATTATAAATTACATATACGCTTGACTGTTCAAAAGGGTCATTGCTTTAATAAATTATTTATGAAATTTATTTAAACACATCTTGTTACAACGCACACGTTAGAGATACAAATTTCACTGATGTTAGAGGTGTAAAAATCAAAGGTGAAAAATAATCAAAGCTTTGCAACGAAAGATTCGTGAGCGAAGTGAGTAGAAATAACTCAAGGAAATCAATCAATATTTTCTTCAGTCAATTTATAGTTTTACTGCGATGATAATCGATACTGTGACCTGCTTGGGCTACAGACAAGAAGACTGAGCGATCACATAACAACAGTAGAAATAGATGGTATTGATCCCAGGGAATACATGTCATTCTGTTATGATATCAATCGGTCTAACAAAGGTACTTATCCATTTCTCTCTCTCTCTCTCTCTCTTTTTTTTTTTTTTTTTTTCAAACGCTCTATCTATATGTCTGTCTCTATCTTCAGATCAACCAATTCATTGTGTAATACCACACTGTTTATACACAGTACTAGAAACGTTGCTGCGACCCAAAAGGAAATAACCTCGCGTACCAAAGATCTTTCTTAGTGCGTGTTTTCTTTATGTAAGTCTAGTATTGTTGTAGTATTGAAAGACCTGAAAAGAAAAGCTTTGTTTCATGAACCGTGTACCACCTTGGAACGTCGTCCGTGTGGCGAAAATTCCAAACACTGACAGGATGTGTTCGGCGCAGCGCTGATGCTCACCTTTGAAGCCCTGCGGTGCTTGTAAATTGACTAAGTAGTTGTAAATGGGTTCCTTTCACTTGCTTATGTTCCTGATAACTGAATTCACTCGCCTGCATCACAGTTAGAAGAGCAAGAGCGAATCTGGCAAACTGTAATGGTTTGAGTTTGGCCTGAAGCTGAGTGATCACAGCAATAAATACGGTTCTGCTGATGATTCAACTCCCATTTTTACCAGGTTTTACCAAAGATATTTTCTTCCCTCAACTGAATCCACACTTCTGTGTTAGGACATAGAAGCAGTAAGGATACAAAGATCTTATTAAAGACTGCGAAATTTCTAGAGAAAATTCTATATTCTTTAAGACTGATGTTTTCCCACCAGATCTTGTTCTGTATCTCAATCACCTGGAAGTCCAAGCTAACGTTTAGTTCGTTTACTCGTACCTGCAATGACGAAGTTTTTGTTTTCAGACGACGGCTGACATCTTGATATATATTTTAGATAGTGTGTCACTTTAAGCTTTGTATATTGACACATTCCCTCTCTACTTCCGGTTTATAGGTCACGGCTCATCAATTAGTATAAAACAAACGTTTCTCACCAGGCTAGCAACAGCAGATCTGCAGAGAGTCGTCCCTCGCGACAGAAAATATCCTGACAGGAAGAAACCACACCCTAACCTGAAATAATTCGGATAGATTGTTTCTAAACAGAGTGGACAGTCAAAATATTTTCCTTTCAGGCCTCCACAGATTTCAATAATCTTATACTGTGAATTTGACTCCATGAGTTGCCCATGTGATATAAAACCGATCAAGCGATTAATTGTGGTAACCATGCAATTACAGGAGTGTGTTTAGCGGATCACATCTAATTCTTCTCTCTAACCTTATGTAGCGTCCATGTCGAACTCTGTGAAAAGAATATTTTATGTGATGGAGCTAAAGACTTGAATCGATCTTCAAACAAAGTACACAGAACACACGGTACACACAGTACAAGCACTTGGAACCTTGATAATGTGTGCACAGCTAATCAGAGGCGAAGCGTGCTTAATGTTTCCCGCTGCTGCCTGTCAGTGCAAGGTGAAGGTCATAGGTCAGCGAGGTCAAGTGAAACTAAATAATTATTCCTAGACAGGACTTGACATGGTAAACACAAGAAATAAAACCAAAAAAACGGTTTTTGATTTTCACCCTTTTTGCGGTTTTGCCGCGACTTCCTCAGTTGAGGCTATTATGTAGCTGCCCTCCTTGATTCTGTTACAAAACGTTGCTAGCGGCAATATGGTGACAGATTTGTACCGAAAATATGCTACTGTCAGTTGGGTCTGGAAAACTCATTGATGCTTGTGTTTTGTTCCTCTGTGTGTTTGGAACTCGTGTTAGGCCTACTGTTACCTTATAATCATAATAACACGAGCTGTCCAAAAACTGTTGTCCTATTAAAGGTATTAGTCAATTGCTTCAGTTCGGAGAGTTTTCCAGCTGTCACCATCTTGACGACAAATATTGATTCAATCTTTGCTGATCAAACTGAACCATCTGACATGGGTAGTCCTCAGGCTGAGGTGCCACATAGTTTGTGCACAATGTGTGTTTGTGTGTGTGTACGATTGTGTTATCAAGACTCTAGAAGGCGACAGCTAGTTTCCTGTTTCAGTAGCTTAAACAACGAGGACATCTTAAAAGCCATATTTCTGCTATTTATTGTCGCTCGCTTTGACTTGTAGTGTATATAAATCTCATATCCTGTTTTTATGGTGCTGGAGGTGAATCTTTTTACATGTGGTAACATGAATGTGATAGGCAACCAGTACTGAGTGGTTACATTGTGTACTCAATCTGATATCCGGTTTTTATAGTGTTGGAGGTGGACCTTTGTGCAGGTGTTAACAGGAATGCGATAGGCAACCAGTACTGAGTGGTTACATTGTGTACTCAATCTGATATCCTGTTTTTATAGTGTTGGAGGTGGACCTTTGTGCAGGTGTAACCATTAATGCGATAGGCAACCAGTACTGATTGGTTACATTGTGTACTCAATCTGATATCCTGTTTTTATAGTGTTGAAGGTGGACCTTTGTGCAGGTGTAACCATTAATGCGATAGGCAACCAGTACTGAGTGGTTACATTGTGTACTCAATCTGATATCCTGTTTTTATAGTGTTGGAGGTGGACCTTTGTACAGGTGTAACCATTAATGTGATAGGCAACCAGTACTGAGTGGTTACATTGTGTACTCAATCTGATATGCGCAGGAGGAAATTTTAGCTCCAAAAGACATAATCGAAATCGGGTTATATTTAGATCCCGGACATATTTCGATGCTTTTCAATCAAACGCCATTAACTTCAGGAACTTCCTTGTCTGAGAAATGTCGCATGTTATTCCACCCAACTTGAAAATAAAGCATTGCAGAGCCATTACACGCAGTATTGATTTCATTTGCTGGTTAACCCAAAGATTCTATTTTCCACTGGTTTTATGCCATGCGACGGCCACTAGATTTTGTGGTTTTTGTCATAAAACATTCTCTGCCCTGAAATTTTTTATATGTGTTTTACCATGTGATTACTAAGTATGATTTTAAGTTTTCTGTCTGTCTCTCCTTGCCTACCCACCCCTTCCTCTCCCTCTCTCCCTCCCTCTCTCTCTCTCTCTCTCTCTCTCTCTCTCTCTCTCTCTCTCTCTCTCTCTCTCTCTCTCTCTCTCTCTCTCTCTGTTGATTTATGATTATATCAGTCAGTATCACCTATGGTTTGCATTCAACTTGGACTGACGCCAATGCGAGAAAGTTGACAATCGAACACTTTTAGATCCCAATCTGGACAAGAAGCTAGAGACAGACTAGACTTGTATAACACCGTGTTCTGTAGATTTTTTTTAGCGGATAATGCTGACTAAGACTGTTTGTTTCTTAGCAAGATATGGAACAGATAACGATAGAGAGTGGACAGAAGAAGCCTGGCCTTAGAATATAAAGAAAATAAACGGATTGATAATAAAATAGAAATACCAGTAGGAACAACTTCCCATCCAGATCTTAAATAAGACCGTCACATATTAAGTCAAATGACCCACACACACATATTCACGAGAAAAGACAGACAGTTAGGATGGGACTGGAACCCGCACCTCTGAGGGATGCTCACCACCGTGCTGAGTCAAGGCCAGGCACACTAACCTCTGGGCCAGTCTTCTCAAACAAACACAGATCAGGTTCTAGCTGGTTCTAGTAGACTAAGCAGCTGCTGTCAGAGAAAGTCCGTGTTTTATAAAACTCTGCTAAGCACCTTGCAAAATGATACCCTTCATCTGATTTTCTCTTTCTCCCTGGTTCTCTTAACCAACATAATTATTCTGTATCTAATTTTCTCTTTCTCCCTGGTTCCCTTAACCAAGATATTCTGTATCTGATTTTCTCTTTCTCCCTGGTTCTCTTAACCAACATATTCTGTATTTTGATTTTCCGTTTTTCCCTGGTTCTCTTAACTTACATAATCTGTATTTGGTTTCCTCTCTCTCTCTCCCTCTCTCGCGTTCTCTTAACTTACATATTCTGTATTTGGTTTTCTCTCTCTCTCTCTCTCTCTCTCTCTCTCTCTCTCTCTCTCTCTCTCGCGTTCTCTTAACTTACATATTCTGTATTTGGTTTTCTCTCTCTCTCTCTCTCTCTCTCTCTCTCTCTCTCTCTCTCTCGGGTTCTCTTAACTTACATATTCTGTATTTGGTTTTCTCTCTCTTCTCTCGGGTTCTTTTACCAACATATTCTGTATTTGGTTTTCTCTCTCTCTCTCTCTCTCTCTCTCTCTCTCTCTCTCTCTCTCTCTCTTACTCTCTGTCTGTCTGTCTGTCTGTCTGTCTGTCTGTCTGTCTCTCTCGGCTTCTCCCAACCGATCATGACCTTGCGTTTCTTTTAATAGCCGCGTTTTATGATTTTCTCCTTCTATTTGTGGAGTAAGCTTAAAATAATAATGCTAGCATTAAAAAATAGATAAATAAATAAAAAGTGCTATCGGAAAATTGCCTCAGTCTGGAGGAGATATACAACCGTCAGCCTGGGGGTCTAACATTTTATTAGAATTAATTGATTTGATTTCACATTTTTTGGGGGGAGAGAGAGAGACCGAGAGAGAGAGAGAGAGAGAGAGAGAGAGAGAGAGAGAGAGAGAGAGAGAGAGAGAGAGAGAGAGAGAGAGAGAGAGAGAGAGAGAGAGAGAGAGAGAGAGAGAGAGAGAGAGAGAGAGAGATGTGTGTAAAGTCCCCAGCTGATACTAACTGTAACGTGCATGCTGAGGCAGTCACGTGTCTGCCAATTGGTAGGTCACTATGACATCACTGACATGACAAACTCATGCTATGTGGAAGCATCAAACTAATTGATTGCCTTGGGCTACTCAGTTTAATTCTTTATCTCCTAAGTTATCGTAAAACACACCTGACAGTGAGTACATCAAGGTTTATTCCTTCAAGAAAGCTGCGGCATTTTGAGAGAATGGATGAAAAAAACAAATGAAATAAATGAACTAGAGTAATAAATTAATCCTATCAATCGGATAAGTAAGGGAGACAACCATGAAGCCGAGAAGAGGTAGATGTTTTATCTGAGGCACTAGCTGTTTATTCTCCTTATGTATAAATTTATTTCTGTTCATATTTCTCGATCAGTGAAAATTCAACCCACTATCCGATCAACCAAGAAAACATTGTGGCCAGTCTTCGACCCTAGCGCCCCCTGGCCCTGTGTTTGTCACACCTCAGTTCTGTATGTTTGGAACTTTCGTGTCTCCGGCGGAGTCAGTTCCGGGTAGCAGCTACATCAAGCCGTCACCTGGTCGGAAACAACCGCCGGGTAGCAGCTACATGGTAGGAAATAACCGCCGATTAGCAGCTACATGGTAGGAAATAACCGCCGGTTAGCAGCTACATGGTAGGAAATAACCGCCGGGTAGCAGCTACATGGTAGGAAATAACCGCCGGTTAGCAGCTACATCAAGCCGTCACCTGGTCGGAAACAACCGCCGGGTAGCAGCTACATGGTAGGAAATAACCGCCGATTAGCAGCTACATGGTAGGAAATAACCGCCGGTTAGCAGCTACATGGTAGGAAATAACCGCCGGTTAGCAGCTACATGGTAGGAAATAACCGCCGGTTAGCAGCTACATGGTAGGAAATAACCGCCGGTTAGCAGCTACATGGTAGGAAATAACCGCCGGTTAGCAGCTACATGGTAGGAAATAACCGCCGGTTAGCAGCTACATGGTAGGAAATAACCGCCGGTTAGCAGCTACATGGTAGGAAATAACCGCCGGGTAGCAGCTACATGGTAGGAAATAACCGCCGGTTAGCAGCTACATGGTAGGAAATAACCGCCGGTTAGCAGCTACATGGTAGGAAATAACCGCCGGTTAGCAGCTACATGGTAGGAAAAAACCGACGGTTAGCAGGGACACAGGAAACGCGGGCGACCGAATAACCACCTGGAGAAGGACGGTGGAGGCAGAGGCAGCAGCCATGGGACAGTCTTGGGACAGTCTTGGGAGATTCATGGTAGGAAATAACCGCCGGGTAGCAGCTACATGGTAGGAAATAACCGCCGGTTAGCAGCTACATGGTAGGAAATAACTGCCGGGTAGCAGCTACATCAAGCCGTCACCTGGTAGGAAATAACCG
>JAWDGP010002131.1:135000-152717 GCA_033675545.1 Elysia crispata | reverse complement strand
GGATACATATTTCCTCATTACGAATCGCCTCATCTTTGTCTTGTGGGCCCAGAATAGTAACTTAGAAATCTTCAAGCATGCCTGAAAAAAACATGTCTCTGTACTGAGATAACTGAAACGATCGATTTAAAACTAGATGAGGTAAAATTTGCGATTTACTTTAACTGTTTGTGGTGATTCCTAGTTTAAACACCTCGAACCTGATACATAGAAATATGGAATTTAGTAGAGTTTAAATGATGCCTTCCTCCGTGTCGTTTTCTCTGTTTTTAGCTTTTATACTGAATAGTTTGAGTTTTAATATAAGTTGTGGGATATTTGATACATCATGACACATAGCTGGACCCCCCTCCACTTTTTTTTCTCTATCTTCTCTCTCTCTCTCTCTCTCTCTCTCTCTCTCTCTCTCTCTCTCTGTACATAGCTATCTCGATGCCTATTCCTTCTCTCACGTTATCTTTCTATCCATCCATCTTTCTTTCTCCCTGTGTACACCATCCATCTCTCTTTCTCCCCTGGGTATTTCTACCTCGCCCGTCTAATCACAGACCTTAAACTGCTAGGCCATAATTTCCTGTCTGAATGCACATTGCAGCTGAAGTAGTGACAAAACTTAATTGTTGGCAGCAAATCTAATCATATTTCATCCCGGAACCAACCGGAGTGGTTATGTCGGGCGCCAACATCCTGGTCTCTCCAGGAAGGAATTCTACTCGACTCCCAGGTTATCTCCCCTCCAGCAGCTCTCTGATCCCGTGTGGTCTGGACCCTACAATCGATCTCCCTCACCAATATCTCACAGGACAGTCACAGATAAATCACTTTTCCTTTCATCTCTAACGCTTTTATATGGACATTATTGATTTCTACTTTCTTCGCCTGTTGTTTGAATGGACTTACGAGATTCGTGAAACTATAATAACTTTCTCTTTAGAAAAGTGATACAAAAAGCTAAATTGACGACTAAATAATTTGAAAGTACTTTGTGTTTTTTTTTATTTAACTTTTTGAATTATATTAGTTAAAAAAGGTGTATATTTAAATTTGAAAAAGGTGTCATTTCTTTTTCTTCAAGAGCCCATAGCCTTTTGTGTAAAAGAGACAATTCTCAGTTATTGTCACTCTGCCATGTTGTAACCGCAGTCTGCTTCTTTCAGTCCTCGACTACCATGACAAGCTACTAAACATTTAATGGTTAATAATTGTTCATGATGATGATATAAACGGTGTTCTCGGCACCATTAGATTGGTTTTATCGGTGTCATTAGATTAATTATAATTGGTGTTATCGGTGTCATTAGATTGATTATAAGTGATGTTATCGGTGTTATATGACTGATTATAAATGGTGTTATCGGTGTCATTAGATTGATTATAAGTGATGTTATCGGCGTCATCAGATTGATTAAAAAGCGGTGTTACAGGTGCCATTAAATTGATTGTAAATAGTGTTATCGGCACCATTTCGTTGATAATAAATCATGTTATCGGCACCATTAGCTGGTTATAGTTGGTGTTATCGGCACCGTTAGATTGATTGTAATTGGTGTTATCGGCACCGTTAGATTGATTATAGTTGGTGTCATCGGCACCATTAGATTGATTATAGTTGGTGTCATCAGCACCATTAGATTGATTATAGTTGGTGTCATCGGCACCATTAGATTGATTATAGTTGGTGTCATCGGCACCATTATATTGATTATAGTTGGTGTCATCGGCACCATTAGATTGATTATAGTTGGTGTCATCGGCACCATTAATTGATCATAGTTGGTGTTATCGGCACTGTTAGATTGATTATAGTTGGTGTCATCGGCACCATTAGATTGATTATAGTTGGTGTTATCGGCACCGTTTGATTGATTATAGTTGGTGTTATCGGTACCGTTAGATTGATTATAGTTGGTGTTATCGGCACCGTTAGATTGATTATAGTTGGTGTTATCTGCACCGTTAGATTGATTATAGTTGGTGTCATCAGCACCATTAGATTGATTATAGTTGGTGTTATCGGCACCGTTAGATTGATTATAGTTGGTGTTATCGGCACCGTTAGATTGATTATAGTTGGTGTTATCGGCACCGTTAGATTGATTATAGTTGGTGTTATCTGCACTATTAGATTGATTATAGTTGGTGTTATCGGCACCGTTAGATTGATTATAGTTGGTGTTATCGGCACCGTTAGATTGATTATAGTTGGTGTTATCGGCACCGTTAGATTGATTATAGTTGGTGTTATCTGCACCGTTAGATTGATTATAGTTGGTGTCATCAGCACCATTAGATTGATTATAGTTGGTGTTATCGGCACCGTTAGATTGATTATAGTTGGTGTTATCGGCACCGTTAGATTGATTATAGTTGGTGTCATCAGCACCATTAGATTGATTATAGTTGGTGTTATCGGCACCGTTAGATTGATTATAGTTGGTGTTATCTGCACCGTTAGATTGAGTACAGTTGGTGTTATCGGCACCGTTAGATTGATTATAGTTATGTTATTGGCACCGTTAGATTGATTATAGTTGGTGTTATCTGCACCGTTAGATTGATTACAGTTGGTGTTATCGGCACCGTTAGATTGATTATAGTTATGTTATTGGCACCGTTAGATTGATTATAGTTGGTGTCATCGGTACCATTAGATTGATTATAGTTGGTGTTATCGGCACCGTTAGATTGATTATAGTTGGTGTTATCGGCACCGTTAGATTGATTATAGTTGGTGTTATTGGCATTATTAAATTCATAATGCACCGCTATTTTCATGCTTTAAAGCAGTTGAAGCTATCCTATCTACAATAGCTTGAAGAGATTTTTTTCTTCTACTTGTCTCCTTTTTACTGTTTCTGTATAAATTTTGTATCTTTGGGTATTTGAGACTATTTTGTTTCCCTCACTCATTTAGTTTTCTCCCTCCCTCCCTCTCCCTTTCTCTCTCTCTATTTCTGTCTCCCTCTTCCTTTCTCCCCCTCTCTCTCTCTCTCTGTCATTCACTTCCTCACTCGTTCCTTTCTCTCTCTCTCTCAGCACCTTCCACATACCATGTTTTTTCTCATTTTCCATACGTTTTAACTTTCTATTTTAATCTGGATAATCATCAATTTCGAGGCTTGAAGGAGTACATTGCGGAAAGATTGCTTTCAGAGCTCTAGCTGCTGCTCCACTAGAGCAGAATAAGTTTGGCTTTCCTCAGGATACCCAGCGCGCGATACACTGAGGTCCACGCTCACTCCCCGCGCGCCGTGCATGCTGGAGAGAGGCACTGGCTGCTCACCCTGTCAGGACCACCACCCCCCTCCCTCCTACACTCCTGCTCTCTCACACAGAGCCCCTGATATATAAGCTGAGTAGTGGTGCACGTCAAATGGACGAGAGCTAGAAATGATTAGCATCACTAACGGGGAGACAATTGAAACAACAGAAAATAATACAAGGACCACATACTAAGTAATTAGGATCAGTTTTAAAACAGTGTGGGATAAAGTAGGATAGAAGTGATAAACATAGATCTGCTCCATTCCTAGCATCTTCTCTTTCCCGCAGTCTGCTTGTCAGCCGTGTGTTGAGTAAACCCATGATTTACATGGTACTAACCTGTCGAATGGTTCCAAATGTGGGACACATTTGAGTCTCACATAGTTTGAGAAAAGGTGTAACAGAAAAAGTAAGGTGTCACCCAATACAACTGAGGGACTAAGCATGAATTTATCAGTGTTGAAGCAAACATCTTCTTGCAACAGCCCACCTGTGTTTACCCGGCTACTGACCAAACGTAGCATGGTTCTAGCTTGTGTCCTCCATGTTCTAGGAATACTCCACCTGGCTGTCTGTCAGCTGACCGGTGAGTTGATATGTTCTGTTTTACTCTTCCTGTCTATAGCTAAGCTGTGTCGAAAATTAAGAATACTGGTGATGGCATAATAACCAGTTCTTGTTTATCAACAAAATCGAACAAAAGCTTTGTTCTCGTTATCAAAGATTTTGTTATTTTGAAAGCGACTGGAAAATTGAACTAAGCTCTGAGTGATCCCAGATCAGCTGGCATTCCGCCAAGTATTATCGAGTTTCAAGTTTACTTTCACTTTCAAGTGATTTGATTCATCACGGTGGATGAGACTGAAAACGGCAACTAAGACTACTATGATGATACTATAACTTGCAAACACCATAGAAATAGTTGAAAAGAGTAAATGGACATTAATTTCTACATTGTAACATAATGGTATTACACTAGGGAAAAATACATAAAACAAAAATAAACAAATTTGAAAAAAGTATAAAGTTAATGCATAAAACATAACACATCAATATGTGTTTCCTAAATTCAGTCCAATTTTTCTGAGTTCAACAGACGCATCGGTTTGAACCTGTTTGGGTTACGGTCACGCTTCTTTAGTATATTTTTGACCGTCAAGTGGATTTCGCCAGGTGTAGATTTAAGTAGAAAGGACACTCTATATCAGAAAAAGTTTATCTCTGCTCGTTTACCTGTTTCCATTTGAAGCTTCTGGCTTCTTGTTCTACACTTTGATATGGCGATTTTCGCTAGAAGACGGCAAAGATTAGGATTGGGAGTTTTTTGAAAGTCGTGTTTAATTGCTCTCTAAAAAGCTGAAATTTGGTGATATGTTTAATGTTGTGCCACGGTTTTAATTATTCTGGCCGTCTAGCCTCTGTTTTATCACGCTACTAGATTGTTCTAGATTGATGAGGTGTGACCATTCACAGAGTTGAGTAATTTTCAACCGTTAGTTAAAAGAGAGCGTTCGCCCTCATCGAGTGCACCAGAGCGTGAAGAGGATGTGAGCTGTCAGTGGGAGCCAGGAGGGGAACCAGAGAAACAGCGGTCTAGTGTTTACTGCCCCACACCAAGAGGCGACATACACACGCGGGATGTGGTTTCCTAATATTGAGACTGGTGGCTCATTGTTGATAAACAGTTCAGTTCTTACTTGGTGGCTCATTGTTGATAAACAGTTCAGTTCTTACTTGATTACTAGACTTCTCTGTCTGTGTGATTGTAGGTCAATCTGAATGTCGGTGTGTCTCACTGTTTGGCTGACTACCGGTCTGTCGAATTCTCTCTCTCTCTCTCTCTCTCTCTCTCTCTCTCTCTCTCTCTCTCTCTCTCTCTCTCTCTCTCTCTCTCTCTCTCTCTCTCTCTCTCTCTCTCTCTCTCTCTCTCTCTCTCTCTCTCTCTCTCTCTCTCTCTCTCTCTCTCTCTCTCTCTCTCTCTCTCTCTCTCTCTCTCTCTCTCTCTCTCTCTCTCTCTCCGCTTCCTCCCACCTGGAGCCTCTAGGAGGATGCAGTGATTCACAGAAGGTAAACAGTGATCAAAATAAGAATGTCACTAAGGCTCTGAACAACACAATACACTAACTGTTGCCTCCTATTCCCAGCTCCACACAACAGGAAACTGTAGCCAAATTAACTTGATGAATGTTTTTGCTTTGAAATTTTATTTCCATCCTTAAAGCAATACTTAGCGCAAAATCAATCTTGCGTCCCAAGAGAATTAAAAAAAAAATACCTTGGCTCACCAACCGGTTTATCTTCTAGATCAGATGTGATAAAATTGTATAAATTCCTAACTTCCGTCGTTTGAGTTGTGAAAAAAAAAGTTGATGACTATGTGCTAGAACTGGTGCCATCTTTGTGGCCTCAGCTTGATCATAAATGTTGTTATTGATGAGTTACTGACGGAGCACCGAGTGTGGTCGCTGGTTGGTCTCACCACCCCAGGTCTGTGGGAGACCTTCAGTAAGAGGTTCGGCTCTAAGGTTTCTTGCTGGGTGAATCATTCAAAACTTTACTTTCCCAGCTCTGCACATCTCTAATAAACTTGTTGTGTTCCAGAAGAACGGCCCGATTTGATGTTGACTACCAAACCAGTTAATTAGTAACACAACCTTTGTTTTGGGGGTATGTCATATGCGTGTTTTAGAACAGGAAAAGATAAATTGAAATATGAAATAAATTGATAAATAAACCAGTGTGCTGAAGTCATATTCGTTCTTTTTTGTTGTTGTTGTTTTTTTTTTTCATTCAGTATAGCTAAGGGATAATTGTTCAAGGTTGAAGCACCATGGGAAACACTAGTGGATAAGAGGTCGCCGTTTTCCATCATGTGAACCGGACAATAAGAAGAATTCCGCTGTTGCGAGAACTTTGTCCGGCGTCTGCGGCAAATAGTCTGGCAGAAAAGCTGATGCAAAATCGAACACGGTGAAAGAAGTTTAGAATTCTGACCAAAGAAAAGACTAGCCATTTCTTTTGATTTAAGATTTTCAATGTGCCGTTGAAATGTCGAGCTGTGTTTCAGATGTGCATGTCTACAGCACGTGTTGACGATTCTCAGAAATCTGGTAAAGTTCCTTACATACTACAGAGTTCTTTGTCAACCGAATTATCTCGTAAATAGATATGAACACTGGCATGCTGTTTTCAATATCATTAGAAATGAGACCATTCTGTTTTACCTTGTTTTCAAAGAGCATCGACTGCTTCAACTAAACAGTGGAGAGAAAGATAAGCAATCATGAAACATTACTTTACATTGCTTTCTAACTTAAGGATAGACAAGATGTGCTCTTCGTCCATCAGGTCTGCGTCCACCAAAAGCAGGCTGGTTGTTCTAAATGGAGGAAAAACAACATCAGCATAAACATTTAACTAACATCATAATGTCGTTAAATATTTCTATATGCAACCGACAGCTGATACGATTTGGTCAAGATCTAGTTTATAGACGCAGTAGAAGAAATACAATATTTCATGATTAAATATTTATGGTGCATTTGAGAATGGAGATAAATAATGTGGCCAAACTATTGACTGCAAACAGTCCCTAGCAGAATACTGGTACCTGAGTCATTCGTATGCTCCCACTTCACTGTCATTGGAGATTTTACTGCGGCGAAGGATAGAGTTCTGCCGAAATAAATTGATTTCTGCAGAAATCGCCAGTTCTGATGAATTTGATCTTGTTAGTATCAGATAAGTCGAGAAATCGAGTTCTGCAAAAATAATTCATTTTCTCCCAACCTGATGGAATAACTGTAGCTAAAACTGCCGCAGAGCAGTCCATCCATTGGGTCCTCAGGTCCCTTCAGAGAATTATAATAAATACACAATGCACTCTTAGATCTAAGACATCACGAGGCAGTTAAATGTAACGTATATTGAGCTATAATAATACCACACGGGTAATGCTAAAGGGGCCGATGAACAGAATATTGATACCCTCTTCCCAACTCAAAAATGAAAAAGAAGAAAAATAGACTTGAAGTGCGTTAGAACTTGTCGATCCTAGTGTAAGTCACCAGTAGATTCAGGTCAGGTCTGAGCGTATATATGCAGGTAGGTGATCGTTTCATGAAGCATATATAGAGATAATTCTGTAGCCTCTATTGCTTATCTGTATGTTTGAACGGCATTATCGGATTCTCACAATAGCAATAATTATCAGACTGTAAGAGAAACTTCTAGAATGTTCGACGACTAGGATTAACGTAAGCCTTCTGAGAAATCTTTGTGAAGGCGTGAATTATCGTTTTTTTTTTTTTTTTCAGTATTTAGTTGTTAAGGTAAACGAACAAATGGCGAAATGTAAGTGTGGGATTACACAATTTTATTCAAAATAAAAGCATACAAACAGTAGAGAATGAAAATGAATATACTGATATTTTTTTTTTTAATTACTGCCCATTATACTTTCCGGAAAAATCCCATACACACTAAATGCTTCCTCCGTTGATGTTAAGGCACTGTTGATGTTAAGGCTCCTTTGATATTAAGGCTCCATTGATGTTAAGGCTTCTCTGATGTTAAGGCTCCATTCATGTTAAGGCTCCATTGATGTTCAGGCTCCTCTGATGTTAAGGCTCCATTCATGTTAAGGCTCCTCTGATGTTAAGGCTCCATTCATGTTAAGGCTCCACTGATGTTCAGGCTCCACTGATGTTAAGGCTCCTCTGATGTTAAGGCTCCTTTGATGTTAAGGCTTCTTTGATGTTAAGGCTCCTCTGATGTTAAGGCTCCATTCATGTTAAGGCTCCACTGATGTTCAGACTCCACTGATGTTCAGGCTCCACTGATGTTTGGTATCAATGCATACCTAATGTGTGTGTGTTCATTTTTTTTTATTAATTCTTTGGTAACAGAGAGGTGATAAGTGAGAGAATGAATTAGGGGGAATGAACCGAATGCAGAAAAAGACAATAATTATTGTACTGGGTAAAGACGTTTGGTTACTCCCAAACATCACCGTATCTGTGAGGGCACAGAAGCTTCGAGAAGACTGACATCTGGTGCAGGGCGGTGCCACATGCGGATCTGTTGATCTCCCACCCTGTGATGCTCTGTTTACTGCCAGTTCAGAATGGGATTGATTTTCCAGTGCTATTCTCAAGTCACGTGTAAACCCGAGCTCTCAGTATAACCTGGAAAATGTGACGCCAAGGATTAAACCTAAAGTTTCCCGTGCAAGACTCTTTTCAAACAAATTAATCTTTTTGTCTTAAACCTTGTGAGTTATCTGTGACAAACCCAGCAATTACCAATATCTGGAGATTCTGTCTTGGCAGAATCAATCGTCATGGATCTTCAAGAAACATTAAGATACATGATGCTATCTATATAATAAACTTTTAGCGTAAAAAATATCATTTTTTTAGACAGGGATCAATAAAAACAGTTTTGTTTCAAAGCTTTGACGTCTGGGTAGCTTAGAAAAAAAACCTGTTAGACCTTAAACTTATATAACCCACCATACTTAACTTGTAAAACAATCATTTAAACTTTCATGGCCCATCAAATTCAATTCGCTTGTTGAAGAATTCAAACTGCCACCACCCATAAAGCTTTACTTGCTTAACAAGCCTTTAAACTGTCATCACCCATTATGCTTTATTTGCTTAACAAGCCTTTAAACTGTCACCACCCATTATGCTTTACTTGCTTAACAAGCCTTCAAACTGTCATCACCCATTATGCTTTACTTGCCTAACAATCCTAACCATACTATTATTTATCATGTTTTACCTGCTAAACTTACCTTTAAACTACAATCAGTCATCATGTTTCACTTGCCAAACATCCTTCAAACTGCTGTAACCCGCCATGCCTCTTTCAGTTGCGGCAAGTTTTGTTGTCCTACTCACCATATCCACCCGCTTTTCAGAATTCACAAATGGAAGCAATGCATATCTGTTTGTATTTCCCTTTTCAAGACTCTTTTAACACTGGAATTTGTTAATACTTCCTGGATACCAAATCCATACCTTTTATTTTGGAAAGCTTGTCAAAGTATTAATTATTCATAGCAAATATCAACCTCGACAGCAGGCCCTCTGTAAAGCTGTTGAAATAATGGATGCCACAGGCGAAACAAATGTAAATTTGGCTTTAAAAGCTTTTTACAAGCTTTGTGAGGAGGCTGTGTGCTTTCTGTCGCGCTCAGTGGGGCTGAGGTGTGAGTGGTGCCCCGAGTAGGTGGCCGCCAGTCCTACAGCCCGTCACATGAGAGACCTGACGACTGGTTCGGTGACACCATTACTCGCTCTTGACAACAGATAGTTTTGAAATATTGACAGACCGAAATGCAGCTAGGTATCATTCTATTGTGAACGTTTTAAACAAAATATGTCAGGTCTCAGATAGTGTTGGAAGTAAAACATTATCTTTTCTGGTTATAATTTTATCTCTTCTCATTATAATACAATTTTTGTTATTCCTCCTTTTTGATGTGATTCAGATCATGATAAAAATAATTATTTCAGGAAAGAGTTTTATGTACAACATCTAATAAAAGGTATGGTTCTTATTATTCTAATCATTAAAAGGCTAAATGGACATTTTGTTGTTTTCAACAAAAGTCAACTTTTAAACCATAAGCCTTAGAAGTAACATTAAACAAAATAATTTCATAAAACTCTAATTTTTACATCTCAATTCAATTCAAAACCGTCTTGTGTTAATTTCAACTTAAAATTTATTAGCAAAAGTTAAAACATTAAACAAATGCCATCAGATAGTAGAGAGGAAAACCGTTTGAGTTTGACATGTCAAGCTCTTGCTGAGTCACCACCTTCTTAACCACCCGATTGGAACTGTGAATAATTATGGTTATTATGTTTTGTTAGGAATTTTCATAACTGATTAGCTGTTCTCCACAAAATGCATTCTTTCACAATTAATTTCTGTCTTTTCAAAATGAAAATCGGTTTTCTCCACAATCTTCACCTATGATTGAGTAATGTTCAGATTAGCTATTGCAAACTTGGGTTTGAATTAGTTTCAAGAGGTTACAACAAGAAAATAAGGAAACAACAGTTGCAGGCAATCAAAGTTGACGAATAACGTTAGTTTCTTTGATTGGTTGAAATGTCGTTCGTCATCAAATACATCACCGTTATGAAAAAAAACGTCAATCACATCGTGGTCGTCGTCTTCATCAGCATAATCCCCATCATTATCTTCATCGTCATCATCACCATCAACATCATCATCATATCATCATTATCATTACCTTCATCGTCATCATCTCCATCAACATCATCAACATCATCATCATCATCATCATCATCATCATCATCATCATCATCATCATCATTACCATTACCTTCATCGTCATCATCTCCATCAACATCATCAACATCATCATCATCATTATCATTACCTTCATCGTCATCATCTCCATCAACATCATCATTATCATTACCTTGATCGTCATCATCTCCATCAACATCATCAATATCATCACCATCATCATCATCATCATCATCATCATCATCATCATCATCATCATCATCATCATCATCATCATCATCATTATCATCATCTTCATCGTCATCATGTCCATCAACATCATCATCATCATCATCATTATCATTACCTTCATCGTCATCATCTCCATCAACATCATCAACATCATCATCATCATCATCATCATCATCATCATCATCATCATCATCATCATCATTACCTTCATCGTCATCATCTCCATCAACATCATCATCGTCATCTTTGTCATCATCACCATCAACATCATCATCCTCATCATCATCATCATCATCATCATCATCATCATCATCATCATCATCATCATCATCATCATCATCATCATTACCTTCATCATCATCATCTCCATCATCATTATCATTACCTTCATCGTCATCATCTCCATCAACATCATCATCATCATCCTCATCATCAACATCATCATAATCATTATCTTCATCGTTATCTTCACCATCAACATCATCATGATCTTAATCATTATCATTACCTTCATCATCATCACCTCCATCATCATCATCATCATCATCATTATCATCGTCATCATAATTATCATTATCATAATTATCATTACCTTCATCGTCATCATCACCATCACCACCATCATCATCATCATCATCATCATCATCATCATTATCTTCATCGTCATCATCACTATCATCATCATCATCATCATTTTCTTCATCGACATCGTCACCATCGACATCATGATCATCACATTATCATGATCATGGTCTTCATCATATCATTATCAAAATCATAATCATCATCATCATCATATTCATCAACAACGTTTTTAAAAAAATCATCCTGATTTTCTTCCTCTAAGTTGCTTAACTATCATCATAGCTTATCATTAATGCTGCTAACTTACGGGGCGATTTCTTTTTTTTTTGTTTCTTTCAATTCTTCTCCTTTTTTCCTCATTCTGCTTCTCGTTTTTCTTCCTCTTTTCTCCTTTTTCTCGACCTCCAACATGTTCTGTAAGTTGAAGACGGCCTCGACCTTGTGGTCCCAGCTGACCCAGCTAGTGAGCTCGTAAAGATCAACGATTATACGAGCAGCTCAGAACCAAATCCACTAAGGTGTCCGCGGCGCCTGCGCCCTCCTCCTCGCCCAGCTGAAGATAATCGGTGAGAGCCGCCAGACCTAAACATTTGGAAATTAAATCTGAAGTGGTCTCGTGGACCGGACCGTGCTGGGCCAGTAGTGCCGTGAGGCGACCCTGGCTAGCTCTAGCTTTACTCGGCGCTCCATGGGAACCAGAACTGCTTGCTGGTAGACTCATCTTTTCGAGCATCAGAAAGCACTACTCTTCCACCATCTCATTTATTCCGGACTTGATTTTTTACATTTTCTGTTTCGGACAGAAATATTCGTTCTAGCAAATTTATTTACATAAAGTTTATCTTCGAAATTTTATTTAGAGTTAAGGGAATGAATATAGGTATATAAATAATCAACTAACTTTTAATATCTTTTGTAAATTTCTTTTTTTTTCGCTCTCCAATTATATTTATTTTCGCTCATGTCCTTGGTCCGTCAGTGTGGACTCCATACGGCAACAGTGAACCGGAATCTGTGGGTCCCGAGTCCGCTATTCGACCAGTATTCACTACGGGGTGAAAATCCATGTAACAACTATCCGAATATCCTCCAATCCAATATTTATCACAAGAATTGAGCCAGGATAGACCGGATGAATTCTATTACCATTTTCCTCTAAAACTAACGTTACATCCTCCCATCGCTAGAGTATTGTAAGGTTTTATAGACAAAGAAAAACGAAAAAAATGTCAACTCATTTTCCATCCCGCGGTAAATTGTTACCATTCGTCTCCGGCGAGAACTGGTCTCCTGCGGGCCCTTGAGTCGACACGATGTGGTGGAGTGGTGTAATACCTCCCGCTTAACATCTTTAGTTGTCTGAATGTTAACATCTTTTCCCTTAACATATCTTCTATCTCTAACTGATTTAATCACTCAATTTCTCTTGCCTCCCTTATCTCTCTGTCTGTCTCAACGCCTCTTTATCCCTTTTTCTCTCACTCTCCTCCTCTATCACCCTATCTGCCTTCCCATGTATTTATCTCCCCCTCTTTCTTTTTACGTGTCTTTCTGGCTACAATGTTATTCAAACATTCTTCTTTAAGCATTTCGCTCTCCCTCCCTCCCTCTCTCTCTCTCTCTCTCTCTCTCTCTCTCTCTCTCTCTCTCCCTATCTCTCTCTCTGCCTCCCTCTGCCTTTCTCTCTCTTCCTCCCTCTGACTCTCTCTCTCTCTCTCTCTCTCTCTCTCTCTCTTTCTTCCTCCCTCTTTCTCTCTCTCCCAGCCTCCACCTCTCCTAGACATCTTATAAATTCCGGTAAGCGTGTGGCCATCAATCGGCCTCTGTCCACCCTAGAAAAATGCTCAACCGCTTCCTTTTGTTGTTTCCAGCCGCTGCCGACACTGGAAACCGTTACCTTTAATTCCCTGGTTCCGCTTCCTGTCTCTGGCTCGTCTCTGACTCTCTCAGTCGCGTTTAGTCCTCTCTCTCTCTCTCTCTCTCTCTCTCTCTCTCTCTCTCTCTCTCTCCTCTCTCTCTCTCTCTCTCTCTCTCTCTCTCTCTCTCTCTCTCTCTCTCTCTCTCTCTCTCTCTCTCTCTCTCTCTCTCTCTCTCTCTCTCTCTCTCTCTTCCTTCAATATGTTGCCATTGCTTTCTTTCATTCAGTATCTTTCTTTTTTTATGCAGTTGTCTCCCCTTGCATTTTCTCCACCAACAGAAGTTTAAAGCAATCGGTGAAGCAATCTCTTTTATTTGGCGAAAACCTAAAATTCCGAAAAAAAATATCCCATTTCTCTCGACAGCTTCTATATTTCAGTCGAGTCTAGTCCTTGCCAAAACCCTCAACTCTGTAAAACTGAAATAAAAAATCTAAACAGACGCAATTTTTGGATAATCACGCTCATCGCGAGACGAGAGAGCATTCTGCTTCATTTGAGCACAAGTAGAATCTGGGCACTGTTTGTGAGTCTTGTTTGGACAGGAAATAGGGGGAAGCCAGCAGTGTCTAGTGCTGTCGCCACAAGTCCAGAGCGATTCGTTATAAAACTGAATGAATGGCGAGGCTCATTGCTTGACACCCAGCCTGACCTAATGTTGAACTATTCAACTATCGAACCAGAATACTTACCAACCAACAACGTTAATCATTCGGACAATGAACCAATAAATCGATTAATCAACAAATTATTAATTTAACAATCCAACTCAACAATGAATGAAACAATACGTCAACGGAGCCTGCCATTGATCCACGAGTGACGAGAAGTGCAGATTATAGGATCCACAAACCAACACGGGAAACTTCTATTGACGAACCGAGCAAAGTAAAACAAAACACATTAATTTGTCGACTCTCAAAAAATGTTTTTTGTTTCTATGAAGAGGACAAATCTCCAGTTGTTTTGCTTTTGATAATTATTTCTCAACGTTTTCAGCAAAAACCTAAATTTTTTCAAACAATTGTTAAGATTTCCGAAATTCCAATAAGTTCCTGAATCAAATCAGTGAACTGTTTCAAGAAGTCGAAAAAAGCATATTTTGAAAAAAATTGAGAAAATCAAGAATGAAAATTAAGAAACAGTCACTGGTCATTAAAATAATAAATACATTTAATTTGGAATGCGCTTGTCTATTTCCATCGGAACAGCAGGTTTATTTTATGCCAAACTTCATTGAAAGTAATTTTAAAAGAACAAAACACAAAATGAATTAAAACTATGCTATTGGTAAAGTGCAACAAACTTCGATGCTGAAACACAAATCATAAAATCATTCCACAGCGTCATTTGCTACTCTAAACCAAAACTGAACGCGTACATTATTCTCTTTGTAAAATACGAGGAGATCATCCGAATTAATCCGGTAGAAGAGAGTTTAGTCTGGTCCGAGGGGCCCTTGTCCACACCGGGGTTAAGAGTTTAGTCTGGTCCGAGGGGCCCTTGTCCACACCGGGGTTTTACACGCTGCGCTCGACATGATCACCGAAACAAAATGAAGCTTCATCTCATTATTTATTCTTTATAACTTCTAGCTTGACCATCGTCCTCTGGTCACCTAACTTGGAGTCACGACTGATCACCCAGCTTGAGGTCACCACTGGTCACCTTTCAACTTTCTATGCGGAGAATGTTGGAGGTTCAGCCACACTAGCAACGCATCCTATGGCCCTCGCGAAATCTGTGGATTTCATTTCATTTTCAGTCTTCGAACCAGACGTCTTTTGTAGTGATGTAGTTCAGGGAAGGACATGTTGGTAATTCTAATTGTTGTAAAGAAACCACGACATAGCCAATACTGGCTTAATAGACAAAGATTGTATCAATTGTTATGACTAAAACCTATTGCACGCTGGAATTCAATTCTGTTTGTTACGCAAACTAAGTACACATGAAGTTTTTGTATTATTGAACAAAGCAAGAGAAACTTGAGGTTGAAATGAGGAGAGATTCCAACTGCTTAACTACCTTTTTGAGCTTGCATTTAGCGTTTAAAGAGAAAAAGCTGCAATGAGAAATACAAGAAAAGTGTAAAGTGATCAGAGACAACTTACTAACGCTTTACTGTACAGACAAATAATAAAAAAATGTCCTTAGAAACAGTTATAGAAAAACTCCTATAGAAAACTCAAACTTCACATTTTGTATTTGTGGTTTATGAGCGCTGGAACCCGCTGGCGCCGCTCTCATCCATATATTGTCATGGGAAAGATTGCTTTTATTTCCATCCGCTCTGACTTTATAGACTTGAGTTCTGCATTGTTAATGGTAGGCCATAATCCACTTTGACTTGTTACATATTTGTAACGGCAACGTTGGGAATTTGTGGCACTGTTCGGTGTGGAGGCTTTCTGAGGGTAAAATCTCTGGCGATGTTTTCCTTGTTTTTTCCATGTAACATGTTGTGAGTCTGGACAATGTTTAACTTCAGAGAGGAAGCGGGAAGGTATCTGAACAGAAAACAAACACAATTTTTATTCGAACCTGAATGTTTATGGCGGAACCACGGCGAGAATATGCAGTTGTCAGGTCCAACTTTAGTGGGATCTCAATTGTCTCACTGAACTGCTGGGACAATAGTAATTGAGCTATCCGGCAAGTCGGACCTGTTCTCAATGATTAATGATTGGAAGAGTCGGGTCATGGAGCTATTGATCTCACCCACACGGTCATACAAAACGTGTAAACACACACTCACACACGCGCCCATTCACATACACTCGCACTGCATTAATATTGCATGCGTAAACCAAACAGTCAGGCTCCAAACATTTACTGCTGTCACACACGCCACTAATCTTGAGAGGTTGGCCAAACAACCACCACTGTCTCGGCACTGCTTTAATCTCCATCCTTTTTATTGCTTTACTTTGTAAAAACAACGTTATTAATTGAAGCATGGGCTTACGTAGCCGAGGAATACCGTGTTTATCGTGACATTATCGACAGGAAGTAGACTTTTTTCGCTTTGCTGTTGTAAGTGAGCATCTGAATTATCTCTAAACATTCATTTTGTCTTCAGTTTACACAGAAACTTTTCGTGACGTTTTTGTGTCTTCCTAGCAATAGTAATAATTGTCCTTTCCGGCAACTGAAATACCGTTCCCTTTAGGCAAATCGTAAAACATTGCCCCTTAAGCAATAGGAATACTTTTCTACTTCACAATGGGAGTACTTTTCTACTTCGCAATAGGAGTACTTTTCTACTTTACAAAAGAAAATACTTTTCTATTTCACAAAAGGAATACTTTTCTATTTCACAATAGGAATACTTTTCTATTTCACAACAGTAATACTTTTCTACTGCACAATAGGAATACTTTTGTATTTCCCAATAGGAGTACTTTTCTCTTTAACAATAGGACTACTTTTTTATTTCATAATAGGAATACTATTCTCTTTCTCAATAGGAATACTTTTCTCTTTCACAAAAGTAATACTTTTTTTATTTCATAATAGGAATACTTTTCTATTTCACAATAGGAGTACTTTTCTATTTCACAATAGGAGTACTTTTCTATTTCACAATAGGAGTACTTTTCTATTTCACAGTAGGAGTACTTTTCTCTTTCACAATAGGAGTACTTTCTATTTCACAATAAGAGTACTTTTCTCTTTCACAATAGGAGTACTTTTCTCTTTCACAATAGGAATACTTTTCTATTTCACGATAGGAGTACTTTTCTATTTCACAGTAGGAGTGCTTTTCTTTTTCACAATAGGAGTACTTTTCTATTTCACAGTAGGAGTACTTTTCTCTTTCACAATAGGAATACTTTTCTATTTCACAATAAGAGTACTTTTCTCTTTCACAATAGGAATACTTTTCTATTTCACGATAGAAGTAGTTTTCTATTTCAGAACAGGAGTACTTTTCTCTTTCACAATAGGAGTACTTTTTTATTTCACTATAGGGATTACTCTTCTGTTTTAAAATAGGGATACTTTTCTATTTCACAATAGAAGTAGTTTTCTATTTCACAGTAGGAGTATTGGTCTATTTCACAATATCAGTACTTTTCTATTTCACAATAGGACTATCTTTCTATTTTACAAGAGGAGTACTTTCTATTTCACAATAGGAGTACTTTTTATTTAACAATAGGGATTACTCTTCTGTTTCAAAATAGGGATACTTTTCTATTTCACAACAGAAGTACTTTTCTATTTCACAATAGGAGTCTGTACTTTACTATTTCACAATAGGGGTACTTTTCCCTTTGGCAATAACTATATCTTTCTTTTTTGGCTTTATGTATACTTTTGTATTTTGACAATTGAAGTACTTTTTTCTTTTATAAAGTGGAATAATCTTTTAGCCTTTGGATTTCTATTCCCTTTCTCTCAAGTCATAAACCTGCTCATTTG
>JAWDGP010002131.1:82500-132500 GCA_033675545.1 Elysia crispata | reverse complement strand
TATATTTTTCATTAGACCCGATGA
The DNA here is from genome assembly GCA_033675545.1 of Elysia crispata. Classification (NCBI taxonomy): domain Eukaryota; kingdom Metazoa; phylum Mollusca; class Gastropoda; family Plakobranchidae; genus Elysia; species Elysia crispata. The sequence continues at coordinate 132,476 of JAWDGP010002131.1, read as the reverse complement.
ATGACATGGCTGTGAAGGTACTAAACCATCTATTTAAGGTAACGCTGGTAAAAACGAGGAGAAGAAAGATTTGATGTTGATACCGTGGTATAAAGAAACAAGTTCAGTTGATACTGGTATACAGATTAAGAGATCTGTACAAATATCATAGACCGCCTGATCCAGCTTGAAGATCTCCCAATGAACATGCTGCATACACAAAAGGCTTTTGAAATCAAAATTAAATAATTCCATTCCCAGCGGTGACAGTTGTTCCAGCTATAGGATAAAACTGTCCAGAGTTGTAAACATACTAAACTAGTGAGCAAAGAGGGTTAGATCTGCAACCACACAACAGTTCTCTGGCTTGGATAGCAGATACTGTGCGGGAGTTGGAAACACACTAAACTTGTGACCGGAGAAAGTCAGACCTGTAACCACACAACAGTTCTATGGCTTGGATAGCAGATACTGTGCGGGAGTTGGAAACATACTAAACTAGTGAGCGAAGAAAGTCAGATCTGCAACCACACAACAGTTCTATGGCTTGGATAGCAGATACTGTGCGGGAGTTGTAAACATACTAAACTAATGAGCGGAGAAAGTCAGACCTGTAACCACACAACAGTTCTATGGCTTGGATAGCAGATACTGTGCGGGAGTTGGAAACATACTAAACTAATGAGCGGAGAAAGTCAGACCTGTAACCACACAACAGTTATGTGGCTTGGATAGCAGATGCTGTCTGGAAGTTGGAAACACACTAAACTAGTGGGTGGAGAAAGTCAGACCTGTAATCACACAACAGTTCTGTGGCTTGGATAGCAGATACTGTCCATGCGGCGCTCTGATCTAACCCTAACCTCCAGACATTCCTGTTAGCTGATGTAGACAAAACTCCTGCGTCACTGTCATCTTACGTTGTGTTAGCCCCAGCTCAGTGTCGTCTGCAGACGGGAGTCAAGCCTTCCTGTTGAGACAGGGATCAGCTCACAGGAGTGGCCAGATGACGAGATTCAGTGGCATATCTCAAACCTAAGCTAAAAAGTGTGAAAGCCGGGTAGAGGATGCACACGTACGCGCGCGTGTGTGTGTATGTGTGTGTGTGAAGGGACATTTTTAAATCTAAGGAAATCATATCATGTTGATAAGAGTATCCTCATCTTGCTCGTATAGTGAAGCAAATGAACTTTAGGAACAGATAATATGCCTTATGTAATATTAATATTAATGTTTACGCAATTGCTAGAATATCCAATGACACAAATCATGGCCACGATATCTTTACCCGCACCAATTCATTGAGGAATGAAGAGCACAGAAAACAATGTTAAGAGTGGCTTCAGACAAATTGGTCAGTAAAATCACAAAACTTTCGTGCGCAAGTAAAAAAAAATCAAAACAAACCCCCAAAAAACATTTGTTTACCTTACACTTTTACTTGGACCTTCCAAATGTTTTCCTCATCAAATGTGTGTTAACCGCTTTTGTCTGCTTTTACTACAACTTTGTACCGTCTAAATAAGCCATTGAACGGTTACTAGAAGGAGGCTGTATAATGGTGGAGTCCTGAAATTTTACTACAACTTTGTACTGATTAAATAGGACATTGAACGGTTAAAAGAAGGAGGCAGAATAATGGTGGAGTCCTGTCATTTTACTACCACTCTGTACTGATTAAATAGGGCATTGAACGGTTACAAGAAGGAGGCAGAATAATGGTGGAGTCCTGTCATTTTACTACAACTTTGTACTGATTAAATAGGGCATTGAACGGTTACAAGAAGGAGGCAGAATAATGGTGGAGTCCTGTCATTTTACTACAACTTTGTACTGATTAAATAGGGCATTGAACGGTTACAAGAAGGAGTCTGTATAATGGTGGAGTCCAGTGAGCTACGTGACTAACCCTCTGCAGTTTTCTGAGACTCGCTGACTTGGCCAGTCTCTGGTTCTGACGTACCTGCTCTTCACTGAATTACTCTCGACTTTGAGACTAGACTTAAGCAGCCAAGTCTCTTTGAGAGGGTCATGAAAGTAAACCCGCCACTTTTCTCTTCAGAAAAAAAAGCAACGGTTTTAGCAAAGTCCAATTGGTATGTTTGTGCTTACCTTAGGGCGGGGCAAGCAATCGATTTTGTTAACTTTTTAGGAGACTGGGGCTTCTTTTCTTCAAAGCACAACATTTTATAGGATGTTACAACGACCTTTGGTTTTTGAAACTTAACTGAGGTATTTTACATAAAACTAAATTAAATGTAAATGGAAAGTCATTTCTTATGAGCGCTTCACAGATATGCAAATCTCTGAGTTGCAGTTAAAGCCAAATATTTTAAACAAACATGTTAGCGAGTGTCAGTGTTAGCTAACGAGAATGAGATTTTCAAGAAAACAAAGTGAGTCAATCTCAGGTCTGTCGGGCCTAACGAACCGTGGCTAAACTGGCCACAATGGGACATCAGCTATGGACTGCAGTATTGATCCTGCTCAGCGACACACATAGAACAACAGAGCCAGGTAATTCAACAGCTTCTTCTACATCAACATCTTCCTCATTTCTGTAAACTAATATAGGAACGAAAGATAGCAGTAGAGTTTCAGTTTGAAGCGTTGGTTTTGTTTTTTGTTTTTTATGTCTTTTAGATTTAATTGATGGCGCTGGGGGTTTGTTTGTGATAGGATTAGAATATACCTGATTGTTTTATTACAGCAAACTCTCTCTCTCTCTCTCTCTCTCTCTCTCTCTCTCTCTCTCTCTCTCCCTCTCTTTTTCTTTCTCTCTCTCTCTCTCTCTCTCTCTCTCTCTCTCTCTCTCTCTCTCTCTCTCTCTCTCCCAGCATTTCTGTTTTAAAGTCCTTTATTCATTTTCTTTTACCTGTTTTCTAGGTGTCCAGAAATATTTAGAAATAAAGTAAAGGTAATGGAAGTATTTTTGAAGCGACTGTTTTAGACCGCCGCCATGAAGATGGATATCTATCACCGCTAGGAAGAGATTAATTCGCTTAGACAGCTCTCCATTAGCGCAATCATCTGTCCATCCTTAGGGATGTAGAGCGGTTCACGTGACCTCTGGCAAAGCCGCACGGCCTGATCGTGAATAAGGGAGGACGGATTTTGTCGCCAGGGATTGTATGTGTGTGTGTGTGTGTGTGTGGAGTGGGGAGGGGGAAATAGTGTCCAAACCTTTCCTAAATTGACTTGTGCCGTGTCTTCATTACATCACACTTTGGACTTGAAAAAATAAACTCTAAAATACGGCCCAACTTTAAAACGGTCTCTTTTTTTTTTTCTTTCGGATTAAAAAATATTCACTTGTTTATACTTTTTTCGTTTTGCTTTTTTAGAAATTTTTAGGAATAACTTAAAATCCAAAATGATTTTCAAGTTTTGCGACTTCCAGGCTCGGATCTTCATAAAGTTGACCTCCTCGAGGCCTAAACCATCGTCTACCCAATCAGGCCACTAAAGATCAGCATAGAAACACTTAGTCTAAGCCGGGGAACATGACGTTTTGATTATTGAGATCTTCATTGATCCCTCGCCAAACTTTAGAAGCGTGCATTTTTTTTTAAACTGACTGGAACATTAAGCCCATTAAAATAACGTCCACAGCCGTACTGTTAGAGCCAAAAGTATAAAACCCAATGTATCCCTTTGTTTCCATTTCATGCAAACCATAACAAAAGGCATGGTATAAAACTAAGTCCTGAAAATTATGTTCAATGACCGTCATCCCCATTTTGATGGTCACGGGCAAAGACAACTGTCTCTTCTAGCTCACAAAGGAGACCACTACTATAGTTCAAGACCTGTGACCCCGTCTCTTCTAGCTCACAAAGGAGACCACTACTATAGTTCAAGACCTGTGACCCCGTCTCTTCTAGCTCACAAAGGAGACCACTTCTATATTTCAAGACCTGTGACCCCGTCTCTTCTAGCTCACAAAGGAGACCACTACTATAGTTCAAGACCTGTGACCCCGTCTCTTCTAGCTCACAAAGGAGACCACTACTATAGTTCAAGACCTGTGACCCCGTCTCTTCTAGCTCACAAAGGAGACCACTACTATAGTTCAAGACCTGTGACCCCGTCTCTTCTAGCTCACAAAGGAGACCACTACTATAGTTCAAGACCTGTGACCCCGTCTCTTCTAGCTCACAAAGGAGACCACTACTATAGTTCAAGACCTGTGACCCCGTCTCTTCTAGCTCACAAAGGAGACCACTACTATAGTTCAAGACCTGTGACCCCGTCTCTTCTAGCTCACAAAGGAGACCACTACTATATTTCAAGACCTGTGACCCCGTCTCTTCTAGCTCACAAAGGAGACCACTACTATAGTTCAAGACCTGTGACCCCGTCTCTTCTAGTTCATAATGGAGACCCCTACTTGATTTCAAGACCTATGACCCAATCTATTTCATTTATGTAACAATGGTGCTTAAGCTTGTATAACAAGTCTTTTATTTTCATTATACTTGGTCCCAGATTCTCACAACAATGACATTCTTAGTGGTTCTTATCTTTTTCATATCTTGTCTCTGCTCAGTTTTGATGATGCCATGGAATTGTTTCCAAATCAATCATGATAAATACAAACAATGAAGCTGTCATTTTTTCCTCTTTGACTTGCTGTTTCAGTTGTAACAGCCAAGACGTAAAGATCCCGTCATAAGGGTAACATATCCTGCAGTGATAGAAATAAAGTATAAAGAGAAGATAACGTAGCGCGAAACTGGTGAAAGTTCCATCAGTATCTCTGAAAGTCTCAATACTCTAAAAAAAATAAACACTAAGAAATGCATAAATAGCTCATAAGAGAAATAAGAAAATAATATCATGATTTGTGACTTATAATATGATTAGTAACATTTGAAACCTCGTATGGTTTTTCAATTAAATTTATTTGATTTCCACCAGCAGGTCTGTGAAAAACGTTGCCTCCTTTCTCCATCCATGCTGCTGCTCCGAACTTTGAAAGTAATGTTGTAGTCTAGAGGTGAGGCAGGGTCTCTGATAGCCGGACACTGGCTCTCTGCCAGCTCAGCTGTCGCCGACTTGGAGATGATTCATTGAGGAGGGTCAATCACCCTTCACCACCCGGCTTCAATATTCCCATCTCTTGGGACATAAAGCGCCAAACCTTGCTGTAACTCGGACACCAGGCTCAATCCGTACCTCTTCTTGTAAAGGTTTACTTGAATCAACACTGTTGGATGTAGCAAGTGCACTATGCTTTTCTATTGCTACCATAGATCTACCTTGAATATTGTTTCATATGAAAGTCATTATTTTCGTCCGGGTGATGTTGAGACGATTGTAGTTTTTTTCTGATTTCTGGACCACAAGCAAAATCTTCCCGGGTACCATGAAAATTATGTTTGAAGCTCATAATGTTTCACAGTGTCCGTGAAATTTAACTCAACTTTACTAGCCCGAGCCTCACGTTTCATGTAACGCGAGAATATTGAGTCTGTTCCCTTTCAGCCTGTACTAGTTTAGATTCCCGTTAAAATAACCCAATATAGTTACCGGCCGTCCCGCCATGAATGACAAGACATGAGGTCAGAGGGCGTGGCTAGAAAAAAACCTTCCAGAACAAAGAAGCTTCTTGACCATCATTTATTTTATCCTCCTCTTGAAACGCTGGACGAGACGCTGTAAGACTGTCCGCTCAGTGCTGGTCGGTGCTGGTCAGTGCTGGTCAGAGCTATTGGGACTTTCTATATTGACCTTCGAGCTTAAGGGATATGGCAAGGCGGGAGTAGGAGGAGAAGATGAAGGGGTTATATCTTCTGACTTATTGTGTCGTTGACCTTTTCATGCAAGTTTCTCATTGATTATAGAAGACGCGTTTATTTTGGGAATTCATTTGGTTTTGTTTTTCTGTGCAATCACCATGAAATTTAATAATTCAGTAATTCTTGAAACTTCAGTTATTCTATATCTTTTCGGTAGATAGTTAACTTCCATGTAATGGGCGAACGTGTAAATCAAAGGATATAAAGCTCAATTTATTTTGATCTTCGCTCTAAGTTTATCTTGTTCTGATGATTATACCTATACGGATATTGAAAACTATAGAAATATGTTGAGAAAAGCAAGTGCAAACAAGAAATAAAAATAGAAAGTACATAAAAAATTTAGAATTTTACGGAGGTCAGCAAACTTCCGGCTGATGAAATACTTCAAACCGGAAGGACAGTCTTTGCCATAGAAACATCGGATCAGAATTCACCGAGCTAGTAGCTTCGTACCCTTTAAAAAAAGAAATTAAAAAACTACATGCTTTTACCCAAGAACTTCCTCTTGTGATGATGTCTCACATTTGCTGTGTGAGTTTGACCACCAGGACTTTCTCTTTTACTTGATTGTATCCAGCAAACTGTTTACTGTAGAGGACTTCCTCTGTTACCTGATGATATCCAGCAAGACTTTCTCTATTAACTTATGGTATCCAGCAAACTGTTTACTGTAGAGGACTTCCTCCGTTACCTGATGATATCCAGCAAGACTTTCTCTATTAACTTATGGTATCCAGCAAACTGTTTACTGTAGAGGACTTCCTCTGTTACCTGATGATTTCCAGCAAGACTTTCTCTATTAACTTATGGTATCCAGCAAACTGTTTACTGTAGAGGACTTCCTCCGTTACCTGATGATATCCAGCAAGACTTTCTCTATTAACTTATGGTATCCAGCCAACTGTTTACTGTAGAGGACTTCCTCTGTTACCTGATGATTTCCAGCAAGACTTTCTCTATTAACTTATGGTATCCAGCAAACTGTTTACTGTAGAGGACTTCCTCTGTTACCTGATGATATCCAGCAAGACTTTCTCTATTAACTTATGGTATCCAGCAAACTGTTTACTGTAGAGGACTTCCTCTGTTACCTGATGATATCCAGCAAGACTTTCTCTATTAACTTATGGTATCCAGCCAACTGTTTACTGTAGAGGACTTCCTCCGTTACCTGATGATATCCAGCAAGACTTTTTCTATTAACTTATGGTATCCAGCAAACTGTTTACTGTAGAGGACTTCCTCCGTTACCAGATGATATTCAGCAAGACTTTCTCTATTAACTTATGGTATCCAGCGAACTGTTTACTGTAGAGGACTTCCTCCGTTACCTGATGATATCCAGCAAGACTTTCTCTATTAACTTATGGTATCCAGCAAACTGTTTACTGTAGAGGACTTCCTCCGTTACCTGATGATATCCAGCAAGACTTTCTCTATTAACTTATGGTATCCAGCAAACTGTTTACTGTAGAGGACTTCCTCCGTTACCTGATGATATCCAGCAAGACTTTCTCTATTAACTTATGGTATCCAGCAAACTGTTTACTGTAGAGGACTTCCTCCGTTACCTGATGATATCCATCAAGACTCTCTCTATTAACTTATGGTATCCAGCAAAATGTTTACTGTAAAGGACTTCCTCTGTTACCTTATGATATTCAGCAAGACTTTCTCTATTAACTTATGGTATCCAGCAAATTGTTTACTGTAGAGGACTTCTTCTGTTACCTGATGATATCCAGCAAGACTTTCTCTATTAACTTATGGTATCTAGCAAACTGTTTACTGTAGAGGACTTCCTCCGTTACCAGATGATATCCAGCAAGAGTTTCTCTATTAACTTATGGTATCCAGCGAACTGTTTACTGTAGAGGACTTCCTCCGTTACCTGATGATATCCAGCAAGACTCTCTCTATTAACTTATGATATCCAGCGAACTGTTTACTGTGGAGGAATTCCTCTGTTAGTATTAGTATTCAACAAGACTTTCTATGTTACCTGATGGTATCCAGCAGGACTTTTTTCTGTTACTTGACGCTATCCAACATGATTTTCTCTGTTACCTTATGGTTTCCAGCACGCTCTCACTCTAGAGGACTTCCTCTGTGATGCGATACCTGTCCACAGGAAACTGCTGGGCCGAGAGTAACCCAACCACAGAACATCTCGTACACAAACGCTTTGGCCGATGTGTGCAGAGAGTCTCTTTAGCGAGAAGTGCTATGTGTGACCACGGCGGCCCCTGTATCAGAATGTGACTAAAGGAGAATTTGTAAATTTAGTGAAAAAATGCGTCTCAACTAATTATGTCACCTTCTTGTCAATTTTTATCTTGATATTCAAACTAAAGCGTTTTTAGAGGCAAGTGCACTTTATTTACGTTTTTTGATGATGCTGACGTTTGGTTGTTCAATTAATTTTAAGCTTGTATAGATTTGATGTTGGCGAAAAGAAAATTGTGTTATGAGAAAGAAAGTTAAGGAGGCAGACTGGCTTCAAGTTAACGATTTCATGACTCAACACTGAAACCCATCGCTTAAATATAATCAGTGATGTTCGGCTCCCATTCTCTCCTTCAAAATCAGCAATTCATGACAATTACTTTTTGTGTAGTTAAGAAGTAAACCGTATCTAGTAAGTGTTTCCCACCGGATGGAAGCTTCGCCCCATAGCTTCGTGCCACAGCAACCCACTCGAACTCTTGTAGCACAGTTCACATTATTTTCTAACTCGCTATCGAAATGTTTCGGGCCGTATTGATCAGGCAATCTGACAAAGCTGGAGTTACTGCAATTTTTTAATCTTTAAAAGCTCAAAGTTGTGTTGCTGATTGATTGACCTCTCTCTCTCTCTCTCTCTCTCTCTCTCTCTCTCTCTCTCTCTCTCTCTCTCTCTCTCTCTCTCTCCCCCTCTCTCTCTCCTTTCTCTCCCTCCTCTCTCCCCCTCCAGTCGGATGCTCCATCAACCGTGAGTACATGTGATGAGCTCGAGTGCTCCCCATCAAACCCAGATCTTATTCCGTCTCAATGGCTGTACATAAGCTCTCCTTGTTCCGCCCTCTGACTTTAGCGCAGCTCAGAGAACCTGATACTCCCTCCACCTCCCTCTCCCACCGAAGATGGTGTCACACCTACACCCTACCAGACACTCCTCCGCCCCCCATTTTTTAATCCGATTTCACCCCCACCTTTTCTTTTCCAATTTTTTTTTCAAATTGAAAATGATCAATCCTTTGGATATTTCGATATTTCATTCCTTAACGCGATCCAAACCCGTTCTCTTTTAGATGTTAAACTCAGTAATGGAATTAAAACTAAAAAAAAAAAAAGAAAAGAAAGCTATTTCCTTCTTCAAAAATTAACAAACCATTCTCTACTGTCACAAGGTTTAAGTTCCCTTTTTTCATATAATATTTCGGTCGCTTTATTTTCTGTCATAAAGCACTTTATGCTAAATCGACTTCAGATGTATTTGTGGCAGATATATTTAAAATATTATCAGAACATAACTACATAGCATGCCACAGGTCGATGGAGAAATCTATGTGTGGTTCCTAGGACACAACTGGTATACTATCTAGTAATCACAGACACTGATATGTGGTAAACCAGTAAACCAGAGACCCACAGTTTGAGGACAATGCTAACTACTATGTAAGCATTATCAGAATCAACTCTAGACCTTCTCGCCATGTAAAGCTGGCCTGTAGCTGTACAAGCCAGGAGGAGATGGAGTCTGACACAGCAGGAATCAATTTCTCCTGGACGTTTTGTGGTCAGAGTCAACACTCCGGCGACGGTCTCCTCCACGAGTCGTCTCTATGCCGGGCCAAGCTCCTCCGCGGGCTAATGAAAGGCATCTAAACTCAATATTGAGACAGGAACTGGATTTTCTCGCTGGTTCAAGGCAAGCCTTTGGACCTTTCCGTGTTTTCCTTTTCTTCTTCTCTGTTTTGAATAGCCGCATTGAACTTTCTCCCCCCTTCTTACCGCTCGCCTTTCTCCGACACTGTGTAAGTCAGGTTTGGGACTGACGAGTCCTACCTACCCGATTCTGGGCAGTACCAGGCACTATCGGCAAATCGATCGAGTTTGCGACAGTGAAAGCCTGTAGCGAGTCATTGCGAGAATATGATATCAGGTAAACAAACAGTGACAGTGAGAATATGATCTAGGGTCATCAGACTTGCCTTATGTGAGCACACAGCTAGAAATTAATGAGCTATTGAGAGTTTTTGCTTGTGCAAGTATTATACCGGCCATCTCACGGTGATTTGCAAACTCAACTAACGCAGCAGTTAGTCGCAGGGCTGAACAAGTTGAGAAGCCAATCTAAACAACCTAAGGGCGGTGCAGCATGGAGGCGCCATAGCTGTGGTCACATAACAACGGGTTGGTCAAACACATCGGATGTAGTATCCTATACTAATGAAACGGAAGACTAGATACGGGGTTAATGGGTACGTAGGAATTTTACGATTCATCGTAGTCAGAAATAATGATGATGGTTGCTCGGAAAGTTATTTTACGTTCATTAATTCGAGCCAAAACTCTGGATCTGACCATCTTCAGCCCAGTGCAAGGCGCATGATCTGTGTTTGTGAAAAGGTCAAGCTAAGTCTATGTTTAAAAGCTATGCCTAACTTGGGTGAAAATGCGAAATTTTTAAAGAAACAAATTATGATCTATCATAGAGCCATTTAAAATACGTAACATCCACTGATTCTGTATTCTCCCGAGTAAGTTAAGGGGAGCACAACATGAAAAAAACAAACTTTGGAGATGAAAATTTTAGTTTAAATGAGAGACCGGTGTAGATGTGAATGTATTTGATGCATCAAAAGCTCCTGATGTGCTGTGGGGAACCAGTCATGGCAGAGATTTTCTCTTGCCGACCAAGCTCTACCTGCGGCGATTAAAAAATAAAAAGAAACAAAAAAATCGAACATGCCTTTTTTTGTTGTGTTGATTAGGAGCAAGTAAAGAATCTCGTCACTTCAATTCTATTTTAAGTTCCCTTTAAACGCCTCTATCAAAGGCAAAGAAATCCTGCCAGAACGCCTCTCGTGTCCCTGTCAGGTGCGATTACTCGACCTAACTTAGAGACCTGTAAAACACTTTGTAAATAGATTGAGAAAACAAGCCATTCTTATAATCATAACCATGACATTTACAGAGGCGCTGTCATTGATACAGGGACGTTCATTCAAAAAATATTTTTCGCTGTATATATCAGCAACCCGATATTTCTGACGTTTTTATTACAAATATGGGATGCATCTCTGGTGCAGAACTGCTGTGCGGTTTATCTCCTCTCTGGTGTCTATGCTGGTTTCCTGCTGGGTCTAGTATCTGGCGTAGATCTCTGCAGATCTCTGCATGGAGCTTGGGAACTCGATACCTCCTAGATCGACCTGATTGCTCTCAGCTGTGACAGAATGAAGAGTCCTTCACATTCCAGTCGGCCTGGTAGTTACTTCAGCAGTGAGACGATAATTATAATTAGAAAAAAAACACTCGCCCAGATGAATGACACAGATACATAGTCGTTACTAGACTATTAAACCAGGCTGAGCAGAGTTCCCCGCTTAATGAACGATCTGGGCAGCAGCCAGAGTATTGAGCCGTCACGTTCAGTGGAGGGAGATCGCCCGGAGAGGACGACAAAACCTTTCGCCATGGTCCATACCATCAACTAGTATTTGATACCGAGCGGTGAAGGTCTGTGTCAAAATCTAGACCAGTTCTTGATTAGAGCATGGAATATCAGATCCTGTCCTTCGGTCGCTGTAAGAAACTACTGACCGAGAAAAAAGCACAGAGATTTTGGGTCTAAGTTTCTTAGTTTTCGTTCTTTATATCAATATTTTGTAAATATCACGCACCCACAAGCATAGCCACCTTGTTTTGAAATAGATCATACTATTAAGAAAAGGAGTAAAGAATTATCTAACAATTTTTAGTGCTTAACATGCTGGTTGGATATTATCATTTTGATATGAAAATAGATTCCCCACCCTCGTAAATTGGTCCAGATTGTCTTCAGATTTCGTTACTGCAGGAGGCTGCGCCCTGCTCTCTGTACCACAAGTATTGATGGGCGGGATCAGCCGTGGACTTGTGGTATCTCCAGATCTCCTCCTCTCATCTCCCAAAATGACCCAGGTGGATCACTGCCTGGCCAGGACTCGGGGGCATCAGATAACAGGGGGGGGCGGGGGAGAGAGAGAGAGAGAGAGAGAGAGAGAGAGAGAGAGAGAGAGAGAGAGAGAGAGAGAGAGAGAGAGAGATAGAGAGACTTCCAGATCTGGATGTTAATTTTATGATGCAATCATTACTAGTGACTCTGAAGTTATAGACAAGCTTGTTTACATTGACTTGCATGAATGAAGATCCCAATCTACAAGAGATAATTACTGGTTCAAGACAGATATTGATGGTGAAACACTAGCATCACCAGACTGGTCTCACCAAACAACTGTTTATCTTTATTTCTATGTATTTCTTCCCTTAGTTGTCCAAGTTATGTGTTAATTTTTTGCTTACATCTTTTGAAATCTCGTGCGTCCTCTCATAACCTTGAATATTGTGTGAAGGTGTTCATGATGTATATTATATGCTTGCGCTGGATTTTAACTCTATCAGGATAATCTTTGAGCTTTTGAACTTATGAATATTCCATGAACTGAGCTGAGAGCTCTTATAATCGGGCAATGACAGCCATACATTATTTTCTTCACCAGCAAAGACGTCCTATCTGAGAAATTGGAATAAGAAAAAAAAATCCTCTGTCCCTTTTTTTACTTTTTAAAAATGGACTTTGTTAAAAATTATCTTCCGAGAGATATGATAATTAAATACATTTTCTTTCTGAAGAATCAAATGAGAATACATTGTCTAAAACATAAAAAAGATGTTTATTATGAAAATATCGACAACACATTCATTTGGAAGGAGGAGAAGAAGTTTTGTTCTATTCGATTAGAGTATGACCGACTTTCTCCCCGTTTAATCAAGAAAACATTTTTTTCTTTTGAATTTTATTTCGCTTGTCTGATTGTGCTAGAAACAAGGTCAATGTCCTTTCCATTCATCAGAAGCCAAACCGCTGCATGCATTAGCACATGTTATCAGATAAAATGGCACCAATATGATTATGGTTTGTATCGACACACACTTATTGGGTTTTTCTACAGTTTTGAACCTAGAGGGACATCATTAATTTGACAAAAAAAAAAAAAAAAAGTTCTTTTTGTCTTTACCCGAGTTGTTAAAAAAGCTGAAAGGTCTAACATCGGATTCCGGAGCGTTCTGATAATTTCGTATAGTTTTCTCGAAATGGAATACTTGCAAGACATATTATTATTATGAAAACAATAAAGCAATATCCATATTTTTCAATCGGCCAGTGTTGTGCCTGAGGGAAATAAAGAGGTTTATATTGTTCCGTCAGCCCATGAATAAATAATTAAAGTTCCTCACTGGTGACTTTTTTCTTCTTGAGAGCAGATCTCTTTGTGAGGCGTCGCTTGTTGAACGATCCCCTCGGAGTAGCACTCGATCTTCTGCCAGTCTTCCTGCTTGGGTTGTTGTTGCTTCTAGATAGTCCTCCATGTCTTGCTCCCATCTTCTGGTTAACCTTCCTCTTTCTCTTTTGCTTTCTTTTTTTTTCTTCTACAATATGCGTCACAAGGGTATCATGGTGTTTGATGTGACCAAGGTGTTTAAGCTTAAGTCTTCTTACGTTCTCTTCGATTGTTGTCGAATTAATACCAATTCTCGTCAGTGCATCTTTGTAAACTTTTCTATCCAAAATATCCTCATAACTTTACTCCAACACTTCGATTCCAAAGCACTGATCTTTTCAGAATCTGTTCTCTTTACAGTCCATACTTTACATCTATATATTGCAGTTGGAAATATAACAATTCAGAAGATTCTCAGTTTGTGTTTGTGTATTGCGCTTTCCAGATAGAAATCTTCTTCTTATTTCTAGAACAGTTTTCCCCATTGGCTTCCATTTTAGAACCGAGATACTCAAAACTGTTTACCCTTTCCATTTCTTTTCCACCAATAGTTATAACAGCATCTTCCTTACTCATGTCTTTGTCAGTTGTTTTTTTCTTTTCTTATATCTAGGTGCTATTCTTTTTCGTCGCTCGATGTGTTCTTTTACAGATTTAATAAGATTATCTAAGCCTTGTGGTGTTGTGGCTAGTAGTACAGTGTCATGAGCATATATCTCAAATATCTGAGGTGTAGACCTGACATTGAGGGCCCTTCATATTCACCATCTCTGGGGCCATGTCCTACATCTATCATTATACCTTCTGTATAGAAACTGAATGTGTGAAATGATAATATGCATCCCTGTCTTACTCTTTTTTGTAAAATGAAACCATTCTGTGATTCCATAGGTTGATTGCACCGCTTATTCCTGGCCTTCATAAAGTGATCTGATGAGGTCAATGATTTTCGGATGGAAATTCATTTTTTAACTGTTTGCCACATTTCTTGTTACTTATACAGTCAAAAGCTTATTAGATGTCAACGAAACATGATGTCTGTCATTTATTTAATCTCTCGGTATTCCTGCATGATCTACTATAGATGAAAATGTGGTCTGTGGTTCCTCTGGTCTTTCTAAAGCCTGCCTGTGCGTCTGTTCTTTTCTCCAGCTTGTTTTTCTGTTCTTCTCGATATGGCATGAAGGATTATTTTCTTTACATGTCTGAGTAAAGATGCTTTTCTACAATAGCAGCACAGTTATAAGACTCCTTTCTTTGGCAAATTGCTCTTTTCCAATGAGTACGTCTTGGCCCATTTCCTCATATAATCTGTACACAACTTGAGAAAAACTTTTACTCCTTCTTCTCCACCAGTCCAGCCTTTATCATTGTGTTTGCCTGATGCCGCCTGCCTCTAATGCCCTGTGAATCTCTCACAGTTTGGCCGTTTTTGTTTGGATCACGCCAAGCGAGGTTGAAATGTTTTTGTGAAGTTTTCAATTCCTTTATAAATTTCCCTGCGTTTGTTTTGTTTCATATTATTCTACTTATTTACATTTTACATCAGTAAACTTTTCCTATCATTTCTGCACATTTGTTTTACTTCTTTTAAAAGAGTCTTATAAGAACTTTTTGGTAATCTAGACATTTTAACACTCTTTTCTTTCTTTGATTTAACTCAAGATATTGTTGAGTCTTTTTGCAACTGAGTGTTTCTGCTACATATTTTTCATCTCGTTTGCAATTTCATGAACGTGGATTCCTCGATATTTGTTGGTAATTTTTTGAAACGGTTGCTTGTTTCTATGTCCTCAATGTCTTGCATACTTTATACTAATATACATTCTAACGTATGGGACATATCTTTGTATTCCTGTATTTTAGTTGAAGTGTGTCAGTGTTGAAACCCGAAGCCCGTGGTCTGTGCCACAATCCGCGCTTGATCTGGTAATGACATTTTTTTTAAAATTATGAAATTTCATCTGTTTCCAACCATGATGCTGTCAATCCTCCTCTGAGACTGCAGATGTTAGTGCATAAATATACCTGTGTCTGTTTTAAGTTGGGTTTTGTTTTGCCTATCCTCGCAATCTAATTCACATGACTGTATCATTTACTGAACTGTAACCCTATAAAGCTTCTACAACCATTTGTGACAGAATATCGGTACTGCTCTCTTGCCTTTTCTGCTCTGTAATCCATTACTTTCCCACCGCAAGTTGTGAAGTAACCAGGATGTCTACCTGTTTTAAGCTGCCTCTATTGTAATGTAGCGCAGTTTTCTTGCAGCCAAGGCTCTCACGTCCCAAGTTCCCAAGGTATAGACCTATCTCTGGTTGAGCCATGGCCTCCGGTTCTTTCTCATTCCTTCACAGCCAGACGTCTCGTGTTGATAAGCTTGGATGATACTTCCACCGGGTTCAGAAGCTGACAATTTCCCTATGCTGCTAGGAGACCTAGGCCCCGGCCCTCCAGAACATTCTTTCAGGTTCTTTACTTCCCTGGCCGGTGTCTGCAATTTGCGCGTATCCCCCCCCCCCTCTCTCTCTCTCTCTCTCTCTCTCTCTCTCTCTCTCTCTCTCTCTGGTGCAAGAAGTGAAAGACCAGGTTTGAATTACTACAGACAGAGCAATTAAAGCGACCCTGTGATGGAGACCCAATTTGCTCTGCCGCGACTGTCTCTCATAATAGTTTTTTTTCCTCACAAAGTTGACTGCGGCAGATATCTTCTACTCTTTGGAGGTCATCAAAGGTCATGCCAGGTTAGCCTCTCGTGTTCAGATTGGATCTGTCACTCTTGCAGTTTGTAGTTCTGGGTCTTTCAGCAATGTTACCGCCATTAACCTACAGGATTACACACTTAAAAGCTGGGACTTCTGATATTTAAAATATAATTCGTAAATTTTTTCGTAGCCTACTGCACCATGCAGCACTTAGATTTTGGTAATTTAGGTGAACCATTTTCATGCAATCTCATATGTTTGCTCGTCCAAGGTGCTGGACGGTATAGCAATCAGTGGCAGACTGTCGCCGGTAGTGCTGATCAGGTGAAGGTGATCCAAGGCTGGAGAACCAGTGTCAGGGACAGTCCAGGCCACTGGGTGTGGCGCGCGTGTGGAGATAGCCAGCCCACTTAGACCATTGCAGCGTCTCGTTAGGTGTGAGCTTCATGAAAACTGGATGAGGAGGAAGTTGTATAACACCTAAACAGGCGAGCTTCTCGCTACTTCACACCTTACAACTCTCCCGAGAGCGATGGGGGAGAGAATCAGACCGGAAACCTGGGACTGACAAAAAGATCATCAGAGATTGCAGAATCCTGGTGGGAGACAAAGAGAATCCTGTAGGGTCCACTTAGCAAGTTGCAAAGCTTTAGTTACTTACAATGAACATTACTATATGGAAACATACAAAAAAAAAAGCGTAAAAATGTGTTGTTTAAATAGTTCAGCTGAGTCATTTCACTTCGTACAGTTCTAAAACTATTAAAGAAGTTAGATGTGACCATCATTTTTTCGGACTTATTTCCTTAAATGATAATTTCAAACTGTAACTTGTGGGACAGAAACATACGAAATCGTGTATTTCTTTCACAGTAAGCAAAAAAATTGATAGACGTAGCATGGTTTTTTCTAACGCTATTTTACAACATGTATTTCATGACCTTAATTGTACCAGAAATCAGTCTTGTGTCTGCTTTACTCGCAATATATATGCCTGACGGTTAAGGTCAGACTGAAGTATTTTAAGTTACGCGCTTATCACTTTCTAAAGCACTGTTTTACACAAAAAAGGAGTTAAAGGTAAATCGTTAATCAAAAAATTAAAGTTAGTATTTAACTAGAACACCCAATGCAACTTACATATCCGGCTAATTTGTCTAGCGTTTGCCAAGACACAGCTGGGATTGGTTGTACCGCTCTGATCCCAACACTCAAAACTTTGAGAGAGGTCAGTCAAGGTCTGGGATTGGTTGTAATACTCTGATCCCAACACTCAAAACTTTGAGAGAGGTCAGTCAAGGTCTGGGATTGGTTGTAATACTCTGATCCCAACACTCAAAACTTTGAGAGAGGTCAGTCAAGGTCTGGGATTGGTTGTAATACTCTGATCCCAACACTCAAAACTTTGAGAGAGGTCAGTCAAGGTCTGGAATATTACCTTTAAGTGCAGTTCATCACGTTCTGAGACGGGTGATATTCAATCAATTCAACTCAACTTTTTATGGCTTTATTTCTACGTTTTATAAACAATGACGTCTTTCTTAAAAGTAAATAACTTTTTTTTTTAACCTTAAAAACCTCAAGGTTTCCTTATTTTTATTCCCGACGCATTGCGATGTGGCTGCTACACAAACATGCTCGTCTTTATTTTTCAACAGTTGATTCCTGTCTTCTCTGAACAGATCTGGCGTGAACGGAGACAAATATATCAATTTTTTACTGCGGCAGCAGAAACTTCGGTTTGAAGCCAGTCTGTCGCAGTTCTCACCGCCACTTTAAGTTTCACGTCTGTGATTTCAGAGAAGCGAGTGGTAGCTGGAAACACGTTTCAAGATTATGCTTACAGTACACACGTTTTTGGTAACAAAAAATATGCATGTTTGAGAAACTCTGGACGTCACGACAGCAGTCAACTGTCAATAGTTGAGGTTTGCTCTGTGGACAACTGAGTTTTAGAGTCTCTGGCCCTCACGACAGCAGCCAACTGTCAATAGTTGAGGTTTGCTCTGTGGACAACTGAGTTTTAGAAACTCTGCCCCAGATGACAGCAGTCAACTATCAATTGTTGAGGTTTCCTCTGAGGAGAGCTAAAGTTCTTACGCTTGAAAAACATTGTGAAATTCCCTTTCGGTCACCGTCCGATGCTAACATGGTAAAAGCGTGTATGGCATGTTTACTGAGTTCGGAGAATCGATCCTTTCTTGCTAGTTTCCAATCTTTTATTCAAAGACTTTCAATTCAGAGAGCAAGTTTTCGTGCGTGGGACACAAGACTTTCTTTCTTACAATCTACAGGAGGCAACTATTTTGAGGGAACGGATACATATTCGATTCTTTAAAGCCACTGTAGGGCTCCTCTGTTTCATACCTCCCTCATCCTCTGTTTCATACCTCCCTCATCCTCTGTTTCATACCTCCCTCATCCTCTGTTTCATGCCTCCCTCATCCTCTGTTTCATACCTCCCTGGAGCTGCTGGTCATACCTCTCTAGAGGTTTTCACACTCTACCTTCTACCGGCCCCAACCAGCTTGGTGTTCTATTTTCGTAAGTCACACATTCCCGCCTTTTCTCCAGGACAAGGTTCTCTTTGTGGACAGCCTGTTTTTATACTCTAATTTGTTCCTGTGTGTCTTTCTTCTATTATGTAAATCGGTCCATACAACTCTTTCCAGGCATTGACTGAGCCCACACTGCTGTAGGTGTCCCAGAACCCCAGCCGTGCTGATGGCAGCATGGGTAGCTAGGATTCAATGGTCTGCAATGGGGAGAAACGAACAATTTGGAAAATTTACTGGGAAAGTAAAAAAATTAAATGAACAAAAACAAGCCAGTTTTATCTCAACAATTTCAATTCAAAAGTTACCATTTTTGGATTGGAGAAAATTGTCTGCATAATTCATCCTAACACTATACGTTTTAATCGTTGCAACAACTGGTGTGGCCTGGAAGGGATCTACCCCTCTTAATTCAAAACGATTATTTGTGTTCAGCAACCATTTGGTCAGCTACATCTTTATATCAGGTGGCTGAAGTCGTTGAATAAACGTGTAATAGCCCACCAAATATCCGTTAATATAAACATAATACATAATTTATTATAGCTGTTTGAATACATAAGTTAAAAACCTAGTAATTTCGAAGTGTGTATTGCTGCTTTTAATTTATTGACACTTCACTCACCTTCACTTCATCTAATGTATTGAAAGCAAAAAAAACAAAACAACCAAACAAACAAACAAACAAACAAATTAAACATATGTAGCAAAACGTTTCCCTATTCTGAAAATATTTGATTTCCATAAATTTCCAAAAACTATTCTTTACTTCTTTCTCTCTCTCTCTCTCTCTCGCTCTGATTCTTGCTCTTTGATTGTGCTTTTTCCATCTCTCCGTCAAGGAAATATTCGCCCTGGATGTATCTATTTCTCTCTCAATCTAAATCTCTTCCAGACTCCCCACTGCAGCCATTCCCAACCTATTTATAGTGCAGACACTTATCAAAGTAAAACTGGATGCAAAAGACAATCACAAAGTCTGGGACTTTTCATACTTTTTTATTATCTATAATTACAAAACAAACATGACAGTCACATGGGAACCAACCGCATTGTGCGTGGGTCAACCACATCTACTGAGACTTTCAAACACTTGGAATAGTTTAGAAAACTGGAGAATACACGGTATGTTTTGGGCTGAACCTTACTTCTCTGTCTCTCTCTATCGCTCTCTTTTATCTATCTCTCTCTTTCTCTCTCTCTCTTTTCTCTCTCTCGCTCTCTCTCTCTCTCTCTCTCTCTCTTTTCCGCTCTCTGTCTCTTTCTCTCTCTGTCTCTCTCTTTCTCTGTCCCACTCTCTTTGTGTGTGTGTCTCTCTCTCTTTCTCTCTCTGCCTTTCTTTTCTTTTTTCTTTGAGGATGAGTAACAAAAAGAAAAGTCAAACTGACAGTCTCTTGTAGAGATGGTCTCTTATTCCTCAACTCACTAGCTTTAAGACTTGGAAGGATGCGCCTCTGAAATCCTTAACAATAGATCTGACGTGCCCATCTCCATGATACGGCATTAGTCTTATTTCACCGCCACCATTCATCCAGGTTCTCTGATCTTTCCTCCTCGCAAGCTGTACAGAAGACAGTCGGTGCTGAACCTGCTGCCTGGGCTGTGCAGTGCTGTCGTCTTTAGGCTCCCCCCTAGCAGTGTGGGAAACTTTATCCTGTTGAGTTGATCGTTGTAGGAGATTAGTTTATCTCATCAGTCGTCTGGACTGGTTGACGAAAGTCCTTTCTCTCTCTCTCTCTCTCCCTCTCTCTCTCTCTCTCTCTCTCTATATATATATATATATATATATATATATATATATATATATATATATATATATATATATATATATATATATATATATATATATATATATATATATATATATATATACATATATATATATATATATATCTTTCTCTCTCTCTCTCTCTCTCCCCCTCTCTCTCTTTCTCTCTATCTCTGTTATCTCGAACGTTACATTTCTGTTATTCCTTCACTACACAGTCACTTTATCAGATTTGTTTGTTGAGCCTCCCTCGTATTTGCCTCGAGTTTTGCCAACAATTGAGAGTTGAGAGTGGTCGTGTCCCACTGTTTTAATCCGCTGGTAAAAGTTAAAACAATCAGAATCGATTTTCCCTTTACATGCCATCCTGGAGCAGAGAATTACGCGAAACGTCCACAACATGTTTCGGTTTAGTGTTAGATTGTAGCTTCTCTCCGGGCATTGTGTGGCGAGAGTGAATTGCTGAGCTGAAAAGCCGAGTCTGCCTATGGTTGACTTGGCCGATATACATCCCGACAGAAACTTCTAGCATCTAGCAAAAGCTTGACTCACACTGCAGAACTCTCACCAGCCAACCGTCTCTCTGTCCTCACAGCGTCTGGCTTAAAATTGTTTATATTTTTTTTTTAAACTGCTCCTGAAAACTCTACTGTAACGCAATACTGAGCGGAATTATAGTTTTTTTGGCTGGGAGGAGAGGGGGGGGGGGTTAGAGAGCAGAAGATTTCTTCATTAACACCGCAGATCCATTCTCTAGGGAAACCAGTGAGTTATAAACAGGCGAGTGTCGACCCGGGGGCTGGGTTGGGGGGGGGGGGGAATGGGACATAACAAAGGTGGGGCAGCATTGACTCGGGAAAGGGGAGGGGGAGGAGCAGGGAGGTCCTTAAAATGTCGCCTGGACGGGAAACAGACGGCAGCTGCCGACCCAGATAATGTCACACTTGAATTTTTTTTCCTTCACCACGTTAAGCCTTCAAATGGTAAAGACACTTTTGGTGAAAAAGAGTAATATTTTACTGGTGTCTTATATTATTTTTTCCAATATCGGTCGGTGAAATTCGCTATTCTCTTTACCGCCTGGATAGGCAAGCTGAGATGGACTTAACCGGAAAAACTTAAAAAAGGGGTATTTATTCTGCTTCTAAGATGTACAAATATCTTTCAAAACAGTCTTGAGTGCGTAAATAGATAATTGACCAAGTATTGTTCGGGGGCCGCCAGTAGGCGCAGCGGTTAAGGTCTCCGACTATTGTTCGGAAATACCGAGGTTCGAGGCTGCCAGTAGGCGCAGCGGTGAAGGTCTCCGACTATTGTTCCAAAATACCGTGGTTCGAGTCCGCCAGTAGGCGCAGCGGTGAAGGTCTCGGACTATTGTTCGAAAATACCGTGGTTCGAGGCCGCCAGTAGGCGCAGCGGTGAAGGTCTCCGACTATTGTTCCAAAATACCGTGGTTCGAGTCCGCCAGTAGGCGCAGCGGTGAAGGTCTCGGACTATTGTTCGAAAATACCGTGGTTCGAGTCCGCCAGTAGGCGCAGCGGTTAAGGTCTTGGACTATTGTTCGAAAATACCGTGGTTCGAGTCCGCCAGTAGGCGCAGCGGTTAAGGTCTCGGACTATTGTTCGAAAATATCGTGGTTCGAGGCCGGCGTTGGCCAGTCTGGTGGTGGGGTCGAATCTCATCTAACCAGTCCTCGCTGTGGCCTGACGGGGGCCCTATAGTCCCTGTGACTTTAAAGGTTCAATTATGTCTGGGATTGAGAACAAGCAGTTGCATTCCCATGCGCTATAGGAACCAGTTAGCCTGAAAGGCTAATCGTCTAGAGAGGGCGCAGGATCGACAAACAACAAAGAAACAAACAATCAAATACTGTTCAGCAGCTCTGAGTGCGTAAAATAGATATCAAGTCGCTAGAATTGTTTAGCAACGCGGTTCATATTAATCAATACAGTTTAAAATTAATTGAAAAATTAGAGCTTTTTCTGTGTGTTTACTTTTAGGCGCCGTCTTTTTATCTACAAGTAAGATAGTAAGCTATCTGCGCTATCGCTAGCTGAGAGCTGTCAAAATTCTCCAAGCAACTTTGACTTTGTTTGGTTTTGGTCAACAGATAGATATTAATGTTGACAGAAATTATGTCAGTGATGTACTTTCTGCCATAGCTCGGACTCTAAGCTCGCAATGTTTATTCTAATCAAGAAAACATCCAACATGATAATAACACAAATAGTTTTAGTTCTAACTCTAAGACATGTTTGTTTTTTTTCGAATAACTTCCTACGTTGTCTTCTTCTTTTGATTATTTGTATCTAGAGAAAAACTCGAGGTGCCATGTAGCTCAGGCGGCAGAGGTCGCGCTGACAGTACGGATGTATAGAGTTCAAACTCTAACTTACTCTATCTGGTAGTGAGTTCGGATCACATTTCAGCAGCGCTGTCCTGAGGAACCTAATGATTGTCTGCTGCTGTAGATGTTCCATCGACATCGTCTGTGTCGCTGAGTGTAAGAAGTTATCTGTCCCTGCTCTGTGCACCAGTTGCTGCCTCTCGCGGCTAATCGCAGGGGAGAAAGGAGGGCAGGATTTGAACCAGCCAAGCATAGAAAAAAACTTTAGGGAAGCAATTTTTTTTAAGACTTGGGTTACTCTATATTCAGCTTATAACACTTACTTCACAAAAGTTATTCGTTCTTATAGTTTGTCAAGCTGCACATTCCATTACATTCCTCGGGTGACCTTTACAGCACAAAACCACTTGATTATGAAAGTTAAAAACATCGTTAGAAAAAAAATAGTAAACAAAAAGCCAGAGGAATTATTCCCATTCTCAGTAATTGAGACCCCATTTTTTTTTAATTTTGTGGGGTTATTTACTTCCAGAGTCTGCAAGTACACCGATTTGTAAGACACCCGTAACCGCTGTTATTAGCAACTACAGAGTGTTGGCTATCAGTAGCATCCATTCTCCATGCAGGTAGAGAGTGTTGGCTATCAATAACATCCATTCTCTATGCAGCGAGAGAGTGTTGGCTATCAGTAACATCCATTCTCCATGCAGCGAGAGAGTGTTGGCTATCAATAGCATCCATTCCCCATGCAGGTAGAGAGTGGTGGCTATCAGTATTATCCATTCTCCATGCAGCTAAAGAGTGTCTGCTATCAGTAACATCCATTTTTCATGCAGCTAAAATGTGTTCGCGATCAAATAACATCCATTCTCTATGCAACTAGAGACAGTTGGCTATCAGTGACATCCACTCTCCACGCAGCTAGAGAGTGTTGGCTATTGATAACATTCATTCTCCACGCAGCTAGAGAGTGTTGGCTATCAGTAACATCCATTCTCCATGCAGGTAGAGAGTGTTGGCTATCAGTAACATTCATTCTCCACGCAGCTAGAGAGTGTTGGCTATCAGTAACATCCATTCTCCATGAAGGTAGAGAGTGTTGGCTATCAGTAACATTCATTCTCCACGCAGCTAGAGAGTGTTGGCTATCAGTAACATCCATTCTCCATGAAGGTAGAGAGTGTTGGCTATCAGTAACATTCATTCTCCACGCAGCTAGAGAGTGTTGGCTATCAGTAACATCCATTCTCCATGCAGGTAGAGAGTGTTGGCTATCAGTAACATTCATTCTCCACGCAGCTAGAGAGTGTTGGCTATCAGTAACATCCATTCTCCATGAAGGTAGAGAGTGTTGGCTATCAGTAACATTCACTCTCCACGCAGCTAGAGAGTGTTGGCTATCAGTAACATCCATTCTCCATGCAGGTAGAGAGTGTTGGCTATTAGTAACATCCATTCTCCATGCAGGTAGAGAGTGTTGGCTATCAGTAACATCCATTCTCCACGCAGCTAGAGAGTGTTGGCTATTAGTAACATCCATTCTCCATGCAGGTAGAGAGTGTTGGCTATCAGTAACATCCATTCTCCACGCAGCTAGAGAGTGTTGGCTATCAGTAACATCCATTCTCCATGAAGGTAGAGAGTGTTGGCTATCAGTAACATTCATTCTCCACGCAGCTAGAGAGTGTTGGCTATCAGTAACATCCATTCTCCACGCAGCTAGAGAGTGTTGGCTATCAGTAACATCCATTCTCCACGCAGCTAGAGAGTGTTGGCTATCAGTAACATCCATTCTCCACGCAGCTAGAGAGTGTTGGCTATCAGTAACATCCATTCTCCACGCAGCTAGAGAGTGTTGGCTATTAGTAACATCCATTCTCCACGCAGCTAGAGAGTGTTGGCTATCAGTAACATCCATTCTCCATGCAGGTAGAGAGTGTTGGCTATCAGTAACATTCATTCTCCACGCAGCTAGAGAGTGTTGGCTATCAGTAACATCCATTCTCCATGAAGGTAGAGAGTGTTGGCTATCAGTAACATTCATTCTCCACGCAGCTAGAGAGTGTTGGCTATCAGTAACATCCATTCTCCATGCAGGTAGAGAGTGTTGGCTATCAGTAACATCCATTCTCCACGCAGCTAGAGAGTGTTGGCTATCAGTAACATCCATTCTCCATGCAGGTAGAGAGTGTTGGCTATTAGTAACATCCATTCTCCATGCAGGTAGAGAGTGTTGGCTATTAGTAACATCCATTCTCCACGCAGCTAGAGAGTGTTGGCTATCAGTAACATCCATTCTCCATGCAGCAGAGTAGTGTTATTAGTAACATCCATTCTGAAGCTAGAGAGTGTTGGCTATCAGTAACATCCATTCTCCATGCAGGTAGAGAGTGTTGGCTATCAGTAACATCCATTCTCCATGCAGGTAGAGACAGTTGGCTATCAGTAACATTCATTCTCCATGCAGGTAGAGAGTGTTGGCTATTAGTAAGGTCCATTCTCCATGCAGGTAGAGAGTGTTGGCTATTAGTAACATCCATTCTCCATGCAGGTAGAGAGTGTTGGCTATTAGTAACATCCATTCTCCATGAAGGTAGAGAGTGTTGGCTATCAGTAACATCCATTCTCCATGCAGGTAGAGACAGTTGGCTATCAGTAACATTCATTCTCCACGCAGCTAGAGAGTGTTGGCTATCAGTAACATCCATTCTCCATGAAGGTAGAGAGAGTTGGCTATCAGTAACATTCATTCTCCACGCAGCTAGAGAGTGTTGGCTATCAGTAACATCCATTCTCCATGCAGGTAGAGACAGTTGGCTATCAGTAACATTCATTCTTCATGCAGGTAGAGAGTGTTGGCTATTAGTAAGGTCCATTCTCCATGCAGGTAGAGAGTGTTGGCTATTAGTAACATTCATTCTTCATGCAGGTAGAGAGTGGTGGCTATCAGTAAGGTCCATTCTCCATGTAGGTAAAGAGTGTTGGCTATTAGTAACATCCATTCTTCATGCAGGTAGAGAGTGTTGGCTATTAGTAACGTCCATTCTTCATGCAGCTAGAGAGTGTATCAGTCACATTAAATCTTCATCAAAAGTTTTGTTATTATTTAATAAATCCGTTATTAGACATCAAATGTTTGTTCATGAATATTTTCCTACAGAGAATGTTGTTTTTAATACACTGATGATCATGTTATAAAAAATGCCAGTTGCAGTTTATCTTTTCTTTTAACTTGAAAAGTAATTCTGCGATTTCATTTTCTGTCCAAAGAATGAGCGTCTAATTGAATCGTGATGAAAGGAAAACTTATTCCTCATGGATTTTTCTCACGATTAGATTCTTATTAAATGTTTTTTTTTTTTGGCTGCCAGGTATGAGATCTTTCTTTACGTATTCTTTTAACCATTTCATTCTGTGACATGTTTTCAACATGTTTATTTGAAAACGATTGCTGTAATTTTCAAAAGAAAACAGTTTTGTTCCCGAGAGAGACAGAAAGATAAAGTTTGTGGCTGTTGGGGACTCTTAGCGGACAATAGTCTGCCTCGTGACGACAGTCGATGGGGGGTTCTTGTGTGTGTGTGTGTCTATCTGTCTGTCTATCTGTCTGTCTGTCTGTCTGTTTGCCTGTCTGTCTGCCTGTCTGTCTGTCTGTCTGTCTCTCTCTCTCTCTCTCTCTCTCTCTCTCTCTCTCTCGGTGATCCCACGTTTGTCTCCTGTTAAGAAACAGGCCACAAACAACCCATAATACCTTCCACATGAAGAGCAAAATTCAGTGTGGTGACAGAGCGCCTATTTTTAAATAATTAATTTAAAAAAAAAAACAGCGGCAAAGAGTTTAGATGAAAAAGGCAGGTAGATAAAACTAGAGGATGGATGCGGTGGATAGGCTGGTTGCTAAATAAATCGATAGACAGAATCTTAGTTAAAAAAAAAGTAGTTTAATATAACGAGGTAAGCATATAGCATAAAAAAATAAAGTATGTAGAAATTGATATAGAAAACAGAAGTGAGAGAGACAGAGAGAGAGAGAGAGAGAGAGAGAGAGAGAGAGAGAGAGAGAGAGAGAGAGAGAGGGGGGGGGGGAGGAGCCAATTTGAGCATGAAGCAGCTGAGTATTCAAGCATTGTGTTTGAGAAATGGGTGAAATTTGAGAAAGGGCTGCTGAAATCACTTATCATGTGAGTTGATCAAGTTTGTTCCTGATTAGTGTATATTAACCAAGATGCACTGTTTTGCCGATGTGCGATACATTATGCAGTTGAGGTAATGACATCACAGTAGTCAATACATGAATTTAATTGCCCCTCCCCTCAAATTTTGCCACTCAATGAAGTACAATATGTAAGGGCCGTCATTGTTTTTTACCATATTCCAGTACATCTCATATCAATCAGTATTTTCTGAACGCTCACCTCAACAGTAAGCCTCTTAGCGTGTCCACCATTGTCTCGGTCTATGCTAACAGCTCCACGCCACTTCTCGTTTATCTCGCCAGCAGCCAACTTAAGAAACTTTCTTCTCTTATCTCAACAGACACAGCGCCAACTAGGCGTGGCCAATCAGAAGTTAAGCCCGGAATTCAACTGCTTAGCGTTCTTGTTCAAACATCCAAGCTTGTTATTTTGTTTTGAAATGAAAATATTTACCAGAAGTATACAAGGAAACGGTTCGGAATGATTTGAATACATGGCATTGTGTTATCTTTATTTTAATGCTCTGTGAATGGATCGGCTCCTCGGTCTTCTTCTTCCTTTTGTTTTGGATGGGAGACAAAAAATAAAAATATATCCCAAATAATTCTATAAAGGGATATGTTGTTTTTATTTTTTTTTTACCTTTAACAGGGACATTAAGAAAAAACAATTTGTCCATCTCCCGTGTGTTTCCTTAGCGTTACAGCGCTGTTATCCAGCAAGTTGGTTTTCTTCTACTATATGTGTCTCAAGCGAGTGAACAGCCCGCTGCATTTCTCCCAGTATCAGAGAGAGGGAGAGAGAGAGAGAGGGGGGGAGAGAGAGAAAGGGGAGAGAAAGAGAGAGAGAGAGAGAGAGGGGGGAGAGAGAGAGAGAGAGAGAGAGAGAGAGAGAGAGAGAGAGAGAGGGAGTGAGAGAGAGAATTACTAGTTGAAGCAAATAGAACTACCAGTTGGAGCAAATAGAACTACCAGTTAGAGCAAATAGAACTACCAGTTGGAGCAAATAGAACTACTAGTTGGAGCAAATAGAACTACCAGTTGGAGCAAATAGAACTACCAGTTGGAGCAAATAGAACTACCAGTTGGAGCAAATAGAACTACCAGTTGGAGCAAATAGAACTACCAGTTGGAGCAAATAGAACTACCAGTTGGAGCAAATAGAACTACCAGTTGGAGCAAATAGAACTACCAGTTAGAGCAAATAGAACTACCAGTTAGAGCCTGCCGAAAACACAATTCTGCTACGGAAATGGAATGGTAGATATTTAGACTGTCTAGAAAGAACTAGATCCGTCTACTTTACTGAAAGTTTTTCTTCTCTCGTTACCCAAAACTGGTATAATTCTTTAATTCTTTTTTTTTAATTATTTTGACTTGATTTCAAGTAAGAACTGTACTGCTCGTTTTGTGTGGTCGATGCAGATATTTTATTTCTCCAAACCTGATAGTTCTAATTAGTAGAACTCAACCTTTAAGATACAGTGTGGATTACCTTCAACATAACTTGATCAACATCTGTGTAGACTAACCAAGACAGGGAGGTTACTGGCACCTTCTTGCTGCTATCGGAGAAACTTGATCACCACAGTCAGGCCTGTCTTGTCCACAATTTCCATTTTAGAGGCAGAGGGGGAAGGGAAGAAGGAAACGGGGAGGAATGGGAGAAGGTACTCTATTTCTCTTTCAATGTTTGAAGAACAGAGATCAAGTTTGGACAATCATCGGGCCATTGTCACAAGTGAAATCTACAACCAGGTGAAAACGTTCTCGGTTTATATTGTGTGATCCATTTTACATCTGAAACATTCATAAAACACATTGGCTATTTTTTTAAATGAGGAAAGTGTAATATCACTTCACCACTAGGATGAGTTTTGCCGACTATTGAATATCTTATCTGTGTCCCCCCCCCCCCCCCCTGTTCCACCGTCCGTGTTATCAAGTCATCATTCTGTCTCATCCATCACGGACAAGATGGACTGCAGGAAGAGTCTATTCTCTACTTAAGATGTTGGTTTATGTAGTTTGAGAAAAAGAAGGAAGATGAAAATATTAAAGAGAGATAGATAGAAAGAAAGGGATAGACTTTTAAAGGTAGAGAGAGGTATGGAGGAAGGGAATAAGAGATAGATATAGATAGAGACAAATAAAAAAGAGTTTATCATTATCACATTTACAAGCTTTGTCATAATTTTATGTAGTAGGTTCAAACAGAAATTGACAATGATGAAAATCGCAGTTGAATAAATTCTATATTTTTTCGCACGAAATAAAAAGGACAATAAGAATCCTAAAGACAAAGAGTGAAGAATATCTAAAGATGGCGTGCGGGTCGTGTGAGTTCTGAGAAGATTCTCCATGTTTGGCTAATTTTTCTCATATGCTGTGTTTTTGATGTTGTTAAAGCCTGGATTTATCAACACTGACCGGAAACCTGAGAGATCACCGCCTGCCCGACCATATCGACGTGTGAGAGACTCGCCCGCTAATTATAGACAAGCAATGCAGAGCTGAGCTCAAACAAAATCAATTCAACGCTTTAAAAAAGTTAAAAATTAGAAACGCCAGCGTAAACAACTCGCTTGTTATCAATATTGCATTTGGATTTGCATGAATACTAAATTTAAAGAGCAACCTTTTTTACCTGACAGTAAATTAAACTGTATCAACAAGAAAATTATTGACAACCATCTCGTGTAACACTCTCAACCATCAACCGAAATAAAAGCTATTTTATTATTTCTAGAAAAACAGTGGTAGCGTTGAAATAATTTAAAAACGTCCCAAGAAAACAACTTAATTTTTTTAATTGGGCGAAAATTGGTTATCCTAAAATTTTACAAGATATACAAAATTCAGTTGGACACACATTTTTTAGAATAAATAACGTTGAAAACACGCACATAGCAACCCGTTAGAACAATAATTTGTGGATTCCCCCATTTCCACATCTGCCGTCAACTTTACATAACAAATATATTCCATCTTTACTATGGATTTTTGATCAGCATGAAATCAATATTGTGTTTGTACTTCCTTAGCACCTCCCCGTGGGGAATAGCTGAAGAGGATGAGATCTTGTTTAAACCTTCTGTAACAAACGCTTGGCTGCTCTCTGTCTCATTACAGCATTTGATTAGTCCGTCGTCTTGATTAGTCATAGCTTTTCTCTCTCTGTCTGTTAGTCTGTTTGTTTATCTGTTTTTGTCTTACGGTGTCTGTCTGTATGTAATTTCACCTTGATCTGTCTTTCCCTATCTATCTATCTATCTAACTCGCTGCCCAACATCCTCTCTCTCTCTTTTTCTTTCTTTCTTTCTTTCTTTTCAGTCCCAGCAGCTCTTTGTTCTACCTTCCTAAATCCTCCCTGTCATATTTATGTGTGTGCTGTACTTTCCTTCTCTCTTTCTGAATGTGCGTACATGAATGAAGGCTAAACTGTGTCATTGCATCTGTCTACTTCGCGCCATTTATCTGTCCCTCCGTATCAGCTGGTCTTAGACGTGACCCTTTGCCCATCACCCAACCTTAATGACCTTACATTCTACCGTCTCTCTCTCTCTCTCTCTCTCTCTCTCTCTCTCTCTCTCTCTCTCTCTCTCCATCTATCTGTCCCTCTCTGTCCATCCGTATCAGCTGGTCTTAGACGTGACCCTTTGCCCATCACCCAACCTTAATGACCTTACAATCTACCGTCTCTCTCTCTCTCTCTCTCTCTCTCTCTCTCTCTCTCTCTCTCTCTCTCTCCATCTATCTGTCCCTCTCTGTCCCTCCGTATCAGCTGGTCTTAGACGACCCTTTGCCCATCACCCAACCTTAATGACCTTACATTCTACCGTCTCTCTCTCTCTCTCTCTCTCTCTCTCTCTCTCTCTCTCTCTCTCCATCTATCTGTCCCTCTCTGTCCCTCCGTATCAGCTGGTCTTAGACGACCCTTTGCCCATCACCCAACCTTAATGACCTTACATTCTACCGTCTCTCTCTCTCTCTCTCTCTCTCTCTCTCTCTCTCTCTCTCTCTCTCCATCTATCTGTCCCTCTCTGTCCCTCCGTATCAGCTGGTCTTAGACGACCCTTTGCCCATCACCCAACCTTAATGACCTTACATTCTACCGTCTCTCTCTCTCTCTCTCTCTCTCTCTCTCTCTCTCTCTCTCTCCATCTATCTGTCCCTCTCTGTCCCTCCGTATCAGCTGGTCTTAGACGACCCTTTGCCCATCACCCAACCTTAATGACCTTACATTCTACCGTCTCTCTCTCTCTCTCTCTCTCTCTCTCTCTCTCTCTCTCTCTCTCTCTCCATCTATCTGTCCCTCTCTGTCCCTCCGTATCAGCTGGTCTTAGACGACCCTTTGCCCATCACCCAACCTTAATGACCTTACATTCTACCGTCTCTCTCTCTCTCTCTCTCTCTCTCTCTCTCTCTCTCTCTCTCTCTCTCTCCATCTATCTGTCCCTCTCTGTCCCTCCGTATCAGCTGGTCTTAGACGACCCTTTGCCCATCACCCAACCTTAATGACCTTACAATCTACCGTCTCTCTCTCTCTCTCTCTCTCTCTCTCTCTCTCTCTCTCCATCTATCTGTCCCTCTCTGTCCCTCCGTATCAGCTGGTCTTAGACGACCCTTTGCCCATCACCCAACCTTAATGACCTTACAATCTACCGTCTCTCTCTCTCTCTCTCTCTCTCTCTCTCTCTCCATCTATCTGTCCCTCTCTGTCCCTCCGTATCAGCTGGTCTTAGACGACCCTTTGCCCATCACCCAACCTTAATGACCTTACATTCTACCGTCTCTCTCTCTCTCTCTCTCTCTCTCTCTCTCTCCATCTATCTGTCCCTCTCTGTCCCTCCGTATCAGCTGGTCTTAGACGACCCTTTGCCCATCACCCAACCTTAATGACCTTACATTCTACCGTCTCTCTCTCTCTCTCTCTCTCTCTCTCTCTCTCTCTCTCCATCTATCTGTCCCTCTCTGTCCCTCCGTATCAGCTGGTCTTAGACGACCCTTTGCCCATCACCCAACCTTAATGACCTTACATTCTACCGTCTCTCTCTCTCTCTCTCTCTCTCTCTCTCTCTCTCTCTCCATCTATCTGTCCCTCTCTGTCCCTCCGTATCAGCTGGTCTTAGACGACCCTTTGCCCATCACCCAACCTTAATGACCTTACATTCTACCGTCTCTCTCTCTCTCTCTCTCTCTCTCTCTCTCTCTCTCTCTCCATCTATCTGTCCCTCTCTGTCCCTCCGTATCAGCTGGTCTTAGACGACCCTTTGCCCATCACCCAACCTTAATGACCTTACATTCTACCGTCTCTCTCTCTCTCTCTCTCTCTCTCTCTCTCTCTCTCTCTCCATCTATCTGTCCCTCTCTGCCCCTCCGTATCAGCTGGTTTTAGACGACCCTTTGCCCATCACCCAAACTTAATGACCTTACAATCTACCGTCTCTCTCTCTCTCTCTCTCTCTCTCTCTCTCTCTCTCTCTCCATCTATCTGTCCCTCTCTGTCCCTCCGTATCAGCTGGTCTTAGACGACCCTTTGCCCATCACCCAACCTTAATGACCTTACAATCTACCGTCTCTCTCTCTCTCTCTCTCTCTCTCTCTCTCTCTCTCTCTCTCCATCTATCTGTCCCTCTCTGTCCCTCCGTATCAGCTGGTCTTAGACGACCCTTTGCCCATCACCCAACCTTAATGACCTTACATTCTACCGTCTCTCTCTCTCTCTCTCTCTCTCTCTCTCTCTCTCTCTCTCTCTCTCCATCTATCTGTCCCTCTCTGTCCCTCCGTATCAGCTGGTCTTAGACGACCCTTTGCCCATCACCCAACCTTAATGACCTTACAATCTACCGTCTCTCTCTCTCTCTCTCTCTCTCTCTCTCTCTCTCTTTCTATCTATCTATCCTTTCTGTTCCTTACCTCCTACCGTCCCTCTCTCTATCTATCTGTAACTCTCTATCCCTTTTCTCCTCCCGTCTATCTATCTATCTGTCCTTTCTCTCCCTTACCTCCTACCGTCTCTCTCAATCTATCTGTGCCTCTCTGACCCTTAGCTCCTACTGTCTCTCTTTCCATCTACCTGTCTTTTCTGAACCTTACCTCCTACCATCTCTCTCTCCATCTATCTGTTCTTTCTATTCCTTTCCTCCTACCGTCTCGCTATCTATCTGTCCTTTCTGACCCTTACCTCCTACCATCTCTCTCTCCATCTATCTGTTCTTTCTATCCCTTTCCTCCTACCATCTCTCTATCTATCTGTCCTTTCTGACCCTTACCTCCTACCATCTCTCTCTCCATCTATCTGTTCTTTCTATCCCTTTCCTCCTACCATCTCTCTATCTATCTGTTCTTTCTATCCCTTACCTCCTACCGTCTCGCTATCTATCTGTCCTTTCTGACCCTTTCCTCCTATCATCTCTCTCCATCTATCTGTTCTTTCTATCCCTTACCTCCTACCGTCTCGCTATCTATCTGTTCTTTCTATCCCTTTCCTCCTACCATCTCTCTATCTATCTGTCCTTTCTGACCATTACCTTGTACCGTCACTCTTTCCATCTATCTGTCCTTTCTCTCCCTTACCTCCTACCTTCTCTCTCCCCTTCTATCTGTTCCTCTTTGACCTTTACCTTCTACTGACTCTCTTTCCATCTAACTGTCCTTTCTGACCCTTACCTCCTACCGTCTCTCTCTCTCACTCTCTCTTTATCAATCCTTTCTGACCCTTACCTCCTACCGTCTCTCTCTCTCTCTATCTATCAGTCCTTTCTGACTCTTACCTCCTGCCGTCTCTCTCTCTCTACCTATCAGTCCTTTCTGACCCTTACCCCTTACCGTCTCTCTCTCTCTCTCTCTCTCTCTCTCTCTCTCTCTCTCTCTCTCTCTCTCTCTCTATCTATCTATCTATCTATCTATCAGTCGTTTCTGACCCTTACCTCCTACCTCCTCTCTCCATCTATCTTTACCTCTCTGCCTCGCCTTATCAGTTTGTGTTAAACGACCCTCCTCCATCACCCACCATTAGTACTCAAATCTCGTACCGTCTCTACCCCTGCCATCTCAATATTGAAATGATTGTTGCTTTCGTCTATAATGTCGGTCTAGCGGGTTAAGTGTAGCGAAAAAAAAAATCTCTTGTTGAACAACTTTCGGGTTTACAAAATGTTTCCTACTATTACTTTCTCTTAAAATCATTTATCTAGAATGTAAATCGTCAAACGACACCTTGTAGGTTTTTTATCTGTTCCCAACTTAATTTTGTCGTCTGTAACTGCTGAACCTGTGAGAGATCTTTGGAATTGAGAAGCTTCACAGATTCACATTTAGATTTAGTCAGTAGAAATCAGAGGAGGATGACAGTTAGGTCTAAAAACACGTAAGTGGAACATGCCCCTGGGTAAACTTTTTATCGTAAAGGAAATGACAAGACACAGTTTTGAATAATGGAAGGAATGATGTCCAATAAATGTGCTTTTCTACAAACAAATTAAAGAAAAAGATATTTCGGACTTTTTGACCAATATATTTCCAATAATTGTAAGGATTATAGTCCAAACATCTAAAATTACTATATTTACCCATTTTATATAAAAAAAGTCATCTTTAGAAAAGAAAAAAGTAAAAAAAAATAATCTTGTAATGCAATCCTTTCTTTATTTAAAACAGCTATACATAGATATATTTTAGATTGAAAGATTAACGATCGTTGCTAAGTACAATACATTAAGAATCTACAAAATTATGCACAAAGCAATAATTAGAAGGAGAAAACAAGACAATGCTGTGCCTTATTCCTGCATATACCAAGATCAACACAACATAAGATTGGGCCATTAGTTGGTCTCACCATTCTCTTGATACAGATGGAAAGGAAGCGTATGGTAGACCCGTAGAGGCCGCAATGGTTTGGTCTATATATGTCCACAGCTGTGGCTGTCATTATTTAGTTACACGTGACTTGTAACTGCTAATCTAAGGTTACTGGCGATAACATTTAGTAATCAATTGACCTATGCCTTGTATAGAAACTTCAACCTTTATGACATAGGACAAAAGCTTTTTTTTATTAAGGTAGACTAAAGATGACATGTTCTGATAAATGATAAGTGGATACAAATGTATCCAAGACAGAAACCCGACAGAGTCTATAGGTTAAAAATGCTTCATGTAAAGACGCTTCAATAGATAAAATACAACACAAGTCCGAGTTAAAGGGCAACTTCATCTATTTGATCTCACCTGATTGTTTATACAAACATTGCCTAATCTCGCTCTCTCGCTCTCTCTCTCTCTCTCTCTCTCTCTCTCTCTCTCTCTCTCTCTCTCTCTCTCTCTCTCTCTCTCTCTTCTCTCTTTCTACCTCTCTTCTCTCTCACTTTTTCTTCTCTGCCTTTTTCTCTCTCACTCTTTCATCCCTCTCACTCTTTTCCCTCTCCCCCCCCCCCCCCCACTCTTTCTTTCCTCTCTCATTGTCTATAATCGCTCTATTACTCTCCTTTTCTTTTCTCTTTTACTCTATCTCACTCTTTCTCTCTCTTCTCTCTCTCTCTTTCTTACTCCCAGTAGCTGTCTTTGCCCTCTCAATCTTAATGTTCTCCAATGTTTCGTTCCGCTGTGATCCAGGCCATATTTTGTCTTGCAGAAGCCCAGATAGACCCTTCAGAGAATGTTGGTTTCCCAAACATCAGCAACTTCTCCACAGAGAAGAGGCTCATTTCTCACCTGCTCAAACGATACGAAACGCAAGGTGAGTGCTCCTTAACCAGTCATCACGATTCGAAGAGAAACATCATTGACAGGTCTGGAGGGAGATGCGCAAAATGGAAGATCCCAATCTTGCTTCAGATAAGTCATAAGAGCTAAGTCAACGACTGTAAGCAGAGCTAGATAACCAATTCAGTATTAAATGGGCATGCGCTGAAATTAATGGACTCAATTGTTTATTTATTTTTTCTTCGAATCGCAGATGCAGTTGTCCATTCTTAGCAGTTACAGTTAGCCTTGTGAGACGGATTTTGCTTTGAGGTTGCCATTTAACGCTATACTTGGTTCATCTCTGTTGAATAGCGATGACCGGAATTGAGACAGATTATCACTGTGCTATTCTAAATAGTCCACAAGAAAAGCATTTTATAGGAGATGGGTATTGAAGATCACCAGTTCGCTATTCTCCCGGATAGTATAGCTTGGACGGCTGAACTCCTATATTCCCCAAGTTGAATAGATCGCTCCAATGTCTTTGGTATTATCAATGGACTCATCCATAAACCGTTCTTGCTCTTCTTGCTTTTTCCTATCCTTTATAGGCTATAAGTTGGATACGCATTATTCATTTTCTGCGAGAGAAAGAGAGAGAGAGAGAGAGAGAGAGAGAGAGAGAGAGAGAGAGAGAGAGAGAGAGAGAGAGAGAGAGAGATAATTAGCTGGCCTGTCGTTTGTCTCTTGAAAAATGTTAAAATGCAAACCCTCTCTCCCTCTTCCACAACCTCCTCCACACACAAAAAAAAAAATAATGGAATGATGGAACCTATATCAAAATTAAATTTATCAGACATTCATTTTTCTTTATCCTTTCTCTTTTCCTTGATTAAAAAGGTCGTGTTCTATAAGTCCAGTTTTTGTATATTTTTCAATTTCCAACATGTATCGGTACGATGTCCCAGGCAAGATGGGCCGTCCCGTGGTCAACACGATGGACAACTTGACCGTCTACTTCGGCCTGTCCCTTATCCAGATACTGGACGTGGATGAGTCGAACCAAGTACTCAAGTCGAGCATGTGGTATCACTATGTGAGGAACACTTTCTCTCCCTCTGGACACGCTTGATCACTGACAAATATTTATAAAATATCTAGAGCAGTAAGATAATAGTCGGCTGGTTATTTTAGAAAAAAGTCGCCGCGATGGGCCGAGATGAAGGGTTGTTTGGTGGGAGGGACAGAGGAGATGGTGCTGCACAAGGTACGGTTTTATCAACAACAGTCTTCACAATGTCAGACAGCAGCGCATCATCACACATCGAGTCTCCCTACACCCACACGGGCTACCTCCTCACAGTTTGATTCGAACTATATATTTTAACAGGATTCTCCAAAATTTAGATAACAGACTTAGCAAATCCGAATGACAAAAAATATAAACAGACTCATCTGGAAAATAAAATATTGGTTTTCAGTCGATACCGAAATCATAAAATCTTCACAGTGGAAGAGAGCAGTAGAGCAGAGGAAATGTTTATGTTAAAATATCTCTACAACTCTCAATATTTCAAATCATTTAGACAGACTTTAAGAGAGCTGAAAGTAAATATTGGCACGATAAAACGTTAAGAAATTCGGTTTATATTTTATGATGAAAGACCTTGAACTTTTCCTTTATTTACTCTTATTTTTCTATATATGTGTGGCTGTGTGGCCGCGACCAGCAATGGACGGATGTGTTGCTTCAGTGGGATCCGACACAGCACAACAACATCACCACAGTACGGGTCCCCTCCAACAACATCTGGCTGCCAGATATCCTCCTGTATAACTTGTAAGATACTGGCACACTCTAGACTGAACTTAGTGGGAAGGTCATGGGACAGATATCCTCCTGTATATCTTGTAAGATACTGGCACACTCTAGACTGAACTTAGTGGGAAGGTCATGGGACAGATATCCTCCTGTATAACTTGTAAGAGACTGACACACTCTAGACTGAACTTAGTGGTAAGGTCATGGGACAGATATCCTCCTGTATAACTTGTAAGATACTGGCACACTCTAGACTGAACTTAATGGTAAGGTCATGGGACAGATATCCTCCTGTATAACTTGTAAGAGACTGGCACACTCTAGACTGAACTTAGTGGGAAGGTCAAGGGACAGATATCCAGCTGTATAACTTGTAAGAGACTGGCACACTCTAGACTGAACTTAGTGGGAAGGTCAAGGGACAGATATCCAGCTGTATAACTTGTAAGAGACTGGCACACTCTAGACTGAACTTAGTGGGAAGGTCATGGGACAGATATCCTCCTGTATAACTTGTAAGAGACTGGCACACTCTAGACTGAACTTAGTGGGAAGGTCAAGGGACAGATATCCAGCTGTATAACTTGTAAGAGACTGGCACACTCTAGACTGAACTTAGTGGGAAGGTCATGGGACAGATATCCTCCTGTATAACTTGTAAGAGACTGGCACACTCTAGACTGAACTTAGTGGGAAGGTCTTTGCACGTAGCCAAAAGGTCACTGTTTGGAGAAAGATACCCGGAAGTCATTGGATTCTATGCCCGAATATAATTCTTTCTAGGTCTCTGATTGGGTCTAGAAAACTAGGTAGAGAGGACCTTAACGCTTGCCTGGATCTTTGACGAGTTTCCATTCTGTGGTAGTTCAGAGTCTCTGCAGCAGTAAGTCTGGACTAGAAGACCAGCCAACACTATAATCAATAGATTTATGACGCGGGAATGCTGCATTCACTATTTTGATATCCTTGTGTTTTTTTTTAAATGACGCGACAATGGCGGAGAGATTAGAATGTATTATCAAATATTTGTCTGCTGCTGATCTGAGCTGGAAAACTTATCAGAGTGAGGGTTTTCAACAGCAACAAAGATGGATCAGAACAACGCTCCATTAATGCTCTACTTGTATGTTTCTTCACATGAAAATAATCGAGAGATTGATATGGAGCTGAAATACTGCTCAGCAGTGACCATTTCCATATCAGCTAAAATGATCTGAATTATTGATGTAACGAAGGTCAAATAATTATTACGTTCGCGGAAACGGTCTGTCATTTCTGATACTATGACGGTGGACCACATGAATCCGATCAATAAAGTTACTTCAAATATCAGCTAATTGCACTGAAAAAGATGAATATATATTTTTAATAAATTCTCGAAAGCTTTCTGTAGATTGTGTAAGCAGTTGAGAGGCAAGCGAATTTTTGTGTCAAAAATCTAGATATAGGTAGAGACAGTCTTGTCCTAGGTTTTCTAAGACAAAATTCTAGATATATAGATATAGACAGTCTTGCTCTAAGTTTTTTAAGTCAAAACTTTAGATATAGATATAGACAGTCTTGTCCTAAGTTTTCTAAGCCAACACTCTAGGTAAAGATATAGACTTGTTCGAGGTTTTTAATAGTCAAACATTCTTGTGTTGTCTGGAGAGGTGAAGCAGTGTGAACCACAGGATGACCTGGACTGGGTCCGCTTGGTGGAAGCTGATGCCGCGATTTACATCTCGAGTTATAATTGAGCAAACAGTGGCGATGCTGTACTCATGTTAAGTGGCTCCGGCTATGAAAGCATGCAACAGTTTGAGTGCCCCCACCCTCATCATACAGCTAAGAGATAGATAGATAGAGAGAGAGAAATAGAGAGATGGAGAGAAAGAGAGAGAGGGAGAGGGAGACAGAGATGGAGAGAAAGAGAGATAGATGGAGCGAAAGAGAGAGATGGAGAGGGAGATAGATACACAGATAGAGAGAAAGAGAGAGAGAGAGAGAGAAAGAGAGAGAGAGAGAGAGAGAGAGAGAGAGAGAGAGAGAG
Source organism: Elysia crispata (assembly GCA_033675545.1). Lineage (NCBI taxonomy): Eukaryota > Metazoa > Mollusca > Gastropoda > Plakobranchidae > Elysia > Elysia crispata. The sequence continues at coordinate 93,049 of JAWDGP010002131.1, read as the reverse complement.
AGAGAGAGAGAGAGAGAGAGAGAGAGAGAGAGAGAGAGAGAGAGAGAGAGAGAGAGAGAAAACTACATTTTATTCCATTACTTTCAGGAAATCACTTTGCCCCCATAGCACTCAAGGAGCATAATGTGGCGTGTTTGATATTATTGACATATTTAGAGTTGAGATCCTTTCACTTGTGGATGCAATCGCGTGTTATCGATCTTTGCCTGAGGCCAGGTGAAGTTCTGAAAGAAATATATCCTCCACATTAGTTAGATTCTTCCGCCTTTTCATGTTGGTACACGGGAAGCGAAGAATTAGAGAGATGCGCTCCATCTCCATGCTCAGAGGATGTTAGGTGGCAGAGAGGAAGGGAGGGAAATGGAAAGACAGTAATAATCAGAGAGACTGAGAGCCGAGACACATAGAGACGGACAGACAAACAGACAAGTGATAGGCACATCAGAAGTATCATGAAATTATGAAGTAAAAAAAAAAACACTTCGGTAATCAAGAGAAAGATAGAGAGAGCAAGGAGACAAAGAGAAAGGGAGAGAGAGAAATACAGAGACACAGAGAGAGACGTAGAGAGAGAGACACAAAGAGAGAGAGATAGAGAGAGAGAGAAAGAGAGAGAGAGAGATAATACAAGTCTAATGTTACATTCTCCTCACCATATTAAAAGAGACAGACCCCAGTAATCCATCTGGAATTGATTTTATCCAGAATTTCTTAAATGAAATCACGAGTCCTACAGAATGGTGTGTTGACATAGAGCCAGCCCGAGGCCGGATCTGAACTGCTTCCTCTCACTGATTTCCTCCACAGCGCGGACGACAGGCTCAACGAGCAGCGCAACGCCCTGGCTGTGGTCGACTACAGCGGTAACATTCTGTGGATGCCGCAAGCCATCCTGAGGTCGTCCTGCACCTTCAACACGAAATACTTCCCCTTCGATGTGCAGTCCTGCTGGCTCAAGTTTGGCTCCTGGACTTACAACGGCAACAAACTCAATATCGAGTTTGTGGACCAGCACTCGTTCGATCTCAGTGATTATGTGGTTAGTGGGACCCTCTTGTCGTAGATAGGGGGAGAGAGAGAGAGAGAGAGAGAGAGAGAGAGAGAGAGAGAGAGAGAGAGAGAGAGAGACAGACAGACAGACAGACAGACAGACAGACAGACAGAGAGAGAGACAGAGAGAGAGACAGAGAGAGAGACAGAGAGAGAGACAGGGACAGAGACAGAGACAGAGAGACAGACAGACAGAGAGAGGGAGGGAGAGAGAGACAGGGACAGAGACAGAGACAGAGAGACAGACAGACAGAGAGACAGACAGACAGACAGAGAGAGGGAGGGAGAGAAGGGAGAGAGAGACAGGGACAGAGAGACAGGGACAGAGACAGACAGACAAACAGAGAGAGTGAGAGAGAGCAGGGAGAGAGAGACAGGGAGAGAGAAAGAGAAAATAGAAATGACGAGACAATCATACGACGTTAGATGGAGATAGATAGTGAGGTAAGGAGACTGTTACCGAAAAGAGAATTTGAGATAAAGTTGGGAGATATTGTTTTTACAGAGAACGAGGAAGAGATATAGTCAGAGATTGAGATAGAGAGAAAGAGAGAGAGAGAGAGAAGGAGAGAGAGAGACAGAGAGTGAGACAGACAGAGAGAGAGAAAGAGAGAGAGAAAGAGAAAGAGAGACTGACAGACAGACAGATAAACAGGGAGTCAAAGAGATACAGAGAGGAGGTGAGTGAGAGTGATGTGTGTTGGCTGGATTGAAACATGTCTTTTAGTAAGCTAAGAAAAATATGTCAGATGCAGAGTATAAGAGAGAGGCAGAAAGTAAGAGATAGAGAAAGTCCAAAATAATTTATCATGGTAATAAACAGGAGAAAAAGAGAAGGTATAGGAGCGATAAGTTATGACACTTGTGAGTATAGTACCGAGGAAGACTGGTGCTGTAGAGAATTCTTCAAGTCTCAACCCAATAACTCCTCTAGAGAATTGTGTTCTGACAGAATTACATGCTGTTGTTGAGTTTAATCCAGGTCAGACCTTATTTTAAAGCTCATCAGGCATTTTAACTTCCAACACATGACCCGAGACTTCAGTATTCAACTTTTCTGCTGTGTTTGGTCGATACATCGGGGCATTCTTCCTCCTATAGTTGAGGCATCAATGCTAGATAATTATCATTACCCGTATTTTAGATGCTGGTTTAACGAGATGCTAGGATTCAGACTAAGTTGTTTTTATCTTTTAATGTTCCAAGGTTGTGACAAAGCTGTTCTAGACCAAAGGTTTATCAATCGCATGAAATAATGAGTTTCATACTCCAGAAACTCGACTCAAATCACTCATTTAATTACTGGTCCCTAATGAAAGGTTTGGTCTTTAAAAGAAAGTGATAACTAACATATTTAAAGTAAAAATTACATGCCGTTATCAAATTTCTCTTAAAGATGTTTTTCATTAGACACACAAAAAAAAAAGAAAAAAAAATAAATTTGGAAGACTCTTTCCATATGTTAATACCGTTGTAAATTTCTAGACATATGATTTTGCCTTTTAGAAAACTCGAGAATTCACCTTGAGTTCGTTAGGTCTGATGTGTAATGATCCCTAAAGTTGCTGTTGTCGTCTTTGTGTGTCTGTGTAGACGAGTAACGAGTGGGACATCATAGAGAACAAGGCTGTCCGTAACGTGAAGTACTACACGTGCTGTCCTGACCCGTACCCTGACCTGACGTTCAGCCTCCGCCTCCAGAGGAAGACAGCGTTCTACACGTTTATCCTGATCCTGCCGTGCACCCTCCTGTCACTGCTCACACTGGTCATCTTCTGGGTCCCGCCAGAGTCGCCAGCCAAGCTCCAGCTGGGTGAGGCCTTGGATTGGACGTCTGCAAACATGGCGGACATTATTCTGTTCTGGTCCATGGAACATGGAGATAATACCTTCTCTCTTAGAGACGAGGACAAACTATTATTTTAACTACCATTGATATAGCGTACTTCTCACTTGCTAGCTCTACTCCCTATCAGCAGTATCAACACTAGGTTTGCTACTGGGTCCGTGCTTGCATCGAGCTGTCGAGATCAACATTATTATCGACAGAGTTGGTTATCTCTAGTCAGCCAACAGCCGCTCTTGAAAACTGAATGTAAAATAAGGTTAAAAACACCGCTGCACGAACCAAGCGATCTGTGTTTTTGTTTCTTTCCAAATAAAAATTACGTCTAAGACGTTACATTGATGCTTACTTTGGTATTCTTAGTGAACCAAATAATAATTTTATGGTAAAAAATAGTATATTTTAAAGTTATACTAGAATATTGACAGCTTATCGGATTCTTCTTCTTCTTCTTCTTCTTCTTCTTCTTCTTTCTTTTACAATTATTATTATTATTATTATTATTATTATTATTATTATTATTATTATTATTATTATTATTATTATTATTATTATTATTATTATTATTATAATTATTACTATTATTATTATTACTATTATAATTATTATTGTTATTATTACTACTACTACTACCACTACTACTACTACTACTACTACTACTACTACTACTACTACTACTACTACTACTACTACTACTACTACTACTACTACTACTACTACTACTACTACTACTACTACTACTACTACTACTACTACTACTACTTCTGCTATTATTATTATTATTATTATTATTATTATTATTATTATTATTATTATTATCATCATCATCAAAAAGTCCACTTTTCTTCTTCTCGCCCATAATGTCCAGGGATGAGCGTGTTTGTGGCGTTCTTCTTCCTGCTGCTGGTTCTGGCTGACTTCACCCCTCGTGCTGCGGCCTCCATCCCTCTGATAGGTCAGTAACAGCTGCCACTTGGTCACGCCAGATAAGGTTTTGTCACATCAAGTCGACTAGGGGAGCCCGGAGTCTAACATCTTCCATTCTTAGAATCTCACGCTAGTGAGACCAAAAAGTTCCGTAGAAATTGGTGTTAGGTAAAATGGCTGGGGCATTAAAGAATCTTTATGTGCACTTACCAAGTTTAAAGTTGTTTTTTTGCCGTTGTTACTAATTCATTTTTGCCATGTGCTGAAAGGAAAAGAAGCTGTTTATTGATATCTATAGATTGGTCACATTATCGTAACAATTTCCTCAAGCAAAAGGAAGCAAGGTTTTCTTAGCAGTGTTTCTTCTCTAATGAAAATGTTCTTTACAAACTGATCAGAAGCGGCTTAGTCTTACTGATTCCGTTATATCATGCTGCAACTAATTGATTATGAATATAGTTAATAATTTTATCACCAGGACCGTCCAATATATACAGAAACCATTTCAAATAATATTAAAATTCCTTGGTTTTGACTCCAACAATTTATTTCTTTGTTTTTTTATATTTTTTTCTCTTCAAAATTTTGACGGATCAATTAAGATGAATTCTATCCACAAACTTCACTCGTTGCTAATAATATAGCAGGAAGTCGGAAGGCATCACAATAAACCTGTCATTTATACAGTCAGCGTAGCCTTTCTAATGCGAGCAATGTAAAACATTAAATAGTATATTTGCATGTAATTATCGATGGCTTATTATAAACTGACCTCTATACCTTTTTTTTAAATTCATTTTAAATAAAGCTTCCACTGTGATAGATGAAGCGGGAAGAAATATGATACGGAATGCCACCAGCAGCCAAGAATTTGTCTGTAACATTTTATCCAACATTACAGTCAACACGCCATGCCATTCACTAACCTTCTCACTCCATTTTTTTGTGAGCACGATATAATTCCAAGAGATAAGGAACAATTTCACTAGGCTCAGACAATGCAAGCTTTATGATATTGTATTTTTTTTCTCACAGAATTCTAAAGTAAGATAAAATCCATTTTTGCTTTGTTTTCCTCTGTCCAGGCGCCTACTTCTGTCTGAGCATGGTGATGATAACACTGTCCACAGTCCTGGCATGTGTCGTGGCCAACATGTACTTCCGGGGCGTGAGGGTCAACCGAGCTCCTGCATGGATGAGAGCTGTAAGCACAGACATCTCTCAGATACTCTTAACTTGTTTGAAATACCGAAACATAAATTTGTGTGCATATAAAACATAGATACGACTGCTGCATCTCTACACTAACATTACATTCAGGATGAATGGTAGATTTCATTGTCTTGGCATAGCACAGCTTTTGCTTCATGGGTTTGAAGCAGGATATTTCTAGACAAAGTTTCACAACTAGAATCAAAGTAAAAAATTGACTTCTCCCATCTAGCTGGCTTAACTCCTCACCCAGATTTATGCTTGTTTAACTAATCTGCCTGTACAAATAAATTTGTTAAGGTAATCATTAGGTCAAAATTTAATACGCCTAGAGACTGGTTAAGCATAAAAAAAAGCTGAAAATTCGGTATATTCATATCATCTTAACAACAGACAATTTTAGTTCTTTTTACTTTAAGTTTAAAACTCTGTACTTGGAGAATGCAGTGTTTTGCACATTTTAACAAATCATGAGATCAAAATTGACAACTGACACGTTTGAGTATGACTAGTGTACAACAGTTTGAAAATCTGCCTGATGAACTAACGTCTTATGTTTACCAGTTTCAACATCTAAATCATGAACTAAAGCCTTGTGTTTACCAGTTTCAAAATCTAATTCATGAACTAACATCGTGTGTTTACCAGTTTCAACACTTAACTCATGAACTAATGTCTTGTTTTTACCAGTTTCAACATCTAACTCATGAACTAATGTTTTGTATTTACCAGTTTCAACACTTAACTCATCAACTAATGTCTTTTGTTTACCAGTTTCAACATCTAACTCATGAACTAATGTCTTATGTTTACCAGTTTCAACACTTAACTCATGAACTAAAGCCTTGTGTTTACCAGTTTCAACATCTAACTCATGAACTAACGTCTTGTGTTTACCAGTTTCAACACTTAACTCATAAACTAAAGCCTTGTGTTTACCAGTTTCAACACCTAACTCATGAACTAACGTCTTGTGTTTACCAGTTTCAACATCTAACTCATGAACTAACGTCTCGTGTTTACCAGTTTCAACACCTAACTCATGAACTAGTGTCTTGTGTTTACCAGTTTCAACACTTAACACATGAACTAACGTCTCGTGTTTACCAGTTTCAACATCTAACTCATGAACTAGTGTCTTGTGTTTACCAGTTTCAACACTTAACTCATAAACTAACGTCTTGTGTTTACCAGTTTGAACACCTAACTCCTGAACTGACGTCTTGTTTTTACCAGTTTCAACACCTAACTCATGAACTAATGTCTTGTGTTTACCAGTTTCAACACCTAACTCATGAACTAACGTCTCATATTTACCAGTTTCAACACCTAACTCATGAATTAAAGCCTTGTGTTTACCAGTTTCAACACCTAACTCATGAACTAATGTCTTCTTTTTACCAGTTTCAACATCTAACTCATGAACTAATGTTTTGTATTTACCAGTTTCAACACTTAACTCATCAACTAATGTCTTTTGTTTACCAGTTTCAACATCTAACTCATGAACTAATGTCTTATGTTTACCAGTTTCAACACTTAACTCATGAACTAAAGCCTTGTGTTTACCAGTTTCAACATCTAACTCATGAACTAACGTCTTGTGTTTACCAGTTTCAACACTTAACTCATGAACTAAAGCCTTGTGTTTACCAGTTTCAACACCTAACTCATGAACTAACGTCTTGTGTTTACCAGTTTCAACATCTAACTCATGAACTAAAGTCTCGTGTTTACCAGTTTCAACACCTAACTCATGAACTAGTGTCTTGTGTTTACCAGTTTCAACACTTAACTCATGAACTAACGTCTCGTGTTTACCAGTTTCAACATCTAACTCATGAACTAGTGTCTTGTGTTTACCAGTTTCAACATTTAACTCATGAACTAACGTCTTGTGTTTACCAGTTTGAACACCTAACTCCTGAACTGACGTCTTGTTTTTACCAGTTTCAACACCTAACTCATGAACTAACGTCTTGTGTTTACCAGTTTCAACACCTAACTCATGAACTAACGTCTCATATTTACCAGTTTCAACACCTAACTCATGAACTAAAGCCTTGTGTTTACCAGTTTCAACACCTAACTCATGAACTAATGTCTTGTGTTTACCAGTTTCAACACCTAACTCATGAACTAACGTCTCGTGTTTACCAGTTTCAACACCTAACTCATGAACTAGTGTCTTGTGTTTAACAGTTTCAACACATAACTCATGAACTAAAGCCCTGTGTTTACCAGTTTAAACACTTTACTCATGAACTAAAGCCTTGTGTTTACCAGTTTCAACACCTAACTCATGAACTAGTGTCTCGTGTTTACCAGTTTCAACACTTAACTCTTGAACTAACGTCTTGTGTTTACCAGTTTCAACACCTAACTCATGAACTAAAGCCTTTTGTTTACCAGTTTTAACACCTAACTCATGAACTAGTGTCTTGTGTTTACCAGTTTCAACACCTAACTCATGAACTAAAGCCTTGTGTTTACCAGTTTCAACACCTAACTCATGAACTAACGTCTTGTGTTTACCAATTTCAACACCTAACTCATGAACTAGTGTCTTGTGTTTACCAGTTTGAACACCTAACTCAAGAACTAGTGTCTTGTGTTTACCAGTTTCAACACCTAACTCATGAACTAAAGCCTTGTGTTTACCAGTTTCAACACCTAACTCATGAACTAGTGTCTTGTGTTTACCAGTTTCAACACCTAACTCATGAACTAGTGTCTTGTGTTTACCAGTTTCAACACCTAACTCATGAACTAGTGTCTTGTGTTTACCAGTTTCAACACCTAACTCATGAACTAGTGTCTTGTGTTTACCAGTTTCAACACCTAACTCATGAACTAGTGTCTTGTGTTTACCAGTTTCAACACCTAACTCATGAACTAAAGCCTTGTGTTTACCAGTTTCAACACCTAACTCATGAACTAGTGTCTTGTGTTTACCAGTTTCAACACCTAACTCATGAACTAATGTCTTGTGTTTACCAGTTTCAACACCTAACTCATGAACTAGTGTCTTGTGTTTACCAGTTTCAACACCTAACTCATGAACTAGTGTCTTGTGTTTACCAGTTTCAACACCTAACTCATGAACTAGTGTCTTGTGTTTACCAGTTTCAACACTTAACTCATGAACTAATGTCTTGTGTTTACCAGTTTCAACACCTAACTCATGAACTAAAGCCTTGTGTTTACCAGTTTCAATACCTAACTCATGAACTAACGTCTCGTGTTTACCAGTTTCAACACTTAACTCATGAAGTAACGTCTTGTGTTTACCAGTTTCAACACCTAACTCATGAACTAATGTCTTGTGTTTACCAGTTTCAACACCTAACTCATGAACTAGTGTCTTGTGTTTACCAGTTTCAACACCTAACTCATGAACTAGTGTCTTGTGTTTACCAGTTTCAACACCTAACTCATGAACTAGTGTCTTGTGTTTACCAGTTTCAACACCTAACTCATGAACTAATGTCTTGTGTTTACCAGTTTCAACACCTAACTCATGAACTAGTGTCTTGTGTTTACCAGTTTCAACACCTAACTCATGAACTAGTGTCTTGTGTTTACCAGTTTCAACACCTAACTCATGAACTAATGTCTTGTGTTTACCAGTTTCAACACCTAACTCATGAACTAGTGTCTTGTGTTTACCAGTTTCAACACCTAACTCATGAACTAGTGTCTTGTGTTTACCAGTTTCAACACCTAACTCATGAACTAAAGCCTTGTGTTTACCAGTTTCAACACCTAACTCATGAACTAGTGTCTTGTGTTTACCAGTTTCAACACCTAACTCATGAACTAATGTCTTGTGTTTACCAGTTTCAACACCTAACTCATGAACTAGTGTCTTGTGTTTACCAGTTTCAACACCTAACTCATGAACTAGTGTCTTGTGTTTACCAGTTTCAACACCTAACTCATGAACTAAAGCCTTGTGTTTACCAGTTTCAACACCTAACTCATGAACTAACGTTTTCTGTTTACCAGTTTCAACATCTAACTCATGAACTAAAGCCTTGTGTTTACCAGTTTCAATACCTAACTCATGAACTAGTGTCTTGTGTTTACCAGTTTCAACACCTAACTCATGAACTAAAGCCTTGTGTTTACCAGTTTCAACACTTAACTCATGAACTAACGTCTCATGTTTACCAGTTTTAACACCTAACTCATGAACTAAAGCCTTGTGTTTACCAGTTTCAACACCTAACTCATGAACTAAAGCCTTGTGTTTACCAGTTTCAACACCTAACTCATGAACCAGTGTCTTTTGTTTACCAGTTTCAACACCTCACTCATGAACTAACGTCTCATGTTTACCAGTTTCAACACCTAACTCATGAACTAGTGTCTTGTGTTTACCAGTTTCAACACCTAACTCATGAACTAGTGTCTTGTGTTTACCAGTTTCAACACCTAACTCGTGAACTCATGTCTTGTGTTTCTCTCCTCAGTGCTTAGTGAACGGCATGGCCCGTGTTTTCGGTCTCGACAATAACATGCCAGATAATACTGAGCGAAGACCAAAGTCAAAAATATTTCGGTCTGCCACTCCTGTTGGTAAAGAAAAGAACTTTTACTCAGGTAGCAATATACACATTCCTTAGCCAGTTATTTTTATATCATGCTATATGACCGTAAAACAATATACTTGAAGCAAAATTATATTTTCTTCCATTTAATGTAAGAGTTGTGTTTAAAATAAAATTTACCCTAATGTTAAATTTCTTAAAACCTATTTTGAAGGAAAAAAGTATTTTAAAAATTATGCTCGCTAAAAGACAATTATAACAATATTTAATCTGATCTTCGGATTTATCAATCTGATAATATTAAGGTCATCATAAATTTTAAGATTGACCACATTGGCTATTTAATTCCTGTTAATCTAGAGGGAGATCTAAAACTGGCCAAGGTCCGGCTGCTGGACAATGGAGTGACGGCCAGAGCCGCGCCGCCCACTGACCACTACGACACTCTGGAGAAAGACCTGGGCTACGACTCGGTCCCTGAGCGAGATGTATCCGCCCTCCTGTTGGAGGAGGTCAAGGTCATCAAGGAGCTCCTCATGAGAGAACAGGAGAAGCGACAGAGCGAGGTCGAGCGAGACAAATATCTGCGAGAATGGAGGGTCATCGCTTGTATAACAGATCGGGTGTTTTTTGTTCTTTATGTCGCTATAAATGTTGTTACAATTGTTGTTTTGTTTTGCGGCACCTAATGGCATGTCTCTCTCTCATCTTGTGATCATGATTTCTTTCATCCAATAGTCTTGCCTTACATCAGTTTGACATCTTATCTTGTCTACCGTATTCCTCCACATGTTGTTTGATGTGACTGAAGTAACGGACTACATGTTTTACTAATTATGCTGTTTAATCCTAGTCTGGTTGAAGTTGTTGACGAGGACTTTAGGCAGCTAGCAAAGACAGCAGACAAAATTATAATTGTTTTATAATGACTGGTAAGCATTTACTTCATTAACTACATAAT